>MU228456.1:3994481-4043091 GCA_018584345.1 Thuja plicata | reverse complement strand
TATACATATATATATATGTATATATATATCTATATACATATATATATATATATATGTATACATATATATATATATATATATATACACACACACTACCATTCAGAATGCATAGACTTTTTCTCTGGCAAATAGTTATCTTGGAACTGGATAAGAGGATAGAATTATATGTTAAGTACTGGCAAGTGTTTTAGTAGGTGAATAGTAGAAAGGTGTAGTGTAGAAAATCAATATGACTTCTTATAGGAAAAGTTAAACAGCTAAGCATATACAAAGAAATCTATGGTTTATATTAAAAACATAATGACCAACATAGATATATGATCTGTTGATACTCTGTGATTTATTAATGATTTAGGCATTTTAAAAATTGATTGAATATGCATCTAGTCTGAGGCTTATGATCTAATCCTTATCACAACTTTAGCTCTGATTAAGGAATATAAGATAGAGTACAATTATCTCTATTTGGAAATATGAGGCAGTATGGTATAAACATCAATAAGTATAGGAAGACAAATTTAACTTAGTATTAATATATGATGGCATAATTACTAACCAAACCCATTAGAACTTGATCTGGTTTCCTCAGTAACAAAATGTGCAAGAACAAATTAATCAAAAGAAAAGACTCAGAAGCCAGGCTATGATGAATACTGATACTAAAATTTAAAGAAGAAAGGAAACCAATAAATAACCAAGGAGTAAGTCCTTGGTACATGTATCAATGTAATAAAAATTTTAAAAGTCAATTGGAGTGAGGATATATCCTCAAAATTATAAAACTAATGTAAATGAAGGAATGCCTTCATAAATCTATGTAAATGAGGGAATTCCCTCATATAAACATATATGTATTTTGAATTCCAATTATTCAAGTTATTCAAAGGAGTGGCGAGCGAATGAGGAGAAGATTTGCAACAAGGATGGTGAGCGACCAAGGAGCAGTGTCTGGAGGCACAAATTTGAATTTGGCACTGGGCGGGAAACCTTCTGGCTCGGGATAGAGAAATCAGGGCACCTGCCAGGATCAGGGCAAGGACCAGGGTACTAATGACTCGATAGATGAAGGGGTCCCACAGATATTGCAGTCAGATCTAGGAGAAACAAAAGGCTCTACCTAAGAAAAGAGAGATATGGGTGCTGCAAGGGCCCCACTGGGATGGTGGACAAACCTTTTTGGGGTCAAAATTTTTGGTAAGTCTCCCTTCCTAATTATTAATAATGTCTCAAAAAAAGAAATGGGGATCTATGCTTTAGAACTGCCTTCTGAGCTTATTGATCATAATATTTTGAGTATGGCTGCTACTCTGGTAGGCAAGTTCATAGGATCCAGACACAATATTGATATAGTTAGAACCTTTATTAAAAAAAAATGGGATCTAAAAGGTCAGGTTGTGGTTTCATCTATCACAAAAGGATTCATGTCTTTTGAGTTCTCCTATCAAGAAGATCTATCCAAAATCATCTGTGCTGGGAATAGGTCAGTGGGTAGATCCACCCTAATTCTACAAAAATGGACCTCTAACCTAGATCTCAACAATGATTTCCTGACCCAAGCACCAGTCTGGGTGCGACTTCCTGAACTGCCATTGGAGTATTGGCATGAGGATGTGTTTGAGGGTATTGCCAGATCCTTCGAGGAGCTGCTATCTATTGATCCAGTAATGGAAGCAAAGAAGTGACTCACATATGCAAGGATTTGCATTGGGGTTGACATAGGTCAAGATATGCCAGAAACTATTGTTTTCCAATCCAGATTGGGAAAATGTGTGCAACTGATTGAGTACGAGAGCGTCCCTTTTACCTACTTCCACTGTAAGAAAGCTGGACACAAAGCCAATCGTTGCCCACTTGTCATCGCAAAGGAAAAAGCTTGAAAGTAGAAAATCAAACTTGGCAAAAGGCTAGATCAACAACCTTCGAACAAGGACCTCTTACACACCAAAAAGGTCTGGAAAGAGAAACTCCCAAGTGAAATGTTGCCAAAAAAGCAAAACCCTCAAGGGGAACTAACTTCTGATAGCCTAGTTTGGTGGTCAGAGCAACTGGCTTCTGAAGGGTCCATACCAATGGAGGAGGAACCACTTGCCCATCCAAGTAATGGTAGGGAGTGTGAAGGAGTATTAGTTATCCCAACACATCCAGGGGATGAAAAGGGGATGGGTGACAAGGGAGGTAGGGAGAGCACAGAAGAGGGTGAGATTACTAATGAGGCTAGCTTTGACCTCTCTCTTGTCCCAGATTCACAGGAAGAAGGGTAGAATAAGAAGGGACAAGGCCCATCCCTCTCCCAAGAATCAAATTCCTATAGAAGCAATAAATTTTCACTAGGGAAGATTAGTCATTTTTTGGAAATGGTTTCTTCCTCTACTCTGAGACAAATCTCAAGAATGGAAGCCCTTTTTGATAGCTACAAAGATGCATCCAATGATAATGTCGGAGCATGGATAACAGTGAAAAATAAAAATAGCAAGGATCCATCTTCAGCCTCTCCTACAGTAACAAGAAGTAGGGCTAAAGTAGACACAGGAAGCAAGTCTAACACACCTAGTAGGAAGAGTATAAATCAAATCAGAAAGGAAGAAGCAAAAAGAAATATCGTAGATGGTTACCAGTGAACCATCCAGGAGTCTCTTAAGAAATCATGAAGGTCATATCTTGGAACATCTGTGGGCTAAATGGAGTCCACAAACAAGAAATAATTAGAAATATGATAAGAGACCATAGACCAGACATTTTTTTGATTCAAGAGACAAAAATGAAAAAGGATAAAGTAGCAGGAATTTCCTTTGGAAAAGGTATGATGAATGCTGCAACCAACTCTGATGGAGCCTCTGGAGGCCTTATGGTTCTTTGGAAGGAAAACCTCAACACTCAAATTAGTTGGAATGAGGGAAAAATATTACTTATGCATTTCAATAACCCAATAGATCAGGATGGCTAGGCTATAATGAAAATTTATGCGCCAAACACAAAGAATTATAGGCTTGCCTTCTGGGACCAGATACGAACTCTTTTTTCCAAAGTTAAGGAACCAAAAGCCATCATCATGGGGGATTTCAATACTCCTCTTCTGGTATCTAAGAAATTTGGTGGTCTGCCACCTGACCTGGAGAGCAGGCAACACCTTGCTAGTTTGATCAATGATCTGGCTCTCATTGATGTGGATTTAGGTGGGGGAAACTTCACTTGGTCAAACAGAATAACGGGATCAAAGTGCATCTAGGTTTGCCTTGACAGAGCCCTCATTTATCTAGATTGGATGCAATAGTATCATTGTCACCTTTCTTCCTTGGCAAGATTTAGTTCAGACCACTCTCCAATTTCTCTCAATTTGGCTAATCACAATAGGAAAAAGGCTTTCCCCTTCAGATTTGAGAGGATGTGGAAAACCCACCCCAACCTCCTCAATAAGATAAAGGAGTGGTGGTGTATTGATGTGGATGGGACAATGATGTATAGGGTGGCTAAGAAGCTTAAGAACATCAAAATGAAGATTAGAAAATGGAACAAAAGAGACTTTGGAAATATCTTTCAGACAAAATACAAGAATAAGTCAGAGCTTGTAGAGATTCAAGAAGAGATCCAAAACCATGGTTATGATGATGATAGAATCAATGCTGAAAAAGCCATTTTGGCTGATCTTCACAACATTGTAAGTAAAGAGGAGATGTTCTGTAGGCAAAGGTCAAGATCAGTGTGGTTGAAAGAGGGGGACAAAAACTCTCAGTTTTTTCACTTATCCACTATGAAACATAGGACAACTAATAGAATTAGGGCCATTAAAAAAGGGGATCTTACATTGGAAGAAGACAAGGAGATTGCAAATGAGGCCATCTAGTACTTCACTCAAATCCTTTCTAAAGAGAAAAACCTCAGCGAGGATGACCAGGAGGTTATTCTTCAATCTCTTCCTAAGGTGGTCTTGAAAATCCAGAATAAGATCATGTTGGCGATCCCAGATCAGGTAGAAATTCATAAAGTTGTTCTTTCTTTACCCGCAGAAAAAGCCCCGTGTCTAGATGGTTTCCCTTATTTCTTCTTCCAGCTGTGATGGGAGGTTATCAAAGAAGACATTGTTAAAGCAGTCCAGGAATTTTTTGGAGCCAAGAGCCTTCTTAAAGAGATCAATGCCACTTTTCTTGTCCTCATCCTGAAAATTCTAGGTGCGGATTCTTTTGATTGTTTCAGACCCATTAGTCTGTGTAACTCTTTTTATAAGATTATCCCTAAAGTCCTAACCCTCAGACTGCTTAAAATCCTCCCAGTTCTTATTGCCCCCCAATAATCGGGCTTTGTCCCTGGAAGATAAATTTTGGACTTAATCATGGCAGTGCACAAGGTGATTCATTCGTTGGAAGAGTGAAATCGGGAAGGATTCCTACTTAAATTGGACCTCTCCAAGGCTTATGAAAGGGTCAACTGGTCCTTCCTGAGTAACATCATGGGGGATTTTAGTTTCAATGACAAGGTCTTATAGATTATTTCTCAGTTGGTTTCCACCCCTTCTTTTGCGGTTCTAGTTAACGGATCTCCCTCAGAATTCTTCAAATCCTCTAGGGGCCTCCGGCAAGGGGACCCCCTCTCTCTGATCCTCTTCATCATTTTAGTAGAATGCTTGGGAAGGCTTATTCATGATCACAAGAGAAGGGGGATAATCTGTGGGCTCCAACCCTCTTTAGGCCCCTTCACCTTTACTCACCAGTAATTTGTAGATGATACCATTCTGGGTGGTGAGTATTCGGTGAAGGAAGCTAGAAATATCAAGAATTACTTATTCTTATTCCAATGCTACGGTTTAGCTGATCAACTGGAATAAGAGCTTGGTGTTCTTCATCAACACTCCCATGGACAGACAGAGGAGAATGGCTGGCATCCTGGGTTGTGGAATTGGCTCCTTTCTAGCCTCTTATTTAGGCCTTCCGCTTGGAACCAAACCCCTTGAGGCCTTCTAGGGAGGCCTTATTGATAGATTCAACAGGAAATTGGTGGCCTGGAAGGGCATCACCCTGAGTTAGGCTGGGAAAGTTACACTAATTCAATCTACTCTTCAAAACCTTCCTACTTATGCACTGAGTCTCTTCTCAATCCCTGCTAAGGTGGCAGACTCACTAGAAGCCATCCAAAGAAATTTCTTATGGGCCGACAAAGATGGAAACAAGAAATAACCACTTGTGGCTTGGGATACTATATGCAAGCCAAAACAACATGGAGGCTTGGGTATCAAAAAGCTGAAGCAATTCAACAAAGCTTTTCAAGCTAAACAGATTTGGAGAATCTTCAAATCTACAGGGGAATGGAGGGACATTATGAAGGATAAATATGTAGCTAACTTAACCTTCAAGCAATTCATTAGCAGAGCCTTGGACCCAAAGGGATCTCACATATGGAATGGCATTCTAAGGACTAAAGGTATAGTGACTACAAAAGCAAGATGGAAAGTTGGTAATGGTAAGGATGTTAACTTCTAGCATGATGATTGGCTCAGACAGGGTCCTTTATGGAATTTGGAACCATACAACAGATGGGCTAAACATTGCATTGAAAGATTTGGCAGCAGAGTCATTGACTATAGAACTAACAATGGGTGGGTCAATCTCACTAAGGTATCCCTAGACCTTAAACCTCTTATGGTCTATCTAGGCCACACGCCCCTCTCTCTCAATGAAGATGTTCTGGTTTGGGGGGAATCTACTGATGGCAACTATAGAGTGGCTTCAGGATATGATACTATGCATCATGTTGATTCTATCCCGATTTGGGCCAAAGCCTGGTTTCCTGGTATCACCCCTAAGGTTAACATATTTTTTTGGACTTTGCTCCAAAACCATATTTTGACTGTGGATAACCTTATAAAATGGGGGCATTTCATTCCTAATAGATGCATCCTCTGTAAGATTCAAAGTGAAAATGTGGACCACTTATTTATCCACTGTGATTTCACTAGGAAGATATGGCATCATTTCCTATCTTTTTTTGAGACATCTTGGTGTTTCCCTAATACTACTCTTGAGCTCTTTGACCAATGGAATCAGGGGGGAGCGGTCATCATCTTTGGTCTTGGGCTATGCCACACATCTGCTGGGGGTTGTGGAAGGAGAAAAACAATAGGATCTTTAGGGAAAAGGTTACCCCGTCTAAGTTTGTAGCCCAAAAAATAACAAATTCCCTTTTGGAAAACTACACCAATTGCAAAGGTATCACTCACATTAATGGGCCCAATAACACCAATAAAAGGCTAGGTTGCAGATGGAATTTACCACCGGAAGGGTGGTTCAAAGCTAATTTCGACGAGGCAGCAAAGGGTAACCCTGGGATGGCAGGGTTGGGTGGAATCATAAGGAACTCACATGGAAAAGGAAAAATTTCTATTTTAGCCCCCCTAGGATCACAAACCAACCACTATGTAGAGGCAAGTGTGGCACATCACACTCTAAAGCTCGCCTAGGAAATGGGAATCAAGAACTTATGGGTAGAAGGGGATTCAAATAATATCATAGACTACCTAAATGAAAAGACTGGGCCTTTGTGGACCATTGAGAATATAATAAGAGAATGCAGACAAATCCTAAATTATTTTGATCAAGTCCATGTGGCACACAACTACCGGGAAGCCAACCAGGTGGCAGACATGCTGGAAAATATGGGAGTCAAGAATGAAGAAGTGAAGAAATGGTATGATGGGAATAATTTGTCATTAAAAATTGTTAACATCATTGAAAGTGATCGAGTTCCAGGGAGACTCGGAATTATTAAAAGCTAATTATGAAGAGTTATGAAAGATGCAGAAAGAATCCCCATATGATACGCAAGTATGTGAGATGTGATGGGCTAATCAGTTTATGGCCCAGTCGGCACACTTGGAGGCATATAATCAATTATAGAATTTACAAGGAAAAAAGAAGTCTCTCGAAACTCCAAATCAATAGTATTACGAAATAGAGGGCTCTAAGTGAGAAGTTCACTAGAAACAAAGGAAACAAGGAATTTTTAGAAATGGTGGGAGAAAGGCACAGGAGAGAGCCAAAGAGAGAAACAGAAAAATGGCACCAAAGATCAAAGGTCTGGGAGATCTTGAAAAAGGGTGAAGTGACCACTTACATTGAATGCCTCCATGGGTGGAAGCCCTTTGTTACAAAGATGGTGGTCAATAGCTAGAAAGAAGGGAAGGTGAAAATTGATGGGGTTACTTTCATGGTGACTGAGGAAATCATTTCAGTGGTGAGTGGCATTCCCATCATTGGGAAGAAATTTTATAGGGACAGGAAGATTTCCAGCCAAGCTTTGACAGACTTCATTAAAAATGAAGCTGAAAAGCGTGCTCTGGTAATGAAAGACACCTTTTACCACTTGAGATCAATCAAACCTCTGTGGCATTTTGTGTTGAGGGCAATTATCAAATTCATCTCATTGGATACGCGATTTGACCACATCAGCACTCACCATTTCATGCTTCTCAACCACTTCAGGTATGGGGAAAAGGTTTCCATCCCTTTCTTCCTTTATTCGTCCATCAATGAAAACATAAATGACTATAAGGTGAAACACATTAGCAACCCAAATTTCCATGAGGGTTTATTACTATTAATTTATGAGTACTTCAAAGCTTTCACTTTGGGAAAGAAAATCAAAGGAATTGAGGAAGGTAATTCTGAGGAGGGTTTGGGGGAGGATTACATCCCCTCTGACACAGAGGAGAACAGAGAAATGCACTCAGAGATTGAGGAGGAAGAACCTCTTCAGACAAAAAAAGGGAAGAAAAGAGTCAAATTGGAGACTATAAAACAACACATAGAGATATCATCAGATAGAGAGTACAATGAAAATGAGGAAGGCATGGAAACAGGGAATGATAGTTTGGGAGAAGATAGAAAAATGAAACAAGGTGGGAAGAAGGGGATGAAGGATAAAAAGAGGAAGATCACAATCAAAATGCTGACTCAGAATGAGGAGGAAAGCTCAAGGAAGAGGGTTATGAGATTTAAAAGAGGGAATCAGATAAAAGTGGAAACCCAGGAGGAGAAGCAGGATAGCTAGGAAAAAACACAAGAGGAGAGAGCTAAGGAAGAGGAGAGTCAGGGGAAGGAGAATGAAGAGGATGTCAACAAATAGGGTTTTGTAGAGTATGGAGAAGACCATTACACCTACAGTATTATAGGCAAAAAAAAAAAAGGTCATCTGGAGAAACTTTGATACGGTCTCTGAAAAAATGGGAATAAAGAGAGAAATGGTTAGGACATTGGTTAAGGAGAATAAGGAGGGCAGAATTCAGATGGAAGAGCTTATTGATCCTGCTCTGGTGATTTTCAGTGACAATGCGAGGGAAGACCCCCAAATGGATGTGTTGAACAATGAAAAAAATAGTGCCATTGACAGCTATAGATCAACAAAATGGTCCTACTATGAAATCTATGAGCTGAAAAAAGGATGGATAGGATGGAGAAAGAAAGCATAATCAACAACAACAAGAATATTGTAGAGGACAGGGAGCTGGACAACAGAGTGACCAATCTGAAGCATAGGGTCGAAGGCATTGAAGCCTCAATGGTTAAAATTTCTGAGCAAAGTTACAACATACTTAAAGCCTCAAATGATAACATCAAGGTAATCATTGACAAGTTTCAAGAACAAAGAGGAAACAAAGAGGATCGGTTAATGCACAGGGATAGGGAGCAACTTCTGGAAGAAGAAAATAAGAAGGGAACAAGAGAGGAAGCCAAGCAGATGGAAAACCAGGAAGCTGACAAAGAGTTGGTTGAGCTTAGAGAAGCTGCATGGAGAATGACCGAGCTGGAGATACGGGCGTCTGAGATTCTCAGAGACATAGCCTGAATTGCGCCCCTGGTTCTTAGGTCCTGGCTTTTTTGGGTGTGCATCCTTGGCTTTCTATTGTTTGGGACTATTTTGTTAGGTCAGCCTACTTTTTGTTGGTTGTTACTTAATCTTATATGTTTTAGTATCTTTTCTATCTTCTTTAGTGTTTCAGGAACCCATCAAACCTATTTTCCTTAATCAAAAACATATATGTATTTTGATGATCTGGACCTCGGTCCCGGGCAAGACTGGAGGTTTTCTTCTCTATTATTTCCTACCAGTGCCCACAATGAATTGAGACTATTGTAATTTTTAAAAAAAATCAATAAAATACATTGGCTTCAGCCTTTTACTGACCCAAAAAAAAAATATTAGAATGCATAACAGAAATGAAGAACTTGAAACATAAGAAACATAAGAGTTAGAAGAAAAAAAACATTAGAATCAAATTTAAAAGTGATTTAATGATAAAATACAAAACATCCAAATCTGAAATATTCCCTTGCAGTTGCCCGATAGAGGGAGTGATTAGTACTTTAAATTAAAAAATATTGAAATAGAGATGGATGAACTTATTTTTTCAAAGAGAATGAAAGAAATCCATGCAAACAAGAGTTAGAACAATAAAAAATCTGATTTCTTCCCCTCGATGGAGATATCTTTCAACTATTCCTACATGCACACTCAAAACAAGGATTAAACCAGCTCTGATACCATGTTAGAAAATATAAATAAAGTAATCTAGATTTAGGAAAGAATCCAAGAGAGAGTGTAGAAATGAAAATGTTTACCATAAACGAAAACATGATCCAAAAAAAATCACCAAGAAGCTCAAGAACAACACCAAGACAATGTTTTTGAAAGGGGAAAAACTAAAAAAAACCCCTTGTGCTTATAAAATGAATGAGGCAAGAAGCCAAAGAAGAAGAGAGAGATGGAGCAAGAAGCTCATTACAACATTGTGAAAATGAGAATGAAAGAGAGAGAAGAAGAGAGAAGAACTACTCCATGAGAACCAACTTGTCAGAACCAACCTTAAGAAGTAAGAGAGAAGCATCTCTTAAGTAGAGATAAGTGAAGGAGTTTGCAAGAAACTCCCATATCCTATGAGTGCCACATTAACATTAAGTGTGTGCCATGTGTAGGAATCCTCTTAAGGAGGAATATCTAATTTCCTTATTAAAGGAAATACAAATATGTGACATGTCCTCCTACTTGGACTAGAGGACAAATACAAATTAGGTTACTTTGGGTTATCCTTTAATTACATAGTTTACCAAGGAAAGATTAAATTTTAACAGTTTACATAAGTTCACTTATTTAAATAACCTAATTCCTTAACCAACATAATCGATGTCAATTCAATAACCTTAAATAAATGAATCTCATTAATACAAATAATGACTTAGAAATGATATTAATAAGAATATTACTTATTAATTATTATCTCAATTAATAACTATTATTAAATAATGATATATACATTAGCTCATAAATTTAAGGAAAACTTTAAAAAAACTATTATTAAAGTTATAATTAATATAATAATAATAATAAACTATTAATAATAGTAATTCAATATTAAATATTAATATTACCAAATAAAAACAAACTAAATAAATATTAACTAAAAAAATTTAAAATAAAATAAAAATTTTAATTAAAATAAATTTTAATAAACAAATCACATATTTAAATTTTAATAAAAATAAAATTTTATTAAAATAAATGTTTGGGGGGCAACGTGACCCCACCCACCTGCCTCCATCCCCGTGAAAGAGGGGAGGCATGGGGAAACCCCATGGGACTGTGGGTCCCTGCGGTTTCCCTCCATGGATACCCACGGGGGGTTTCGCGAGTCCACAGTCCTGCGACCCATGGGCCCTGCGGTAGCCACAGGCCCACGGGTGGTGGCCCCTACCACCAAACCCAAAGGGTTTTCTAAAAACTTTTTTATAACTTTTTTTTTTTATTTAAACGTTTTTCTTTTTTTAAAATTTACAAGAAATGTTTTTTTCTCTTAATTAAATAGTATGTATTTAATTAAATTTTTTTTAAATTTGATGGTGAACTTTCGAGCACCCAATACTTTATTTTTTTCTGTATTTTTCCAGCAACATTGTAATTTTTTTAAATTTAATTTTCCTTTCAATCCCAAAGGAACATGAATATAGATATGAATTTTTAATTCAATATATAACTATATATATTTATATATAAAAGGAAAAAGCTAATTAATATTCCAAGAACAATTGAGGATTTTCCTAAAACCATGCAAATTGATTTTAACAAGGAAAAGATAGTAAATCTATTGTTTAATCTTTATTTTAAGATCATCTTCCAAGCATGCAATTAATCTCTTGTTTTGTTTCCATGCAGATCTGGATCTGGGGTTTGGCCAAGAATCTAGTAAAGGTGAGATTTCTACTTTCCAAGGTAAGGAAATTACAGATCTCAGGGTTTCAATCCAAATTTTGGAAATTTAAAAAATTTCTCTCAAAGATGACAGTTTTCATAGATTTGAAACCCTACGAGCAATATTGAAAACTAATTCATTCCAAATGAAAATCCTAATGCCCAAACTACAACCAAAGCAATTAAATGAAACCCTTATGCCCAAAAACACAGATCTGGCATGCAATCAAGAGAGAAAAACCACAAAATTGATCTAATATTTTTTCTTCTAATTTTAAGCAAAATAAACACATATAATCAAACAAGGAAGAATCAAGCACAAGATCCTAGCATTCAAGATGTATAGAAGATAGGGATCTGGAAGCTAGAATTAACAAGATCAAGATCCTACCTTAATAACTGATGAGAGGAACCAAATCCAAATCCAAAGAAAATAACAGATACAAAATACTCCCAAGCTTTCCCAAAATCTTTAATCACTTGATTTCTCCTTCTCCCTGATTGAACAACCCCCAAAATGGCTTTCAAACCAAGGATATAGAAAACTAGGCAATTAGGTTTTCAAAAAGTGTAACTCTAATAGAATATTAATTATTTAATTAAAAATTAAAATAAATGCTTTATTTTTAATTTTCACTTAAAGTCATGCACAACTCAAATTTATAATAGAAAAACAAAGTCATAATTGAAAATGCATAAGAATATTTCTATTTAAATAAATCAATTAATCATGCAACTTAAAGTAATATTCAATAATTTAACTTTGCACAATTAATTACAATTATTGGATTTAATATTTATTAAATCTCAATTATTTAAATTAAGACTTAATAATTAAATCAATTAATTAAATATAGGTATTTAATTAATATTTAATTATTAAATAGTCATATATTTTATATATCAATGTTTTAACCTTAATAAAGGTGCAATTATTAACATTAATATTTACCATAATTACTCATTAAATAAATCAAGCCAAAAGCATCATTAAATCAACTAAAAACCATCTAAACAGGAAAACTAACTAGAATATAGAAACAACTGAAATAGACACCCAAACACACATAGAAAGGCTCACAAACCCACGTTACTTGACGGATTCAGATAGGGTTGTCAGTCATATTCTTGTCTATTTATAGGACAAAATAAGGGTTTAGGGTATGGATTTAGAGTTGAATACTATCTACCCTCTCTTACCATTGAGATATTGCGATAGGGCACACTCACTCTTTCTAATTCAAGGAAGATGTAGCTCGGTACCTGCAAACCTATCATCACAAAGATGAACATATGTATATATATAATATAACAAGCAATGGTTGAGACCATTTTATCGTGTGGATCTCGCTAAAGAAAGTAAATATGACTCTATCCCATACCATACCAAACACATCAAACAGAAAAGTAAAACATACAAATGATCCATGTGCATACAGATATAGGGTTAGTATTGTTAGAAACCCATAATCAAAATAACATCATAACACCTACATGACCATCCTGAAATATCCATAATCACATGTAGATAGAATATATAATACACTAAACAATGAATCAATAATATAATGAAAATAAATACATGAATATCTCCAAAACCAACTTAAATAACTCACACATACATGAAAAGACCTAAAAGAGTTTGGCAACCAAAACAGAAAAGAAAAATAAGGGGTGGGTATTACATGTTGACAATGCACTAGAAGGTATTCCTGAACTATTGAAAAATCTTGGACATCCATAGATCACAATAAAATACATAATTGAAGGTGATCCTAACGATAAGGCTAAAGAAGATGAGTCAATCGTAGCTACTGAGACAATAGATGAGCAAGATACTACAGAGGTCGCCTGACCAATGGTACTAGGCTAGTTGTCTATTTTGGTACAAGCTATTGAAATAGAGAGTGAAGCATAAAAGAAGACACCCAAGTAGGTTATAGACACAAATGAAGACAAGGGTGATATGCAAGGTGCATAGAACGAGCATAGTGATGGAACAACACAAGGTGATGCACCTAAAGATACCACTGATGCAGAAGAAAAAGGTGAAGGTAACATAGAAACATTGATGGTAGACACTTCTACTACTGACACTAGGTCACCTACTGAAGCATCTTCCCAAGTCATCACACTGAGTACCAAGCCAGCAAAGCAAGAAGCCAAGGAAAAAGGCTCAATTAGCATTAACATTATATTCTTCATCAAGCAAAAAAGAGATGAAGAACAAGAAAAAAGGAAGAAAGGGTCCCATGACACTTACTGAGATCATTGACATCCCTAATTGTGATCCATAGACACTTGATCCTGAAGCTTTAACCTGGTATGGTGAACTCTGCACCCAAAAAATAGCACAGGATAAGCTGAGCAAGAATGCAAAAGTGCATAGGTGCTAGAGACTGCTGAGGAGATTCTCATGCAAGTTATTCCTGGTGTAAACATAGATTAATTAACCCCCAATACTTGATCAAATTACACTGGTCACTGAGGCAATTAACCAACTAGATATTGATGTCGAGTAGAAATCGAAAGAAAGAGTAGAAAAGAAGACACAATATAAATTTACTGAGAAGATCAGCCAAGCAGTGGCAGAAAACAAGGTAACTCTATCTGAATTTGTAAGAGGTTAAGAAACTATTATATCTGAATCCATTACAATTTTATAGAAGTTATGCACTTTAGATCACTTCACTACTGAGATTAGTGAAAAGATGCAGAAATTAGATCAAGATCTAATAGATAATTTTAATAGTCTATCAACTAAGCAACATGCATTGTAGATGCATTACACCAAGGTTCTCCAAAACCAGTGGTTGAGACTAGATTTGAAGAAAGAAGAGGAAAAAATCATAGAACAAGTAACTGAGTTGTAGGCAACATTACTACCACATTTAGTTATGATGCAGAAACATGTGACATTGGAAAAGAATTTTATTGCCACCCCAGAACTGTTAGTCACGTATAGAAAGAATATATGATATGCATGCTCAGATAAACCTAGATCTATTAACCCTTGAGCATTTAAAAGAGGAATGGGAGAAGCTACTAGAAAATCTCAAACAATCCCATTCTAACATTTTTGACAAATTGTAAGATTTATTCCCTTTGTCATTATTTTCAAAAAAAGGGGAAATGTATGTATATAAGTATAGTAAAGGGGGGAACTATAATTAGGGGGAGTCATATACATATACCAAGCATGTAAAAAGGGGGACTCACTATGTATAGTAATTTGTAAATGATAAATTTTTTATACTAATTCCAAAGGGGGAAAATGTTACTCCAAATGAGCATTGAAGATTTTCATTAGTATTCAAGCGCTCAAATGGATAGTCGGTAATAGAGTCACAAACAAGCTAGTCAGTATAATCACTGAAGTAAAGAGTTAACCAAGAGTGCTGATCGCACATAGAGTTAACCAAGTGTAGTGATTACCAAATAGACAGACTTTACCGAGCAATAGAATACACTGAGATACACAATATAACCGAATAGTAGTATAACTAAGATACATAGACAACACTGAGCACTGAGAGATAACATTAACCGAGTGGACCAGAGGCCACATAAAAGTTTGTTATCATACGTCAATCTAGGTAACAACTTTTTTCTGACATGGATAACGGTTTACAAAAATTGAGGAGAACATTAATTACGGTTTCAAAACATTAATTGTTTATATGTCCTATGTTTAGATGATCAAGGTAAATTATGTACACCATTGATCTTAGATTAGGGATGATTTTTTAAACTCCTAATTAGGTCATAGAGTTTGATATATATAATGTAAAGATGTCATTTTATAATGTATGTTGATCAAGCAATGATCAAGTAGACACCATACTACGAACATTAGAGATCAGACAAGGGTTTGAAGGACAAAGACAACACTGTAGTAATCAGTTTTTAGAATAGAGGCAAGGCTACCAAGAAAAACATATCAGAAGGTATTATCATTCACATTGAGGTGATATATTTTATATGCACTTAAAGGATCTGAATCAACAATAGTGAGATTAAATTTTTTCATATCACAATTTTGTTACTTTCTAACAATTGTAAGACCCCAAAATATCCTAACAGAGTATATTTAACCATCTTTATGTAAATCTCTTAACCAAGTGCACACATCCTTTGTGTTTCTAAATCCTCTCATGAGGTAAATCTAATCAATCTCATTGTTACTCCTAACAGGGTAAGATAATCAAAAGTTATCAATCTTTGTAAGCTTTAACATGCTACTTTATTTACTGTAGCAGTGAAGTTTTGTGGGTCTCATCCCCACCGTAGTTTTTACCTTCTAACAAGGGTTTTTTGTGATACAAAAATACTAGTGTTATGAGTACTTAATTTTCATGTATGTGTATTGTTTACTTTACAAGCATTTACATTTTAGCAGTGACATTATATGTTTTGTGTCTGCAATCTACTTAGTCGGTTATTACAGAACATTTGGTTACAAAGATTAGTTTAAAATTATTTAAGGGTACTGATTCACCCCTCCCCTCTCAATAAACACCTCTTCATTATCCCAATAGTTTACTTGTTTAAGGTGCTATGTGTATCTTAGCAAGTGGTTATGTAATTATTTGTGCATTGGGGAAGTCTTAATTGGTCGACATAATTTCTTTTTGTAAACTTGTATAAAGGAAATTTTTTTTCTTGATTAGGAGTATAGTGGAAAGTGAAGTGTGGAAGCCAAAATCTTGTATTTGAGAAGTCTTTTAGATGTAGAGCAGAGGTTGTGATTGATGAAATTCATTGGAACTATTTAAGCAAAGCTATTTCTATCAATCAGTTCATTGGATATTATATCTTTGTAAAAATGTATCTTGGAAAGTGAGTCCTGAAGATGGATTTAGCCTTCTTTAGGCAATGAGTCTGTTGTTTCTTTTGACTCCTAACAGGTTCTTTCCTTTAACAAGGAATGTGTACTATATGTAATAATCAGCTCCTAACAGGGCTAAATATCCTAATAGGGGATACTATACTTTCAGTGCATTATTTGTGGCTGCTAATTCCCATTGGGGTTTTTCTCTTGACAGGGTTTCCTCCACAAGAAATGGTTATGTTATGGTGTTGTTATTATTTTCAGAATTGTATTTATCTTTTGATTGTTAAAGGTTAAATTTTAAGTATGTGGCATACAACACATTCACCCCCCCCCCCCCCCCCCCCCCCCCCCCCCATCTTAGTTGTACTAGTGGACTATTATTGCTAACAGTAGCAAGATTGAACATATTGCATCTAGGTGTCCTAAGAACAATAAGAAAGAAAAGAACAAGAGATACAAGGATAAAAGAAAGAAAGCATGTTATCTAGATGAGGAAGGTGTTATAGATGATGAATAAGATTTTGATCAAACTAAGGGGATTGTCTTTATTGTTAGATAGGAAGACAAGATAGAAAGTAGTGAAACAACATTGATATCAACTATGAACAAGAGTGAGAAGTGGATTATTGACAATGGTTGATCACATCACATGATTGGTGACAAGAGTAAATTCATTGAGCTTGAATAATTTGATGGAGGATTAGTTAAGTTTGGTAATGACATCCCATGTATGGTAAAAGGTAAAGGCACAATAGTACTGAATGACAATACAAACTATGATGATGTCAACTGGGTAGTAGGACTGAACTATAACCTGTTGAGTGTCTCTCAACTAAATCAAAAGGGGTTTGATATGGAATTCAATGAAGTAACAAGAAAGATAAAGAAAAAATAAGGAAAGATGATTACTACTGGAGGATTGACAAGAGGTAATTTTTTTTACTTAAATCCATCTATTAAGAAATGTTTGATTGGAAAGGTAGAGGATAGTTGGTTATGGCATAAGAGGTTATATAATGTTAATTTTGATAACCTGATCAAAGTCAGTAAAAAGAAGGTTTTTAGAGGTTTTTCCTATCTTGTGAAACCTAATAATTGTTAGAATAGGTAAAGCCCTATTCTCCCAAGAACACCTGCATGCATAACCAGTTACATGGAGGAAGTGAAGAATAAAAGACAAGAGAAAACTATGGTGGCCAAAAAGCCAAAGGAGACATCGTATGCAAAAGAAAACAATATATTAACAATCTGTTTCTAGAAATTACAATGTGATGTAAAAACTCCTTATGAAATGCAAAGAGGTGAATCCTTATAAAAGGAATCATGAAACCCTAAAAGGGAAAACCTAAGGTTAGCTTAAGAAACTAGAGTGAATAGGTGAGTTAGTAATTAGATCATAATGATTTAATTAATAACCTAAGAGACTATTACTCTAACACCCCCCTTTAAGATAGGCTTAGGGAGAAGCAAAAACCTAGGAGACTACTGCAGAAAAAAGGAAAGAAGGGTCCCGGCAACAAGGCCTGATCAGGTACCCAATACATGAAATAAACTAGATGAAGGAAATTAAGCCTCCAATCTAGGGAAAATCCCAAAGAAAGGAACAAGAAAGAGAAACAAGCATCTCCGAAGCATGAGGCTGTGAACACTGTCATAAGAAACTGCTGGAACCCCCGCTGAAGTGCATGACTAGGTAGAGAAGACAAAGTTTGAAGAGCTGATCAATCAAACCAAGGAAGCAATAGAACCAATAGGAGAACCCCCTCATAATGCTGAATAGGGAGAGGGGTGATAGGAACACTGAAATGCAATGCCACAAACATCTGCAGAAAGAAGACTCAGGAACACCAACAGTGCAACAAAAGTATAAGCATAGGATAAAGGGCGGTGTCACTGACACACAACATGGGCTAATGTCATGGAAGGTATGCTCACTTGACAAAGGTGGATGAGAACAAAATAGCATAACATCATAACCCCCCATGACACTTTATAACTGAGTGCGAGTACAAAAAACACACAAGGTGCTCAAAATCTCAGATATGCAAAAGTAGGCACTTTATCACAGTGTGTTTACAGAAAGGAAAATACTATAGTAGAGAAGCATACAAGCTCAGAAGTCAGAAAGAAGAGGGAGCCAGATGAATAGAAGAAGAGATCCTAGGACTTGTAGAACCCAAGTAATCCACCAGAGTGTGAAAGTGCAAAACTTAGAGGAGAGAGAACCTAGAGCAGAATCTGGATAAAATACCCTTGCAACTAAAATGTTCACTGAACCAGTTTTTTTACGATATCTGGTTTGCCAAAAATGGAGTCCGGATGAGCCAGATATGGCTCCCAAAAGGAAAAACCAAACATCAAACTTTGACAGCAAAAAACACTATTAAAATGGCATAACCCAAAACCCCAACCTCCATCATCAGGAAGTTCTCAGAAAGAGATTTTCGACGGTATATGGAAGTTAGAAAAATACCCCTGTATGCTCAAGATAGAGCAAAAATAGTCCGAGAGGGTCAAAAGTGCTCCAAAAAACAAAGTTTAAGCCCCTGGGTGCATGGCGCACACAAGGGGCTGGGGCGAAACCCCTGGTCACCCATGTGACTGGCCGCTCACAGAGAAAGCCCGCGGGGCTTAGCAAAACGCCGGGTGGAGTGGGGACCGGCATGAAAGCGGTGAAGCCGGGCGGAGTGACGGACTCTGGGGTGGAGGGCCGGTGGCGAAGGGCTAGTGGAGCAGGGGGCCATCGGGGCCGGTGGCCGGTGGCAGTGGGGTGCAGGGCGGCGGGGGCCGTGCGGTGGGCCGAGCAGGCTGTGGGCGCCTGAGGAGCTGGCCGGTGGTGGTGGAGCACCAGTGGCCCTGCGGTGGCCGAAATGAAATAGAACTGCACGCATTTTTAAATGCATTAAAAACCTTAAAAAAAAGGGTTTTTTTATTTTTTCTCGGTTTTCGTGCCCATACGACACTGGAAACCAAATTTTTTTTGCCTCGGAGGCAAGTTGTGCAAAATGGACAAACTTTATATTGATTCTAGGGTTTTTGGGCACTCTGAGTGCAACGGTAATGTCTGTTTGAGCCCAAAGTGACCAGAAACAAAGGTCCCCCCTAAATCCACATAAAAAACTTTTGAAAAGTAGGAAAAACTCCCAACTTCTGAAACACTTCGACAAAACACAAACAGCCAGCTGCAGGATGGCTCTGATACCATGTTAGAATAGGTAAAGCCCTATTCTCCCAAGAACACCTACATGCATAACCTGTTACATGGAGGAAGTGAAGAACAAAAGACAAGAGAAAACTATGGTGGCCAAAAAGCCAGAGGAGACATCATATGCAAAAGAAAACAATATATCAACAATTTGTTTCTAGAAATTACAATGTGATGTAAAAACTCCTTATGAAATGCAAAGAGGTGAATCCTTATAAAAGAAATCACGAAACCCTAAAAGGGAAAACCTAAGGTTAGCTTAAGCAACTAGAGTGAATAGGTGAGTTAGTAATTAGATCATAATGATTTAATTAATACCTTGAGAGACTATTACTCTAACATTCATACCTCTCCAAAAGGTACACACCTTTTCTTTCAGAGTTTTTTTGAAAAAAACTTTACAAAAGCTTTTTAGAAACTTTAGAAAAAAGTGTATTTTTTGATTTTTTGAAAAAAACTTTGTAAAAAAACAAATTTTTTTTTTTAATTTTTTTTTAATTTTTTTGAATGTTTTTCACCTTGAAATTTGAGCCGTACGACCTAGGAGAGAGAAAAAATTTCCCAGAGGCCACTGTAGCCAAAAATGACAAATTTTATATGAAAAAATGATCTCCTGGGCCTTCTAAGTGTGATGGTGGAGTTCATTTTTGCTCAAAGTGCTCCAGAAAAATGAGTGTCTTTTAGATTGAAGAGAAAACCCCCAAAAAGCTATGGTTTTTTCCCTCAAATCACTACTTCAAAAACACTAGACCAGGTAGTAATAGTGTGACTCTGATACCATGTAGGATTTGATGAATAAATCCACAGTTGTCAAGAAACCTACATGCAAGAACCTGATATAGAAGAGAAGCTAGAAGAGAGAGAAAGAGAAGAATTCAGAAGTTGCTTAGAAAATGAGAGAGAAATTGTAATCTAAATTAATTAAAAAGGAAAGAAGATTGTCTT
The DNA here is from genome assembly GCA_018584345.1 of Thuja plicata. Lineage (NCBI taxonomy): Eukaryota > Viridiplantae > Streptophyta > Pinopsida > Cupressales > Cupressaceae > Thuja > Thuja plicata. The sequence continues at coordinate 4,022,878 of MU228456.1, read as the reverse complement.
TATTGTTAGATATGAAGACAAGATAGAAAGTAGTGAAACAACATTGATATCAACTATGAACAAGAGTGAGAAGTGGATTATTGACAATGGTTGATCACATCACATGATTGGTGACAAGAGTAAATTCATTGAGCTTGAATAATTTGATGGAGGATTAGTTAAGTTTGGTAATGACATCCCATGTATGGTAAAAGGTAAAGGCACAATAGTACTGAATGACAATACAAACTATGATGATGTCAACTGGGTAGTAGGACTGAACTATAACCTGTTGAGTGTCTCTCAACTAAATCAAAAGGGGTTTGATATGGAATTCAATGAAGTAACAAGAAAGATAAAGAAAAAATAAGGAAAGATGATTACTACTGGAGGATTGACAAGAGGTAATTTTTTTACTTAAATCCATCTATTAAGAAATGTTTGATTGGAAAGGTAGAGGACAGTTGGTTATGGCATAAGAGGTTATATAATGTTAATTTTGATAACCTGATCAAACTCAGTAAAAAGAAGGTTTTTAGAGGTTTTTCCTATCTTGTGAAACCTAATAATGTTGTATGTAAGGATTTTCAATTAGGGGAGCTCACTATTTATACATTCAATAGTAAAGGCTACACATCTGAGAATATAATTGATTTGGTGCATACTTATTCATGTGGTCCTATGAGAACTCAAAGTTATTATGGAGATAACTATTTTATGTTGTTCATTGATGACTATTCAAGGATGATGTGGACTATCTTTCTTAAGGATAAATCTGATTCTTTTCATATGTTCAAGATTTACAAAGCAAGAGTGGAAAAGGAAACCAGTAGGAACTTAAAATAGTTAAGGTCAGATAGAGGTGGAGAATTCACATCACATGAATTGTTTTCCTATTGTGAAGATGGAGGGATTAAGAGACAAATGTCTACTCCTAAAACACCATAGAAGAAGGGAATAACCAAAAGAGGAAATAGGTCAGTGATTGAATGTGCTAGGATTTTGATGATGCAAAAAGGAGTTGCACAAATGTTTTGGAGAGAAGTTGTTAACACTGTTGTGTACACTCTGAACAGAGTTTTGATCAAGAAAAGAATAGAAAAGACACCCTATTAAGTGTGGCATGGAAATACTCCCTATGTAAGTTATTTCAAAATCTTTGGTAGTAGAAGATTTATTAAGAAGGATGAAAAAAATAGGAAAATTTGAAGATAAAAGTGATGAAGGAATATTTTTAGGTTATTCATCTAAGAGTAAAGCATACAAATGTTTTGAAAAAAGGAAAAATAAGATCATTGAGAGTGCTAATGTAAAAGTGGATGATTTTTTTTCATGAAAATGAGGAAGCAAGTGGGAGAAAACATAAATATTAGAATGGGATAACATATATACTGTTAATCCCTAAGTTTTGTTGATGATTAGTGACCAACACTTAGTCATTTACTTAGGCAGTTTTAGTTGGTTATCATTGTGGCTGAGATAAAACTATTCAAGGCCGAGCAACATTGTTGAGCAGGAATATAGGTTGTCGAGTTACATCATGCCAAGCTAAGTAGAATACTTAAGTGTCGAGTGACAAAGATGTTAAGTGCCAAGCAGAACAGTTTTTGCATACATGTCAGGATTGATTCTAACTTTGAGGTAAAATGTTCAGGCCGACTTGTATGAGATTTGGGCTGACATATGTAAGCATTTAATATTTATCTATCAAGTTATTTACACATTTAATTGTTTTATCCTATGCATGGCATGGAGCCAATCAGAAAATTAGAATGCCTTGGAGGCATAAATATTAGATCTTGATCGTTGATCTAGATCTCGCCAACAGATCTGTAAAGACATATAAGATTGCTTCTAATCCTATTATTAATGACATACATAGAGAGAAAGGGGTTGTGTATTCATGAGAGATGAACAGTGAGTTATTTTGAGAAGAAGCCTAGATCAAGAAGTATGACAGAGTAGTGAATAGAAGAGAAAAGACATATCAGATTGTGAGATCACAAAAGGTATTGGAAAGAGAAGATCCATCATCAGCATCTAAGTGCATAACAAAGGATCACTACTTGAAACATTCTAGCAGGTGTAGCAGGTGAAATCTCTTAACAAAGTGGTTCTAATAGACCTACTTTAAATCTCTTAGCTGAGTGCTTAATTTATTGTAAGTTGAAATCCTTTCACAAGGTAGATTGTAATGATCTTTACTTCTTAACTGAACAGACCTTTAACTAGGTAGATTGCATTTTGTACTCAAACTCTTGTAGCCCTAATAGTCACACTTTATTGCTGCAGTAGTGAAGATTTTTTGGGTGTCATCCCCACCCTAGTTTTACCTATTTGGGTTTCTGGGTTACCAAAATTATGTGTTATGGGTTATATGCTTCATGTTGTGGATTCTATCTGATGTTAGGTTAAATTCATATATGTATGAATGTAGATCAATTTTTTTTAAGTGATTAAGTTTTAAGATTTGATTCACCACCCCCCCTCTCAGTATCTTTCTTTCCCAATATTGTACTTCCAACATATACAATTGATGATGGAAGATGAACTTGGTGAACAGAATGAATGAAGACAAGAGGAACAAGCAAATTATGACACACCTATTTGAAATGAAGCTAAGGAAAAGAGATCTGAGCCTACCTTACCAAGGTATGTAAAGTTAAATCACTCTTGTGAGAAAATAATTGGAGATAAGAATGCTGGGGTATTAACTAGAAGGAACGCTAGGGAGAGCACCTACTTACTTTCTAAATCTGAGACTAGAACTGCTAAGGATGCATTGAAATATGATGATTGGTTAAATTCAATGAGAGAAGAGGTAGAAAAGAATGAAACTTGGACTCTATTACTTTGACCGAAAGAAAAGAATGTGATTGGAAGTAAATAGCTATTTAGAAACAAAATGAATGAAACAGGAGAAGTGGTGAGAAATAAGGAAAGACTTGTCTACAAGAGGAAGGATTGGATTATGGTGAGACCTTTGAACCTATTCCTAGATTAGAAGGAGTAATGATACTACTTTATTATTCATCTTACAAGAAATTTAAAGTTTATTGAAAGGATGTGAAATTTTCTTTTCTTAATGGTATATTAGAAGGGGAGGTTTATGTTGAACAACCTGATGGTTTTAAGAAGAATGATGGACAAGAACTTAGAGAATGGTATGAAATATTCCACTCATATCTTATAAATATTGGATTTGTTAGAAGAAGTGGCAAGAACAATGTTTATCTAAAGGTTGTGGAAGAAAAAAAATTACTACTTTCTAAAATCTTTGTAGATGATATAATATTTGTAGGTAATGATGACCTAAGTAGAACATTTGTTGAACAAAAGAGAGAGGAGTTTGAAATGTCGATGATAAGTGAAATCAAGTACTTCATTGGCCTACAAGTTTCACAACTTTATAAAGGTATCTACATCAGTTAGTATAAATACATCGAAGAGATATTAAAGACATTTTGACCCGAGGAATCAAAACCTGTTGGAACCCAAATGGTTACTGTAACACCCCAAAATTGGTATCTTGCAACCCTAACCGATTTTGTTACATTTTTCATTCTTCTGAATCATCAAAGTCCTATTGTACTAGACAATTCTGAGTTTTGACTGACTCTACACGACCTAAGTGTCAAATGCAAAAAATCCTAAATCTGCATTAAGAATACATTATGTTTAATTCCTAAATATCAATCAATTAGCTAAACAAACCCTATGATTGAATTAATTTAATTATAAAGTTTTATCACTTTAATTAAATTAAATTCACCCCTTTTAAATAAAACACATAAAAAGGAATTAAATATTATTTAATTATTAAATAAATATCCTCATTTCAAAAACTGAATTTAACTATTCAAATAATTGAGAAAATACATTTATGAGGTCATATTCTATTTATTTAATTAAATATTCTCTCAAAAATCTTCTCTCCAATTCAGAAATAGAAACTTTGAATTAATTGTGCTTTAAAAGAGAAAGAAAACAATTAAAAACAAAAAGAAAATAATTTAAAAAAAAAAAGAGAAAATAGTTCATTGTTTTCTTTTAAAGAAAAATTGCTAATTTGAACTGGCTTTTTTATCTATTTTAATTCAAAAGGAAAATTTCTATTCTAAGAAAACTCTTAGTCTATAAAAGAACTCCCATTTTTCATTCAAGGATATGCATTGTTAGAAAAATGAATTGTTGCTGCATTTTATAGTTCATAATCTCATTTACATTAAGCTCTCATTTGCAATAGATTAGTTTCATTTTCTTAGATTAATCTAATTCAAAATCATGTCATTATTTAATCTCATTTAGATTAATCTTGCATTGCATTAAATTCATGGAGAAAAATCCTTCATTCTTGGATTGGTCTAGGTTGTGAGACTCTCATTCTTAGATCCATTCAAAACCCCGTCTGGATAGGAGGCAATGATTCAAATCATACAGGCATGCAGGATGAATAAATCATATTCACTTTTGTATGTGGTTGATGAGTAAGGACTATGTTGAAGTGTATGGTTGAATAAGAAGGCCACATTTAACACATATATTTTTGGCGCCCACCGTGGGGCTCAAAAAATCACTTTCTGGCCTCATTTTCTTGCATTTATTTTTATTTGTGTGCTCTATCCGTAAGTCTCTGTTAGAAATGTCGCACAAAATTTCATAGCGTCTCACACGAACTTTCTAGTTCTTCGTGGGATTGTCAAATGCCGCACAAAATTTGACACCAAAGACCTTTATTTTATATTTCTTATCTTGGTTTTCTAACCATTTTTTATTTCTTGACTTATGTGTTTCTCTAATTTTATTTTGGAATAGCTTAACGGTGGTTTGTAGGACGTTTGTCAAAGACTGTGTGTGTTTTCACAAAACTCTCATGTTTTCTTTTAGTAGTTAGAACACACTTCAACATTGGTGCTTAAAATGAATCATTGTCTTGTGTGATTGAAGTGCCTTCTAGTTTGTAATTCGAAAGAACTATATGAATATATCCTCTCCCCTCGCCTTTATGGATCTTGGGTGTAAGAGAAATTCACATGATTCTTCTAGTGTGGCTACCTCCTGAGTGCTTTAATAGAGCCGGTGAGAGTGGATTTCCCAACTGGTAACAGGCTAAATCCAAGCCCTTCCGAACCGGTATATAAAAAATGCCATTGTGATTAGTCTCACAATGGACAGGTGTGAATTCATTGTGGCAACCAAAATCTCCTCTAGTACCCTAGTGGTGCATTAAAGTCCCAACATTGTTAAGGTGAAAGCCTTGCTTTGAAAGGATTGGGAGAGCCCCCTTTATTGAGAAAATGACTTGATCACAACCACCTGAACGAATGTCCTTACTACAAACTTTTGTTATAGCATCCAAAATCCCTCTATCTTTTAGCGTAGAAGGTTAAAGACCAACTAAGACATCCCACACTTTTATGGCTCTTAGTAGAGACAACATTCCTTTGGGAAGTAATTCTCTTGGGATTCAAAGCTTGGTGTGTCTGAGAAGTGAGTGCACATGTAAGGAGGAGCTTGTGCCTCCAAGCTTCTAAGTTATCCGCTATGAGTAGGCATTGTTGAACTTCATTTCAAGAGGGAATTCAATGGATACTGCCCTTGCTCACCTAGGATTGTGATGTGTCTATTCTGTTACTACAAACATTCTTCTTAATGTGTTTTGTGTGGGTGAATCATTTAAACAATCAAAAAAAACGTCAAATCACAAAACTTACCAAATTCAAAAATGTCCAAAATAATCTGCAAACTTGAAATTTCTTTCAAAACACAACATAATCTATCTCAAAAAATGCAATCTAGTCCTAACTGCCTGATTCTGTCGAATTTCACTCTTAAAACTACTAAATTTTGCATGATATTCTGCCACCTTCGCGTCATTCTATGGGAAACTTCATGTGGTATGTTGTAAACAGTCGCATGATATTACACAATTTTTTTGCTATTTGTTCACCAGTCTATCACCTCTTTTCTGCGATCTTTCACACTAGACTGCAAAGTCTTGCGCGAGCCTGTGTGAATCTTTGCACAAGAAAGTACTTCTTTGCACGAGTCTAATACCATTTTGCTAAAATAGTGAGCTATTTCCTATTTGTCCAGCATACCTCTACTAAATCTGGTTCTTGTTCTGGGTCTGTTTATCTACCTTCTATCTACACACAATCTGCAACTAGATTTCTTGGGCTGAGAATTACGTGATTCTCTCTTAAACTTGTCTCATCTTATATCTTGTGTTCTCTTTCTACTGTGTCATCATAACTTGCATTGTGATAGTCACCTCTCAGCTGTTCTATCCTTATTTTTGACAATTTGCACTGGATATACTTCACCCTTTTGGCACTTTGTGCATTTACCTTGAGACCATTTCAAGCATGGTCCTAGTTCATATTCCTTGTATCATCTTTGTCTATGACTGTTACAACTTGAAGTGGCAAAACAATCCCTTCACATGTCACTAAACAAGGTAGGGGTAGACCTATAAACCAGGCAGAAGGTCATTCTACACTTTTCGCACAACCCGAGTGTAGTGGGGAATCCTCACATCCCCTTACATTAAATGATCATTTCCAGTGGATTTTAGTCAGGTTTGAAACTCTCTGTTTGAAGAACATACAAATTGTGAAGATTTGTTTCCCAAACTTGACACTAGTAAAACAAAATGAGTTCCCATAGGTACAACACCTATGGACACTCAAGCTTCACATATAGAATTTTGCACACTGAACACTTGCATTCTTGCAAGATGGCAGATTATAATCTATTAGGCAAACAAATCAGAGATGATGATCACTCTAAAACTAGGGGTAAATTCCATTATTAAGACCCCTAATGATGATGAGACAGAAATAACCCAAGAAAATATTGAAGGTGCTCGTTCCAATAAAAAATTCTACAAGATGATGGAAATTATCCTAGCTGAGGAGAAAGATAAATATCTTCTCAAACTATCCAATCAAGGGGCCAAGTTTCCCTCAAACTACAATGTAGAGACCCTTGTCATGCAAGAGGATGAAACCAAAAACTCCAAGTTACAAAAATAAGTTCAAAGTATGCAAGAACAAATCCTTCAACTCATGAAGGAGAAAGACAAACCTACTACACAGTTCACGATGGAAAGCATATGTCCATTCCCATTTGATAAGAATCTATGCATGCCTCCTTTTCCTAAAGGAGTTGAACTTCCCAAGTATGATAAATACGTGGGTACCTTTGATCCCCAAGATCATCTGAGAGAGTTTGGTGCTCTCACTATGGAGTTCATACATGATCAAACCTACCTCATGCGTCTCTTCCTGCGTAGCTTTGGTTCTCTAGGCTACCAACTGGCATCAAGACTTTTGACAAAATTGCCAACTTGTTTCTGCAACACTATTCCCACAACATCCAACATCTAGTTCACATCTGAGATCTTTGAAACTTGAAACAAAATCATGGATAGTCATTCTTGACATTTCTCCAGAGATGGAGACAAATTTATACAAGATATTCTCACAAAATACCCAAACCTAAAAATTTGGACATCTTTTTAGACAATCTTCTTCCCAACTTTGGGTATCAAGTACAGCTTCAAGGTCCTTTGAACTTTGATGACATGATGAAGAAAGTTGTGAGAATTGAGATGTTTATGGTCAAGAAATGAAGATGACCTGTCTTTGAGTCACCCACACAATAAACCCTTGCACATTAAAGTCATGATTATCCCAAAGTGCATCTGTCGTGTCCTCATAGATAACGGCGTTGGCCTTAACATTTGCTCTGCTAGCTTCCTTACTAAGTTAGGCTATAGAAAATACTACATAGATGCCCACAAAAAGATTACTATTAAGGCCTATGATGAAGAAGAACTGAAATCTAAGGGGCTGGTTTTTGTTACCAATTAGAGTTGGCCCTATTAAAAGGGATTTTATCTGTCAAGTGCTTGACATTCCTTTAGCATACAATATTTTTTTAGGAAGGACATGGATCCATGAAATGCAGGTTGTCCCTTCAAGATATCATTAGTGCATTAAGTTCTCATTCCAAGGATCTGAAGTGACTATACCTACTAATACACACTATGATTGTAACACACTCACAAAATATGTTGACATCTTTGTACCCACCAACAGAGATTCTACTGAGTTCTTTGAGGCTAAAATAAAAGAAATGGAAAAGGCTTTGTGACTCAAGGAAACTGACATGGGAGGGTATCAGATTGAACCCGTGCTATCTATTACATCTCTACCTTTGTCTCCATGTTCTTATGGGACACCTTCTGATAATACTAAACCTTCTACAGTTCCTCCTCAAACAAAATATGGTGATACCTTTGTACAGGCCACGACACCATTAGAGGAAGAAGGTGAAAATAGGGCTATCAAAACTTGGATTTATAAAGGGGAAGACATATCTGAACAAATTACTCCACCCTATGACATAAAACTTGAATAGTATGGCAAAGGTCTAACTATTATGCAACACTTTGGCTACAAAGAGAATGGTCCTATAGGTGTGAATCATAAAGGATTGCTTGCACCACTTGAAGTTATTGGTTGAAAAACACGTGACTCTATAGTCCTAGGCTTCAAGAAGTTCACATTTCAACTAGGGATAAACAAATTTTTATCTCAAATAGATCACCAACCAACACCTGAAGGTACATCTAAAGTTGAAGAGTCAGAAGACAGCTCTGAGGAAGATTTCTTCCCTTGTCCCATTCCTCTAGATCTGGCAGCATTCTTTGTTGAGCTAGATGATTTTATACCATGTGTCTGTACAATCGAGACTGACAACAATTCTGATGAAACCACTCCACCTACTCCATTAACCTATGAGTGGTGGAAATAAATGCAAACTATAAATCTGGATCATCAAGGTGATCTGTACATACCACCACACTTCCAAGAGCGGTTTGAACAGGAGAAAACCTAGCCACTTCTCACTAGAAAAGAAGTAGATGATGCTACAAGCACTGATGAGGTGCCTATGTTAAATAGTTCTTATCTGACCATAACAGAGGTTCTAGGCAGAACTCATCCAAACTGGGGGGCAAAGGGTTGATTTCACTCATGTTCTTGATATGACACCTAAAGATTAAATAGACTCTCATGAATACGAGTTTGACAATTTTTCATACGCCACCTATGACAGGGATATAGATACAGTACACACATATGAAAACCTTCTCAAATTAGGTGAAGGATCTAGTGTAAGGTGCTATGAGTCTAATTTCATTGATGTTAATGTGTCATCTACTACGGTTGCTAAGGGTCAAAAGAATTTGAATACACCTTTGGATGAGATTTCTCTAGGTCTCAACTTAATAGTCCATGCTTTTGATGACTATACCATGAACACACTTGAACCTGTCACTTCTCTTTCACTCCACCATCCTAAGCTCATAGATTGGAACTCTTCCTCCCCATCTAATGAAGTCCTTATGTTCTAGAACAACTATTCTCTTGCCTATTACCTCAACATTGTCAAACCTGTAACATCCTCCACTAGTAAAGACAGTGTCAAAATGACTGAGGCCGATATCAAGTATCTCCATCAAAAAATCAAAAGAAGAAAAAATAGGCACTCTAATGGTGAAAACCACATTGTGGCAGTGTCAGAGCCTAAAAAAGTCAAAATAAAGGACGTATCCAAGGGTGAAAACCTCTCTGAGGTGCCCGTAGATGAGATACTTGATATGCTTTCGAGTCATTTCCAAGAATGATCATGTGTACTAATTGAACCAACTCAACCATTCAACTTGGGTACAAAAGCTGAACCTAAGATCATTTACTTGGCACAATCATTATCTGAGGTAGAAAGAGAGGAATTCATTACATTCTTTCAGAGAAAAAAGATAAAATTTGCATGGAAATATTCAGACATGCCAGGATTAGATCCTAATCTAATCATGCATCACTTATCCATTGCACCAGGTGTCAAGCCTGTCAAACAAAAGCTTCTAAAAATGCATCCACATGTGGCTCTACTTGTCAAAACTGAATTGGAGAAACTTCTTAAGGTAGTATTTATTAGAGCAATTGACTATACAAAATGGATCTCTAACATTGTTCCAATGTCGAAACATGACAAATCTATCTGAGTCTGCAAAAACTTCAAAGACTTCAATAAGGCATGTCTTAAGGAGGACTTTCCATTGCCCAATATTGATATGATTATAGATATGACAGCAGGATATGAAATGTACTCACTAATGGATGGTTTCTCTGGCTACAACCAGATAAACATCCCGCTAGAAGACCAAGAGAAAACTGATTTCACATGTGCATGGAGCACTTTCTGTTGGAACGTCATGCCTTTTGGACTCAAGAATGCTGGTGCTACATATCAGAGATTTGTCACCACTATATTTCATAACATGATGCATAAAACAATGGAATATTATGTTGATGACACTCTAGCTAAGAGCATGTAATAAGAGAAACACCTTGTAGATCTAGGTCCTATACTAGATCACATAGAACAGTTCAGTCTGCGGCTCAATCCTAAGAAATGTGCATTCTGTGTAACATCTGGAAAACTACTTGGCTACATCATCTCTGCAAAAGGCATAGAAGTGGATCCCGAGAAGGTCCAAGCTATCATGGAAATTCCACCACCAAGAAATATCAGACAAATGAGAGGACTTCAAGGCCAATTACAGTCTATCTGGTGCTTCATCTCACAACTGGTGGACAAGTCACAACCATTAACCAAGACTTTACACAAAGGTGTGGTTTACCAATGGAACAAAGAATGTGATGAGGAGTTCACACAAATCAAACAATATCTTGTGAACCCTCCAATATTGATGCCTCATATTCATGGGAATTCACTCATACTTTACATCTCTGCTATAGATACATCACTGGGTGTCCTATTATCTCAAGAAGATCAGAACAACAAAGAAAGGGCTATCTACTACATTAGTAGAACTTTGGTCTCATATGAAAAAAATTATTCTTTTATAGAGAAGGGTATTTCCTTCAAAAATATTTTGACACTACATGTTGGCTCATAGTACATGCCTCATTGCTAAGATTGATCCTCTAAAATATTTTCTCAGTAAAGCTACCCTCACAGGTAGACTAGCTGAGTGGGTCATGTTCTCAGTGAATTTGATATTGAGTATGTAGAAAGAAAAGCCATCAAGGGGCAAGAAATTTTAGATCAATTATCGGAAGCACCTCTAGTAGATCATCAACCATTGAACATCAAATTTCTAGATGATTCCATATTACTTCTCACACACCGATCCTAGACTATGTTCTTTGATGGTTCATTTACCCAACAGGGGTTGAGTACTGGGAAACTGTTTATAACACCTCAAAAATACTCTTTATTAAAAGCATACAAGATGTTGTTTCCTTATACAAACAACATTTCTGAGTACAAAGCCTTGATCAATGGTATGAAGATTTCCCTTGAGTGGTGAGTGGATGGGCTCAATGTCCTTGGAGATTCACAATTAGTCATCAATCAAGTAAATGATATCTATTAGACAAAAGTTGAAAAGTTGGTGCCCTATAAATAGTTGGTTGATGACCTCAGAAAATATTTTGTTCACATCACATTTCAACAAGTCCTAAGGGAAGACAATAAAGAGGCTGATTCCATGGCTACTCTTGCTTCCATGCTACAGATTCCATAAAATGACTTCTGACATGAATTCCTAGTGGAGACATTACGCTACCCAACCTATGATTCCCCTTAGTCTCAGATGATCTATTTTGTCATTAGACATGATTCATCTCACTACCATCATATTTATTCCTACCTTTGTGACTAGATTGTTCTGGACACTTATACTCAAAATGAGAAATGTCACTTAATCTGCAATGCTTCACGGTTTGTCATCATAGCTAACGACTTGTATAGGCAAGGTCTAGACGGTACCTTTCTTAGGTTTTTAGAACCTGATGAGGCTAAATGTGCATTAGTAGAGGTGAATGAAGGCATCTATGGGTCTCAATATAATGGCCTGACACTAGCTCGTAAAATTATTAGAGCTGGTTACTATTGGCCAGATATGGAAAAAGAAGCTACACAGTTTGCTAAGTCTTGCAAACAATGTCAAATGCATGGAAATGTGATTCATGCTCCAACCAAGGAGCTCAATCCCTTCATTAACTTCTATTCATCTCAACAATGGGCCTTTGATTTGGTGGGTGAGATTTATCCCTCATCCTCAAATGGACATAATTTCATCATCACAGGTACAAACTATTTCACCAAGTGGGTGGAGGCAGACCCTCTCACTGTGGCCAATGGAAAATTTGTAGCAATGTTCATTCTCAACTACATCATATGCAGGTATGGTGTACCCTCAACAATAATCACTAATAATGGGGGGTAGTTCAAAAACAAGGATTTGACAGAGCTATGCTCTAATTTTAAAATCACTCAGCATTGGTCTTCCATCTATTATCCTCAGGGTAATGGACAGGGAGAAGCATCAAACAAGACAATCCTTAAAATCTTGCATTGTACAGTTCACAAATTTGGACTAGATTGGCACCTCCAGATCAATCCATCTCTCTGGGCATACAAGACAAGAATAAGAACATCAATAGGGGCTATGCCCTATGCTTTGGTTTATGGAGAAGATGTTGTGTTACCAATTGAGGTTGAGATTCCTTCTCTACGAGTCTCTCTAAAGGGCCTCATTACTGACAATGATAACATAATATCTTGGCTACAAGAGTTAGAACTACTTGATGAATGTCAGCAAGTGGCATTCCATCACCTTAGAGAATATCATAGAAGGATGTCCAAGAGCTATAACAAGAAGGTTTTACCAAGGGACTTCCAAGTGGGTGACCCCGTTCTGAAGGAGAACCCTAAGAATCAACAACATCATGTCTGGAAAGGAAAATTTGAACCAAATTGGCTTGGTCTATATGTTGTCACTGTAGTGTTTGGGACTAACACCTATCAAATCTCTACTACCAAAGGGGAGCAACCCAAGGAGCTGATCAATGCTCTTCATTTGAAATGGTTCTACAGCTGAGACATCTTTAATGTGATCATGTACATACTTATTGATCCTGAAACAATCCAAAAAAAATGATATATTGTCAAAGAATTCTAAAAATTAGAAAATGTCCTAAAAAAATGATCATCTCAGTGAAATCCTAGCAATAGGCACATTGATGTATCTCCAAAATATATATATTCCAAAAATACAAAAAAATAAAAATTGAAAATACAAAAAAAAAAAAGAAAAAAGGAAAAAGTGCCATTAATGAAAACCTGGCAAACAGGCGTCATGGTAGCAAAAAAATCATTTATTCCAAGAAGGTGAAAACCTAGTAAATAGGTGCCTCTTGTTCCACATTGCTATATCTATCATAGCACCACTTGGATTTATACATTTTCTTTCCTACTTTCCTTCTTGCATTTTCTTTTCTGCATGCTCTCAGTTACCTGTTAAGACACCAACTTACATGGATTGAAATTGGTCATACTCTAGGAGAAACCTTCATGGTCTAGGCGGCACTGTACTACTACTTTTTCAAAATCTCTCTCGCATCAGTCACCAGTGGTTCTCATTGTGTCTTCCAGCTGATGCCTAGCTATTGCTACGATCTCTTCACTCAAGAATCTCTCTCATGTTAGTCACCAATGGTTCTCACTACGTCTGTCTATTATCACTATACTATTGAGATTTATTGCATCCATTATAGTTGGAGTTATACTCAAATGCTCTATCTATCAATACTTAGTCTCGATGATCCTTTTCTTTAGTTTGTACATAGCTTTTGGTCACTTTTGTGACACTTTGGTTGCTTTGTGAACCCTACTGAATTGACCCTGATTCAGCGCCATATGCATGGGGGAAACCAAATCTAGTTTGTTCTTGCAACATACATCAAGTCAGTCACCACTACTAGCGGCATGGGTCCCCTAATCTGATTGCATCTATGGTTTACACTCGATTCAGTAATCTTGTCATTTCTGAAGGACAAATCGCTATTGACACAAACTGGTGTTTCTCAACACCCCAACTAAAATAGTTTTTGTTAACACTATCTTTGGACATATTAGATATCGAAATGTAAACATATATTGATGAAAATCAAACACAATGCACTCAAAAGCACAATGGTGTTTTTCAACACCCCTATACACATACATATTCAAAAAATTTAAAATTGGGTGAGCTATGATTGAATCTTTCTTTGTATGTTGTTTGTTCTCATGGATTTCATTAATATTTTCTTTGTCTACTGCTTGTTGGTGTAGTCCCGATGATCCAAAAATGTCAAATAAATAGGTTGTATGTGATAAGAGCTCCTGCATTAAGGTGGAAAAACCTCACATCCCTCGATCTTGTTTATTTGTATGCCATGGTGAGGTCGGTAATATCTCCTTGCCTATTATTTCTCTATTTGTTTATGCATGATCGCACTAATGGTTATCTTGGCTTTGAATGCCTTGATACTGGTGTACTCTTGCAACATTAACTGGAAACAATGTTTAGGTCATCTTGTCTTTTGTGCCCTGATGCTTAAGTTTGTTTCCCATATCTTATCCAATGAAAGTCATATTCATATTCTTATGGTTGCATTGGCACCAGTAAGGATTGTATTGACTCTGATGTTCCAAAAATGCTCTATGATGACAACTATCTGATGGGTCTCACAACCATGTCCTAGTAATTGCATCTAGCATAGGACTGCATTTTCTTTCTAGACTTGCATTATGGTAGCAATTTGATGCTCACTTCATTGCGTTCTCCTGGATTTGTACATTGAGGGGTTCTTCTTCAGCATCTTGGCTTCATCATGACTGCCCAAGTGTTTCATCCTCGCTCTCACTCTTCAATTCCAAATTCTTTAAACTGGAATCTAATTTTCAAAAGTGTTCCATTTTCGAGAATGAAATCAAAATTTGACACTCCTATATAGCTCAAAATTACATTTTAAAATTTTTGGGACAGACGCGATCGGATGCTTGTGCAGTCAACTTTCTGACGTTGCTTTCTTGTTAGAATCATATCCTATTATGATTTTCTCAAAATCATCAAACTTTTCATCAAAAGTCAACTCTGGTTAACTCTAGTCAACCTTGGTCAAACTTGGTCAAACTGGACCTCTACATCACTCGAAATTACTTTTGAACCTTCCGAATTCTTTCATAATCTGTTCTGAGTTCTTCTTGATCTCTGATTCAACATCTATCTATGATTTCTTTCTCTTAATCATCATTATGACGTGTTATCTTTCCATTTTTCTCCCAAGGGGGCAGGATGATTACATCATTAAATCACTTTAAATCTATTTTTATCAATCTAATTTTATTTTCAAAAATCCTTGTTGCTAGGGGTATCTCATCACTTGGTGCATGTTTAGTTTTCCTACTTCATCATCAAAACCGGATACTCCACAATCAATAGGGGCCTCTTTGTTCCTTACATCTTTTCATCTATTAGGTATTGGGGCAATCTAACCCAGATCCACGAGGATCAAGCTTCGTTCTGGAGATGATTCTTGAAATCTCAATCTATTAAGTATCTGAGCAATCTAACTCAGATTCTTTAGGATCAAGATTTTTTCTGGAGATGATTCTCAAAAAATCATCTATTAGAAATTGGGGCAATCTAACCCTGACTCCTAAAAATCAAACTCCGTTCTGGAGATGATTTTGAAACTCGATCTAACCTGTATCTGGGAAATCTAACATAGATATTGGGGGACTAAGCTTCATTCTGGAGATAGTCCTAGAAATCTCTATTGACTATCTTTTTATGGAAAGGTATTGGGGAAATCTAACCCTGACTCCTGAAGGTTGAGCCTTTTTCTGGGGATAGTCTTTTGAAAGATATCAATCTATTAGCTATCTGAGCAATCTAACTTAGATCCCTGAGGATCAAGCTTCATTCTAGAGATGGTTCTTGAAACCTTAATCTATTAGGTATTGGGACAATCTAATCCAGATCCCTAAGGATCAAGCTTCATTCTAAAGATGACCCTCAAAAACTCTACTTGACTGACATCTTAGAAATCTAACTTAGACTTCAGAGAGTTAAGCTCTACCTTGGAGATGGCTCTGAAATCTTCATCAATGGATCTTTGCATCATAAATTTTTAAAATCTATTCTTCTGTGCTTCAGAAAATAGACTATTCTTTGAATCAATGCGATGCTCACACATCAATTCAAAGAGGGAAAAAATGTAACACCCCAAAATTGGCATATTGCAACCCTAACCAATTTTGTTGTATTTGTCATTCTCTTGAATCATTAAAGTCCAATTGTACTAGGAAATTCTGATTTTTGTATTAATCATACATTATGTTTATTTCCTAAATACCAATCAATTAGCTAAACAAACCCTATGATTGAATTAGTTTAATTATAAAGTCCTAGCACTTTAATTAAATTAAATTCACCCCTTTTAGCTAAAACACATAAAAAGGAATTAAATAATATTTAATTATTAAATAAATATCCTCATTTCAAAAATTGAATTTCATTATTCAAATAATTCAGAAAATACATTTATGGGGTCATATTCTATTTATTTAATTAAATATTCTCTCAAAAATCTTCTCTCCAGTTCAGAAATAGAAACTTTGAATTAACTGTGCTTTAAAAGAGAAAGAAAATAATTAAAATCAAAAAAGAAAACAGTTAAAAATAAAGAGAAAATAGTTCATTGTTTTCTTTTAAAGAAAACTTGCTACTCTAAATTGGATTTTTTATCTATTTTAATTCAAAAAGAAACTTTCTATTATGAGAAGACTCTCAATCCATAAAAGAACTACCATTTCTCATTCAAGTATATGCATTGTTAGAATAATGAATTGCTGTTGTATTTTATAGTTCATAATCTCATTTACATTAAGCTCTCATTTGCAATAGATTAGTTTCATTTTCTTAGATTAATCTTAGTCAGAATCATGTCATATTTTGATCTCATTTAGATTAATCTTGCATTGAATTCCATTCATAGAGAAAAATCCTTCATTCTTGGATTGGTCTAGGTTGTGAGACTCTCATTGTGAGAGCCATTCAAATCCCCGTCTGGATAGGAGGCAACAGGTCAAATCATACAGGCATGAATAAGAAGGCCACATTTAACATATATAGTTATAGGTTACAAACTATCTAAGGATGGTGAATCTGATGGAGTTGATCAGACTATGTACCGATTTATGATTAGAAAGTTACAGTATGTTGTGCATAGTAGACAAGATATTTCACAAGTAATTCGTTTGGTTGCAATAATTTCAGCAAATCCTAAGGATGCACACTTGACTACAATAAAGAGAATATTTAGATATTTGAGAGGAACAATAGATTATGGACTCTGCTATGGTTACACAAGATATTTTTCACTAAGTATCTATACTGATGCTGATTGGGCTAGAAATGTGGATGACACAAAAAGTACAAGTGGTGGTGCATTTTTCTTGGGTAAAAGACTTGTTATCTGGACAAGTAAGAAGAAAAACCATATTTTGCAATCTACTACTGAAGCTAAATATGTTGTTTCCATCATCAATTGCACTTAGGTGGTATGTATTAAGAAACTAATTGAAGGTATACAAAAACCAGTGACTAAACCTATTGTTATTCACTATGATAATACTAGTTCTATAAATATTTCTAAGAATCCAGTGATGCACTCTAAGATTAAAAACATTGCTATAAAGTATTAATTTCTTATAAAAAAAGTTCAGGAGAAAGAGGTTAGGTTGGAATACTTTTTAACTGGGGAACATATTGTTGACATCTTTACTAAGACTCTACCTAAGGATAGGTTTTAATACTTCAAAGGTAAGTTAGGGGTCACTCCCCTATCTATACTTAATTTAGAAGATGCTATATTGCATCAATCCTGGACCTTTATTGTTGTATCTTAACCTGGATTGATGTATTAGTGCCAACTCCTAGAATTAGAGTAGTTAAGTTGTAAGAATATGTTGCAAAGGAAATTAGAGAGAGATTGTTGTTAATTGGCCACTTTAGAATTGTTTTCAAAGGGAGAGTATTTTCCATCAATACACTGGTATAGATTGGTACTAGTGTTGGTGCTCAAATCAATAGATTGGATTTCCTTGGACTTGCCAATCCAATGTTGTGAAACCCAAGTGATTTGGCCAACTAAAAAGTCAAAACCAAAGGCAAGGTTGGAACTTCTACAATTCTGGCTCTATAGGACCAAGGCTAGTAGGCCTATACCTCAACCTTAATCTATTGGTTGGAGGTTTTTTATATCAAATAGAATACACTTCAAACACTCTCTCTCAAGTATGGCAAGGGAACTTGAAAGAAATCAAACTGTAATCAATACAACATAAACTACAAGACTAAGAGTGATTTGTGAGATTGTAAGAATGCTTTGAAAATGTGTATAAAGTGAATAAAAGCTAGATAGAATATTTCAAAAAATTTAAAAAATGAGCTAAATGACTATATCCAATAATTGATAAGATTAGTGCTTATTTCAACTTGGGCAATATGGTCAATCCAATTTAATCCTATTTACAACCTTGCAAGATAATATATATTCCAACACCATCAACTATTCAAATGCTATAGATGCAGAGAAATTAAGCATATTTATATCCTTGTTAGTTCAAATAAATTTAAATCCTTTGATTGGGAGACTAGTTGAACAAGAAGCTAGAAATACTAACTTTTCACCCTTGGTCTTTTTATCCCTCGGTCATTGTAAAACATGTTAAACACATTAGAAATAAACTCACCTCCTTTGTCAGATCTTAAACATTTCAAAATTTTACCTATCTCCTTTTCAACTTTTTCCAAAAACCACTTAAATAACTGGAATGCTTCATATTTTTCTTTAAGAAACATAATATTCATCATTCTTGAATAATCATCAAAAAATAGAATAAAGTATCTATCTCCATAGTAAATTTTCTCACCAATGGGTCCACAAAGGTCAGTATGAACCAATTCTACAATTTCCTTAGAAGTATGAGTCTTGCTTTTGAAACTAGATTTTGTCATTTTTCCTAATTGGCATTGCTTACACATTGCATTTTTAGGTTTATTTAACTTAGGTAGCCCTCTAACCTTTTTCAATTTTCTTATGCTTACCAAGTTATCAAAGTTTACATGAAACAACCTTTTATGCCATAACCAAACATCATTATATTGTGCAAACAAGCATGTCTCATTACTTAAATCCTGATAGAATAAGTTACCTTTTGTTTGTTCTCCACTTCCAACTAGTTCTTTAGTGGCATCATAGATCTTTTCCTTCTTGTGATGGAATTCAACTCTTTAACTAGAAGTATTCAGCTCTGCAACACTCAATAAATTACAGTTAAGATCATCAACCCAATATACATTGTCACATCCGATCTTGTCACTCAAGTTAATTGATCCTTTCCCTTTAACAAGACATGGTGCATCATTACCAAATTTAACATAACCACCTTTACATTGATCGAAGGTTTCAAATTTAGCCTTATCACCAGTCATGTGATGTGAACAACCACTATCAATAATCCAATGAACACCTTTACTCATATAATAAATTAGTGCAGTTTTCTCATCATCATCAGAATCATCTTTCATAGCAACATACACAAATTCTATATCATTTTCATCATAATTGTCAGATTCACTGTCAGAACCTTCTTCAGCTATAAAACAAGATTTCTTACCTTTATCTTTGTAATCTTTATACTTTCTAAAGTCTCAATCATCCTTTCTATATTTGTACTTGTTGTCCCTTCTTTCATCTTTATCATTCTTATCAGGACATATTGCAACAATATGACCAACTTTGTTACATGAAAAATAAATGATAGGAAGTTTACCTTTGAATTTTACTTTTCCTCTAGATAGTCTTTTTTCCATAAGTGCCTCAAGTTCTTCCAGATCATCATCTATAGTGTCATTGTCACTGTTCACACATTTCTTTCCCTTTTTTGATTTTTTAAGGACCATATGGGATTTGAATGTAGATTCAATAGCTTGTGGAGTGTAGTTATCAAAATTTGACATCTCAAATGCAGTAAGTCTGCCTACCAGACCTTCCAAAGTCAAATTATTATTAGGATTACATCTTAAATCTTTAATTGCTAAGATTCTAATAGAATATATAGGAAGAAGTGTTCTTAGTACCTTTCTCATAATGGTGTTATCATCAATGGTTCCCTTAGTTCCTCTAAAAGCATTTACAACTTCCTTTATCCTACCATAATATTGAACTATATTTTCTCCTTCTTACATTTTAATTTCATCAAACTTACCTCTTAAACTTTCAGATTTGGCTCTCAGTATATTTGTATCTCCTCCATAGATGGTTGCTAGGGCATCCCACATTTTCTTTGCATTTGTATATTTCTTTATGTCTTGAAACTCATGATATTTCAGAGATGATGCAATTTCCAGCATTGCTTGATTGTATTCCTACTTTTCTCTTAACTGTGTAGTTGTGGCAGGTGTAGTGGGGGCTACATAATCATGTTCAACATAGTGCTTAGTAGAATCACCAATACCAGCCAGATGCAATTTCATTAAATGCTGCCATGCAGGGAAATTATCTTTGTTCAACTTTGGTACCTCCTTTTTATACATCTTGATATTTTGCTCCACGTACCTTCAAACTATTTTCAAGAGACCAAATCTTGAATACCAATTGTTAGAATGAATTTAGAATAACTAAGAGGGGGGGTGAATCAGTTATCCTTAGGTCTATATGTACCAATTTAAACTTTATACCACTTTAAACAACTCAGATCTTCTCGGTAGTAGTAGCATAAATCAACAACATACATATTTAGTTTATTGTTCAAATGTAATCAGCTTGTAGAAACTTAACAGTAAAACACAACATAAAAATTCACACAAGTTGACACCAATATTTAACTTGGAAACCCAATTTGGGAAAAATCACCAATAACATGCTATCAAGTTTTCACTCTTCTGAAATGAGCTTTGTTAGGAGCCAACCCTGTTAAAGGTTACAAAACATATTGCTAAATGTGACCTGGTTAAAGGATTTAATCACCCTGTTAGGAGTGGCCTTGTTAGAGGACTTAGAACATTCCACCTGAATGTCACCTTACAGAAAGCATTTATACAATGACTATTAGGTCAAGCTAGTTAAAGGATTTTAACTGATACAATGGTTAGAAAGAAATCATCAGGTGTGATTTGATACATACAACTTACTTTGCAAATCTAGATCCAATTCAGCTCTAATGCTAATTCACTTAGTGGGCTTGATTCTCTTTTCAATCTTTAGATCTTCTTGGAAATCCATCAAGTAATCACTCTCACAACACTTTGCTTCTCTTCTCAGCCTTCTCTACTAGATTATTCCAATCAATCAATTAACTATGCAATCCTCTTGCATACATTTCATACACATCATGAATAACCCCTTGAGGTTATCTTATACCTCTTCATCTAGGTAAAATAAATCTTTGCCACTTAATCATGATCGTAGATCTTAGGTTAGGTCAAATCCAATGAATCTTTCCATCTTTACATTTAATTTACTTCTCGAAAGCAATTACTAATTAAATCTTGGATACGTGCATTAATTATGGTTACCCGTGCATTTAAATAGTGTGGACCAATCATTATTATCCTTAATTAACTTTACATATCCCAATAAAATCAACTATGTTGGCCAGAGATCTCAAATCTCAAAAATTACCAAAATAATGTTGCTCATCCAACACTGTGTTCTTCTGCTCAGTCATCACTAGTTTCCTCTGCAATTTACTGGTGCTCAGTCATCATAAACTTTGCTCAACATAAACTGTTCTTAGTAAACTGTCATCAAAAGATAAACAATATAGTACCTTGCCAATGTGCCAACTGATCAAATACCCTTGTGATTTCCCATAACTCAACCATTTCACTTGGTCTTCTTGTTATCCTTACCTTCAAATCTTATTCATCAATCAATACATATGGTACTCAAACAAATAACAATAGTGTCACAAGTTAATGTTTGACATCAATGACAAAACAACAATTGTTTCCATTGTATCTTTCCAACAAATTCAACATTAAGAATAGAATCACTGACATTGTTGACCATCCTCAGGGATTATCTATCCTTTTGAATATTCCTTTAAGAACATCTATGTGTCCTCATCCTCCTTGGTCCCTAAAGATCGCATTGTCTCATCATTAGATAGATCCATGGTAGTCATCATCCTTGTAACCCTCCATAGAAAATGACGATGTATCAAGTAATCAACAAAACCCTAACTAGAACAGAAACATAATTAAAATATTGAAATGAAATAAAGATATCCATATCAACACTTCCACCCAAGCATCTTATATTTTTCACCATCAAGGACATGTGTCATCATTGCGTGATTCTGCGATGGATAAAGAATGTTTAGGTTCTGATTGCGGGATCACACCAGCCATCGATTCCTTCCATGTTTTAACAGTCGCTCATCGTTACTTAGAACTTGTGAGTCTTGTACACATGTCATTCAAGCGTGATCCCATGAAGGATAAAAAATGCACATCTTCTGATCATGGGATCACGCCCACCGTCGATCTTCATCTTGCTTTAATCGTTGATCATCCCTACACTTCCCTTAAAATTTGATCACCTTTTCTACTTGGTTAAAATACCACCATTGATCATACCCACATGATGAAAGGAAAGCAATTTAGTGGTGCTTACTTTAGTCTTGCTTCAAACTTACATGCATCCTCATCAACTTGCTTGACCAATCTAGTACTACCAGCTGTTATCCTTGTTGTCCCACTATTTAGATCATCTATGGGTCTGGGACACATCTCGATCTGGCATGATCCTATGAATAATAACCAACGTGCATCTTTGTTTATTGGTATTATGCCTACCATCGATCTTCACCAAGGTTTAACCATAGTTATTCCTTCATTACTCAGAGAACTTGTGGGCCCAGGACACATGATGACAATATGTGATCCTGTGATGGATAAAGTTCGTTCACTTTTTTGTTTGCAAAATCATGCCAACCATTGATCTTTATTGAGGTTTAAATCACAAAATAGATCTACATAAAGATATGAAATAAATAAAATCCTGTGAAGACACATGCAACGGTTATATTTATGAATTTGAAAATGAGACTAAGAACATAAGCGTAAAAGATAAGTACAAAATGTATAAATTTCATCGACATAGGTATAAAGATACTTCCTTGAGCTATTTGGATATGAAAATTGCTCAGTAAATTTTGGTTCCACCAGTGGCTCTTTCTGTGGATGTGTGTTCATACCTAGACACAGCAAGATCTCAGTTGTCTCTTGAGAAGCAGACCAAAATACAAAAAAATATATCAGAACAAATTAAAATGTAAATTTTTATAAATACTCCATGTTAAGAGAAAAATGACTTCATTTATTAAGCATGAGTTGGGAATTCTTGAATGCCGCCTTCTGTATCTTGTAAGAAATAACCAATATCTCCCACATTCTCAAAAACTACATAAGGTCCTAGCCACAAAGCTTCAAATTTTCCATGCTTTCCTTTGTCTTGGTCTTTGGAATTTCATTTCAACATTCAATCTCCCTTCTAAAAGTTCCTTTCTCTAGCCCTTTTATCATGCAAAGATTTCACTTGGATCTATTTTTAACATTCTAACTTTGTGCATTTCTTCTGATTTCATCTAGTTCTTCAAGATGATCCATCCTATTCTCCATTAATTTGTGTCTTCCACCTGTTCTTCCCTGACAAAATTGTATATAGGAAATAAGTTGTTTAATGATAACCTAGCCCATTTCCTATAAACCAATTCATAAGGAGAAAACCCTGTCGACTTTTTGATTGTTACTCTATCTTCCCAAAGTGCCAAAGGCAATTTAGAGTTTCATGCATTTTTGTTATTACTTAACATTCTCTTTATGATTTTCATTATATTCTTGTTACTTGACTTTTCTTAGCCATTTCCTTATGTATGTTAAGGGGAAGAGTATGAAAAACTAATACCATAAGTATTGCAAAAGTTAGAGAACTCCTTAGATATAAAACACATGCCATTGTCACAAAAATTTTTGCAAGGAACACCAAACCGTGTTAGTATAGTATCTGTTAGGAATTTTATCACCACCTTAATTGTATCTTGTCTAGAGGGTATGGCCTCAACCCATTTACTAAAGTAATCTATCGCAACTAAAAACCATTTGTGTTGTCTACTAGAGACATCAAGAATTTCACCAGTGAAATCTATCCCCCAGATTTGAAATGCCTCTTCAGTGGATAAAGTTCTAAGGGGTAATGCACCATCATATTTTAATTTCTCTGAAAACTTTTGACAAGCCACACACTTTCTAATATATGTATAAAAATATCTAAACAAATGTGGCCAATAATACCCAACATGTAATATCTTATGGGTGGTAGTTTTTCCTGAAAAGTGGCCACCACATACTCCATCATGCAACTCCTTCAATATTGAATCTTCTTGGTACATATCTAAAAATAAATAAAAGAATACCCTCTTTGTTTTTTCAATATCAGTCACCTTGTATCAAACCATACCTAGATTCTTGTAAATTTATTGTTCTTTTTTTTATTATAATTTAAACCTTCTTGACATTTCATGTGCTTTAAGAAATACACCATATCAATATACCATCTCAATACTCACTATTAATTTATCAGAGTTCACCTGGTTGAATTGAACTGCCTAAAGATTTGATTCGGCCATAAGATTAGCAAGACCCTTTCCTCTAACCAATTTTTTGATTTGGATCTCCATGTCAAACTCCTAGATCTGATCACTATTATAGACATATTTAGGCATTGGGTACATAGGCTATTACCTTTGTGCCTACCAAGTATGGCCTAAAATATTTCACTACTTTGACAAGGGCATAACCTTGCTTTTCAATTATATCATAGTTCAATTCTACTTCCTGAAGATTTTTACTCAAAAATGCTATTGGTTGTTCATAGACCTTGTCACTTTTTTCTAACATAACTACAACAATAGTATGATAAGAGGAAAAAGAAAATAACTGAAATAGTTTGGAGATTTTAGGTGTTTAAGGAATGGATCTTCCTTGATTGCTTTCTTAATATTATCAAATTCCTATAGGGTTTTATCATCCATTTAATCTCTGTACCCTTCTTGAGCATATTGGCAATAGGTTTAACTATTTCTAAGAAATTTGGGACAAATCTTCTTACAAAGTCTATTTGTCTAAAAAAGGATTGGATTCCTTTAATAGTTTTAGGGACCTAGATTTTTTTTATATCTACAATCCTTTCAAGGCCTATTCTCACACCATATTTTTATACAATTTGTCCAAGTAAATTCCCTTCAGTTACTCCAAAGTGACATTTCTTTAGGTTTAGAGATATCCCCTATTCCAGAGCTCTTTTAAATATTTACTCCAAATGTTTACAATGCTCCTCTACCCTTTTTGAATATGCAGTCAAATAATCTTGATATACAACCATGATGAGTTCAATTAGGCCATCAAAAGCCACATCCATTTCTCTTTGGAATGTTTCTCTTGCATTAGTTAACCCAAAGGGCATCCTTGCATAAACATAGGTTCCCCAAGGAGTGGTAAAAGTTGTCTTGTGTTGCTCTGACTCTTTAGCCTTCACTTAGTTGTATCCTAAAAATCCATCCATCATAGACAATATTCATTCCCATTAACCTTCTACAATAGAGCCTCCATATTAGGCAATACATAGTTATCTTTTAAAGATGATAAATTAAAATTTCTAAAATTAACACAAACTTATATCATCATTCTTCTTTCTAATTGGGACCAAGTTTGATACCCATGTAGAATGTCTTATAGGAACTATTATTCCTACATCCCTTAATTTGACAAGTTCCTCCCTCATTTTAGTTGCTAACATTGGGTTTATAGGATGATGTCTTTTCCTAAAAGGATTTTCATTTGGTTTTAAAGGGATTTCATGTTGAAACAAGTCTTCACGGTAAGTCTTAAGCTCACCATATGACCATGAAAAAATATGCCTATATTTTCTTAACAAGGCTGTCAAATCAACCTCTATCTTAGGAGTGATCATCTTGCCTATGTATACTTCCTTTGGAGCATGATCATTTCCCAATTTTATCTTTTCAATTTCTTCATGATTTTCAACTGTCCTATCCACCTTAAGCTTTACTTTCTCATCAAAAACTCATTCAAGTGCTACCAAACCTCTAGGAATTTTGTTTGTCTTTAGCTGCACCACTTCATTTCCAAACAAATTTTCTTTGACATCTTGATTCTATACATATGCATTCCAATCTATGCTCTGATCCTCATACATATCTTTTTTCATCATAAATTTGAGAAGATCTTTATCATCTTCAAACACTTGCCAATTTTGTACATTGTCAGGAATTGATGGTCCGTTATTCATCTCCATCTGCACAATCTCATCAAAAGGAATATCAACCTGCCTGATGGCTAAATTATCCAATAGGTATGCAAGATAATTCTTTGATCTTTCTATCCATTTGATTGAAAATGCATCAAAAAATTCTACTAAATTCTTGTATTTTTTTAATCTAGGATTTTTAGTTGTGAATTTATTACTAAATTGAGAAACAATTAAATCAAAGTCACCATTAACTGAAAGCATATTAATACCATAATATTTTTCAATTTTTAAACCAAGGATTAGTCTGAATTAGTGCTTCATATTTTGAGATATTATTAGTACATTCAAAATTCAACAAGAAAGAAAATTTTAAGATCTTACCACATGGAGATACAAAAGTGATCCCAGCCCCATTACCTTCCTTATTGCATGCTCCGTCAAATGTCATTTTCCAAAGTTCTTGATTCTCCTGCAAATGCGCTTCAATGGGGCTACTGAATTTTAGTGTTGGTTTAGTGATAATCACCTAGAAATTATCCATGTCTAAGTGACAGAATGTTATTGTCTCCATCAAAGTTTCTTCTTCAATTTTACATGGGGATCTTGGCTCCCTATTTATTCTTACTCCCCTTCCATCCACTGGAATCTTAGCATAATACAAATCTAATTGAATATGACCACCTACTAAATTAGACCATTTTCTAGATAAAAGAGTTCCATAATCAGCAAGAACTTCTACAATAGTAATATCAGTTTTGTATGATACTTCAGGACAAGCAGGAAATTTGAATGCCACATTTTTCATAATACCAACAAAAAGTATAGATCTATTTTCCATATCATAACATCTTCCATAAGTTGTGTCAACCTTAATTCCAAAGCTTCTTCATAACTTCTGAGGGCATGATGTTAACTGCTTCTCTTGAATCAATCATACAATTCTTAACAAGTTTATTGTAAATCATCAAAGTGAGATAAAAATGATCAACTTGTGTTCCATTTTGAGTAATAATAGTTCCTAAATAAACCACTAGTGGTTCTTCATTTTATGGTCTCTAATTAGATTCTTGTACGCCTCCTCTTTCATGATTCATGGTTCCCAAGATTTCTAAAGCCAAAGGTTAGTAGCACCAGTTTACAATGATATAGATCAAATACCCAAAAAATACTAAAATGAATAACTGAAACGTGACCAATAAAATGTACAAGCAAAGAAAAGGAAACAAATGAATACAAACCCCTGTGAGACCTACATTAGACTATTATAGTTTTACTATTTTGTTCTCATGCTTTCAATAGTTTATGCTTTGACATACTTTGACTATCAGAGATTTTTTATACATTTGAGGATCAGTGGAATTCTGTGTTATATATATTCAGCACCTGATTTTGTAATCAGGGTACTTCTAAGATGTTTATGTTCTGATTTAGTTTCAGCTTATGTTGATGTCTTATATGGATCTAAATGTATGAATGTAACATGATGAATTTGGTTTAGGAAACCAATGCTAGGATGTTTCAGTTCTAATAAAATGTGTTTTATATGCTTACTTATATTATTGGCGTTATGTTATGTTTCATATCATGTTTTTTGGATCTACTGATGTGTGCATTGAGTGTGCAGGAAAAGTTGGCCATGGATCTAAATCGGGGACCCAATACTGGAACCTATGTAAATACCCATTCTTTCCAAGGTCCTATCTATATAAAGAGACATGGACCTCATTGTTATGTGTTTATTTCATGAACGTGGTTTGCATGTGTGTTATTAAATTAGTAAATGTTCATGTTATTAAGTCATGTCTAATGTTTTAATTTTAATGTGCCAAATTTGGCAAGTGTTGTAATTTAAGTTTGGACATGGCTAGTAATAGGGAACCAAGGTAAGTCAAGGGTTAACTAAGGTCATCTAGGAGTAGTACCCAAGCTTACCCCAAGGTTAGAAGTTTCTTGAATTTCTTTGACTTAGAATTTCGTAGGTTAACTTTAGGGTAAGTTTATGAGGGTCTTTTGGGCTTCTAGGGGGTAACCGGGGTCAGTTTTAGTCACCCAACTTGGTACCCTATGGGTTAGGGGTCATTTTCTGTCATTAATGAGCCTCTAAACTCATTTATTACTCCCTTTAAGTGTCATTTTCATCTTTGA
>MU228456.1:3970199-3993909 GCA_018584345.1 Thuja plicata | reverse complement strand
GGAGGTATAAGGAGGTTATCCAGGACAACATCTTGTAAAGATGGTCCTTATCAAGTCCATGTGAGGCTTGTGCATTATTTGTGATCTTGGCTTTCTCCTTCAGTGAGGTCTACCACTACCCCTATTTCTGGAATGTCTCTTGGAGATACTTCATTTTGTCCATCCTAATGTTGGGAAGTTTTCTTACATATGAGTCTCTATCTCTTTTTTTCTTCTTGTGGAGTGTTTCTGTTTGTAACCTGTTCCAGATTGGATCCCCAAGCTCGGGGGTGGCCTTGTAAAGGCCTAGGTTGGGAGGTGAGCCTCCATGGCCAACCTCAACATATATTAGGTTCTTCTCGATGGTATCGCGAAGAAGAATAATACCCTTATGTGAAAGACGGGTATGACTGAAAAAGATACCATTTTGTGACCAATTTTATGGAGGCCCTTCATTGTTGCAATTTGCGTTAAGGCCATTATGTAATTTGTATATTTGTTTTGTACCATTTGTAAAATTAAAAACCATATTCTAAGTATGGAGTTTCAATGAATCTGTAACCATGTTTCATTTTATAGATCAAAAAGAGTGGATATTGAGTACACTAGGGATGTGGTTCTATATTGCTTATGAAGGAATGAAAGAAATCTCAAAACCAAGTAATTGTAAATAATAAATAAACTTTTACTCTTTTACTGAGTAGATTAGTTTGTGTATGCTCAATATAACTTCTTAAAATATTATATTGTTTCTCCTCTGATAACACACACAAAGAAGGAGAGGAAAAATTCAATTTGATAAAAGTTTGTTTTAATTTAATTTCCTTCATGAAATTTTATGTTCTTAGAGTAAAATATAATTCTTTAAATTCTGGAAAGTTTTTTTTTTTTTTTAAAAAGGTTTTGAAATTTAATTTTTCTTCCACCAAGTTGTGGAGAATAAATTATAGAATGTATCCATGTAAGTTTAAAAAAAAAAAAATTTATTTAGTGCTCACTGTTTTAAAAAAAATAGGCATGTTCACCAGTCTATTAATCATTTTTTTTTTTTATGTTTGCATATTATATATATATATATATGAACCCTTGTTATAAACAATTTATATTAAAACAAAAAAAAAATAACATTATCATATTTCGGATTTGGGGAGGGTCGAAACCCCCCCCGTAACCACAGTGCTTATGATGGGGGCCGCACAGCGCGCGGGCCGCCCACTGTATAAATAGTGGGGCAGAGTTGCCGCTGGTCGGCACTCCCCCTTCCCTTCCTCTCTGTCGTCGGTGCGGGTGGTGCCGCCGCCACCGCGGCCACCACACCTCCCGCCCACCTCCTCCTTTCTCTCCGCCACCGACTCTTTTGTCCGCCGCCGCTGCCCTCTGCGTTTTTTCCTTTCCCCTCAGAGATTTTCATTTAGGGATTCATTTTTGGTTTGGGTTATGTTAATTAGTTAGGATATTTTATATTAATATAAATTAAAATTTGATTTGCTTATTAGATTTCTTTATTTAAGAATTTGATTTGAATTTAAATGGTAGATTTAGATATAAGGTTATATTTCTTTTATTTAGGGGTGGTTAAATTAAAAAAAAAAAAAAAGATATTAGTAGTTAAAATATGTTTTATTTTTTTGGATAGTTTTAATTAGACGTTTATTTTGTATTACCTTAGATTTTAGATAAAACTACTATATCAAATTTAAAGTTACAATTTATATCATTGTTTAAAACTTTAGTATTTTGTTAGAATTGAATTGTTTTGTATATATAACTAGATAGGTTAATTAATAATTTATCTTTAAGTAATAATAGGTTCATTCAGTTGTTTTTTTGTAGTTTACGAATGTTGTATCAAACTATGGACCTTTAATAAGTTAGCAAATTTCTAATGATTAGATTTTTAATTCTAAATAGAAGGGTATTGTTAACCTTAATATAAGGATTAAGACGCTTTTGGATTATTCGATTAAAATATAACCTGGGCAATGTTTTATTGATATAGGGGTCATAACACCCCTTAACTTCGCAATTTTCATCTTTTAAGAGTATTTTCATAGACATTGACCTGTTTTGTGCATGGTTGACTTTTGGGTCAACTATGATCAAACCTTGTCTGTGTGTTCCCGGATTTGAACCAGTTGACCCTCGTTACTTCTGGAACCTTAGATTTTAGTTTCATGTCTTACGGAGAGAGTTGAATTTTTAGTCAACTCTAGTTGAATTTTGGTCAACTACCTCATTTTGCATGCCTATGACCTCTTTAGAGCTTGGTAGTCCCTAGTCATGTACCTTCTCTTATTTTAGAGTATAGTTTACTATTGGTCAACTCTAGTTGACTTTTGGTCAACTACCTCAGTTTGCGTGCAGATCCTGTTTAGAGCTTTAGATATCCCTTAGGATAGCTCTGAAAGCTAACCCTCTTCTTGCAACCTTTCTATTTTTGTCTATCCCTTTTGCACCGTTTTGCATGCACGTGTTACCCTTGAGATTGTTTCAGTATCCTGTTTCAGTGCATAACTAAAAAAATTTGTTCGTGTGTTTTTGCCCAACTTTTGGGCATGACAACCCCAAAGTGCTTGAAGCTTTTATTGTCTCTCTCTACTCCTTCCGAAATGTTTTTTTGATGCTTAGTATTGGTGTGGGCAGCGTCTATGACTTGAGAAGCATCGAGAATTTGATACTTGAAATGTGTGTGTGTGTGTGTGTGTGTCTGCTCGCAAGATGGATTGAATGCTAGAACCAAACTAACATAGTAATGGCGCATGAGAGATTGAAATCCTAGATCCTTCAAATGGTTATGAAAGGTTTATTATATAGGAATTGAGGATGATATGAACGTTTGAGATCAATCCCAGAGATAGGGATATGAACGATTGAGGTTTAAAAGGAACTGGAGAAGCCATCAGTAAACTCCACCTCTTCATTTGGTAAAGATGAGATAGAGTTTGGTTGACTAAAGAGCTAATTGTGGGTTACCTTTTTAGAACTAAAGAGGTGGGTGAAGTTACCCATGTGGACTGGAGAGATGGGTGGAGTAACCCATGTGATCTGATTGGAGTTATCTCTTTGAAGATAAAAGAATATTTAATTGATTTATTTAATTAATATTTTCAACATGTGAGATAATTGAATTCTTTTTCATTTAGAATTGCTTTATTTGATGAAATTAAATTAAACTGGAAGAATTTAATTAGTAAGTTTAAATATTTGAATTTAAACTATAGGAAATTGAATTTAATTAATTAATTATTGGTAATTAATCAATTAAGGTTAATTAATTAAATAAACTTAATTATTTAATTAATTTTGGGAATTTGATTAGATGATTTGGGGAATAATTTTAGAAGAAAATAGATAATTAATTAATGATTAAAAAACTATTAATTAATAGATGACAATTAGTGTTTTTAATGTAAAGTCGCAAGCCTGTCCATTTTTGGGTGTCTACATTTGCCTCTCTCTGATGCGATGTGACTTATCGTAGTGTGTCAAAGATTCTTTGATTTTTATCTTGCCCCAGCTTGCCCCAGCGATAGTAGGTGTATTTATGCCCTCTCAACAAATTTGAGCAAAAATTTGCGACATAAGCATTAATTTGTTGAAACTACAATTTCTAAATCTGGTTAGCTAACTGATTTGAAAAATGCCTTATATTGCCTTATACTACCTCTAATATTGACTATCGATGTTTCTAGGGACCAGGAAGAAAAATTGGACCTCTTAGAGAAATTAGGGTTTCTGGAAACACTTATAAGTAGCCAAGAGGGCCATTCATTTGTCACATTGCCTTCTTGGAGCTCTTGATTTCTTGGTGAGTTTGTCTTTAGTTTTCTTTGCTTTTCCTCCTATTTTTGTGTGATGCCGGGCCTACCTGGAGTCACTCACATATCCGACCGAGTTTAGATGTATCAAAGACTAGCTGGTGTAGGATGTCCGATGATTTTTCTTGATATTCATGTCATTAATGCCTTAATGTTTTTCTTTGAAAGAAATTTGTTTTTTTGAATTTCTACATATGGTGCTGTAATCATCTATGGTTTTGCCGTAATTGTGGTTTGAATGCTGCAATTGCAGGCTTAGTTCCACAAATGATAAGTGTGCCGGTCTTGCTTTATTTGTATGCCTCAATTGATGTTTATGTGCCACATTTGCATGTCCTATTTCACAATCGCATAAGAGTACCACACTTGTAGGGTTATTTTCCATAGTTGCCTTTTTTAGAACTTTTGCCTAATTTGCTTGTAACATGAATGCTTATTTCTGGTTATAGAAACTTCCTTTGATGACTGATTCTAATATATTTATCATTTATTTTTGTGTGCAATTCACCGGGAAGATTCTGCACTGTTGGGAGTCGAGGCCAGTGGGTCTTGTATATAGGTTCCAGCTCTTTGAGGATGAGAGGTCAGTCCTTAGGGATTTAGGGTTATATTGGATCTGTTACATGCCAGAGATCATGACCAACATGGGTCTGATCTCGGCTCTTGTAGAGTGATGGAATTCAGCGACATGCACTTTCTGGTCACCCACTGGAGAGTGTACTATTATGTTGCAGGATGTATACTGCATCCTTCATTTTTCGATTCAAGGTGCACTTGTAGAGTATGCTACCTGACCTGGTATCATCGCTTTGACTGAGCTATCTGGCTTGCCCCTAGATCAGCTTGGGTATTCCAGTGATTATGATATTCCAGTGATTATGATATTCTACAATCCCGATTTGGTTTGGGCCTTGATAGGCTATCAACTTTACTAGGTAGTTTGATTTGTGGCATCTTATGCCCCGATCGTCGGCAATGTGGATTTTCTATCGGTTTTGGTTTTATTTTGCAGAGTATGGTCTGAGATCATACTATTTATGCATGGGGGGCATGCATGTTGGCTCATATGCACTTCCACATGTTCTACACAGCTTACCTTAATGGTAAGTCACTAGGCTATGGCGCTACCCTCCTCTAGATATGGGCATGGGAGCATATTGTTGTTTGTCATCCTGTTGGTAAATGTGCCCTACCTGCAGACATGCTGTATGTTTTTTATATATGATCAAGCCATTGTTCAGACCCACATGGGTCATCTATTGTATTGGAGTTAGAAGCTAGACATGATGCCCTATTTCATATAGAGGCTATATAGAGAGTTCCCTATGTGGGATGGTGAGGACATCCATCTTCCCTTTTGCCGGCAGTGGAGATACCTGATTTGTCATGTGATTAACCATGTTCATATGATTGACTTTCACAAAAACCAACAGGGTGTTGCGTCAGTTTGGTGAGTGGCAGGATGTGTCCGATTCATATGCATATTTTTCTCATAGGTCGAGGGACTCTACCATCTGGGGTGGTTTTGTGTCACTTGATGCTGCTTGTAGTGAGTTTTCAGGGTTACTTCCTGTTGCGTGGATATGGCGATCAGCCACTATAGATGCAGGTTTGTTTTCTTTCTTCACACCTCTTGTTCAATTTCCTTACTTCTCTTTTAGTCTATCTACTTTATGATATGTTCCTTCATCTGATGTGGTATTGATATTGGAATTTGATCTTTTGCAGGCACTACTCTGTAGTATGATACTCATTGGGCCCAGACCCAGCCCTTGTGACTTACAGATATCTCTCATCTTGTTTCTAGGACTCTTATGAGGAGGAAGCATCGGGTACGATGAGGTAGGGGTGGTTGGGATGGAGGGAGGGTTGGAGGCTGAGATGGTGGTAGGGTTGGTGGTCATGATGGCAGATAGGAAGGAGGTAGAGATGGAAGATAGGGGAGGGGAGATGATGGGGGAGATTATCCTAGTCCTGGGGGTGTGGGTGGTGGATTCTGGACTAGGGGTGGACACACTAGTAGTCGTACTAGTACTCAAAGAGTTGATTTGAGTACTTTTTTGGAGGACAAGGAGGTGATGGAGGAGGAGGCACCCCAGTTAGTGTGGAGGGTTTGTCAGTGCACTAGTGTTGTTTTGGTGCTGGGTGGAGGAGAGGGTGGTGGTAGAGGATGTGGATATTGAGATAGGGGACATAGATGTTGAGGTCTTGGATGCTTAGAGTGCAGGGACTAGCTCATCAATTGGTAGTGGCAGTACTGGCAGTAGTACTAGGGAGAGTTCAGAGAGTGGGGAAGACTCTTGGGTGGTGAGGGGGAGGGGAGATGAGGGATTGGGAGATAGAAATGAGGAGGGGGATATGGATGTTTCCATGGGATTGATGGATGTAGATCCTTCCGATCTAGAGAGACTTACTCAGTAGGTTTTAGATTTATAGGCCAGGCTTGCTTCCTTCGATGCATGTGCCACTACTTTGGAGGCTAGACTGACAGTTGCTTACATAAGGATAGGTGTGGTGGAGGCTAGAGTTGTAGCAGCTAAGGCTTGAGAGTGATAGGCTCAAGCTGAGGTCTACTATTTTATTGATAGTGTATAGGACGCATCCCACCAGGATGTATTAGACTGACATTATAGATCTGGGCATGATACCCAAAGGGAGATTGAGTAATAGAGGCAACACTATGAGGGTACAATTATTTCTAATCAGAGAGTACCCAGTTATACAACCTCTCAGAGATCTAGTAGGGCTCAGAGATCACAGAGTAGTGGTGTTGGAGCTCCTAGTTCATCACAGAGACTAGCTACTGATATGCCACCCCCTTGTCCACCTAGCGGCAAGGGTGGGGGTAGCACCTTCTGATTGTGTACCTTTCCACTTTTGTAGCATGTAGCATTTTTGTAGTGATGTTTATGTGATATACTCTGAGTAGTATCCATTTTTGTATCCTAACACACTAATATCTATTGATATACATATTGATTACCTTCCTTTGTTTAGACTTGTGACTGTTCATTATACTCATATATTTTGATTTATATGAGATGCAGCTAGTGTTTTTATATGATGTGCATTGGTTTACTTCTATATATATGATTCTACATGATTTGGTTTAAGTGATGAAAATGTATAGGCAACATGATTCTATTGTGCAGACTCGTAGATGAATGATTTACTTTTCCTATGATATTGACATGTTTATGTAGGATGGTGGAAATGAAATGCATGTTTAAATGAGATGCTTCTAGATGCATGTGATTTATGATTTACCATGTATGCAACTACTTTGTTTATTTTTTTCAATTTTCTAATGCACTTAAATGGAATGAATGCAATATATTATGCACAAACTGTCTGAGTAATGCATGTGTTAATTAGAAAGAAGTTAGTATTGATAGATGTTCTCTGGGATTGATCTAATAGATATGGAATGATAGGAAGGATTTTTTTTTCTTTTTTGATAGATATGAATTGATAGAAAGGATGAGTGTCCCAAGTTGCTGCCCTTGTTTCCAATATTTGTCATCATTGCATCTTTTTTTTTTTTTTTTTGAAATTTTGAAGAGTGTCCAATGTATCCAGATCACATACCACCTCGATACTAACACAGCCTCTTGATAAGTGGAAGGAGTAGAGATATTGAATAGAAAGAGAACTTAGTGCACCCAAATATTGACCATGTGGGTTCATCTTTGTCCCCTATTTGAAAAGAAAGAGAGCCAAAAAGAACCCAGATATTGACCATCTAGATACCACTTTGTCCTCTGAATAAATTGAAAAAAGGAAACCAAGATAGAACTCCTATGCACCTAGAGTCCATCTGGATAACACCATGAGTTCTTGATTCCGTAAAGAAAAGACAAAGAAAAAAGATAGAACTCCTATGCCCCTAGAGTCCATCTGGATAGCATCATGAGATCTTGATTACAACATAAAAGAAAAGACCATAGAAACCAAGATAGAACTCCAATGCACTTAGAGTCCATCTGAATAGCATTGCAAGCTCTTGATTATATAAACCAAACAAGAAAATAAAAGAGAAGGAATGTCCAATTCTTTCCTAGAGTTAAGCTTAGATCATAGAACTATACGACTACCAAATAAGTGAGAGTGCCTGCCACATTTATCCTAAATCATCATGGCCCATGAAATCAAAGTGAACATTCAACAGACAGCAATCAAATAAAATAAGTCGTGATCTATCATAGCTACTCTCCTCACATGGTGGATCCTAGAGTAGTGTAAGAACATAACCATGAAATATAGACTAACATCTAACCAACTTACTGACCTAGTCAACATTTTTGGATGGTTCCTTGATGCAGTTTGATTCTCTTGATTGGCTCGACTCTTTTGATAGGCTTGATTGGCTCAATTGCTTGAGTGTGTCTGGTTTCAGTAATAGATGACTCATATAAGACTGACCTGTCTGGTTTTGAGCATATCCATCACTGTGTAAGAAAATTGATATGATTGATTGATTGACTGTGATCATTTGGTAACTGATCAAGCTATGTTAGATGGGCCCAATGCTGATTCGCAAAGCTCGTGATATTGACAATTGATAGATTGGCTTGGTTGCCAGCTTGCTTGTTGATAGATTTGATAGATTGATAAAGCTGTATCATATGGGCCCAATGCTAATTTGCAAAGTTCATGATTGTGACATTGATTGACTTGGCTTGATTTCCCCTTTCTTTGTTGATAACTGAGTAGGTTTTATTGCTTGGGATTTTGTAATTTTTCGAATGTTTTTATGAAGATTGATTTTCTCATAACATTTTTGATCTTTTTAGGATTTTGATGAGTTTTCCAAATTTTAGGGATTTTTTTAGGACATTTAGAATTGCCCCCCTAGTCTAGTGGACTAGTATTAACCATGGGTAAGTGCTTGGTGCTCAAAGAGGTTTTTGCTTCTGTATATAGCTTGGGTAGTTAGTCTTGCGTTTTGAAGTGTGCTCAAGCTTTTGATCTTTGAGTTCATTGATGGTGAAGCTGGATTTGAACACTTGGCACCTATTTGCCAGGTTTTCACCAAGGTACCTATGCAATAGCACCTATTTTCTAGGTTTTTACTAAGAGAGCAATTTTTTTTCTCTTAAAATTTTTTTTTTTTTGATTTTTTTGTTGTCACCAAGGCGCTAGTTTGCCAGGTTTTCACCAAGGTAACCTTTTGTATTTTTTGAGGTTTTTGGTATTTTTTGGATATGTAGATAAGTGCCTTAACCATTGAAGCCTAAAGCATAGAACCTCTTGAGATGCATGTTGTTGATGTATCTGGGGAGCTGATCTCCTTGTGGTGTCACCAGTATGAATGCCCCACTCTTGGTAGAGCTGACAATGACAAATGGTCCTAACCAGTTAGGCTTGAACTTTCTGAGTTTGGCTATCTCTGCTGGGTTCTTTTGATTTTCCATGAGGAAAAGGTCTCCTACCTCAAATTTTCATGGATTCACCTTCTCATGATAGTTCCTTCTAAGGCGATTCTGATATCCTTGTAAGTGGTTGAAGGCATGTTGTCTTCTTTCATCTAGTAACTCATGTTCACTGAGCCTTGATACTATGTAGTCTTCATCTGAAATCATGTTCTTTAGTGTTATCCTCAAGGATGGGATTTCCAATTTGAGGGGTATTACCACCTCTAATCCATAGACTAGGAAGAAAAGAGTATCTCATGTAGGTGTTCTCACACTAGTTCTATATTCCCATAATGCGGGACTAAGCTATAAATCCCAGTCTCACCCTGATTCATTCACTATTTTCTTCAAGATTTTCAAAATTGTTTTGTTTGTAGCTTCAGCTTGGCCATTCCCTTGTGTATGATAAAATGAAGAGAACCCTTGTTTGATATGGAATTGTTCACATAGCTCTTCAACATCTTTGTTTTGGAAAGGCATACTATGATATGTCAGGATGGTTTGAGGAATCCTATATCGACAGGTAATGTGGTTAAGTATGAACATTGATATCTGCTTTCCAGTTATGTAATTGAAGGGAATTGCTTCCACCCACTTGGTGAAGTACTATGTTGTTGCTATTATGTATTTGTGTCCATTTTCTAAAGAAGGTGTAATTTTTCCCACTAAGTCAAATGCCCACATAGAAAATGGCAATGGTGATGTGATAGGATTTAGTTCTTGGGCTAGCGCATGGATGAGATCTCCATGAATCTTACATTGCCTACACCTTTGTACATGTTTGTGTGCATCTGTCTCTATTGTGGGCCAATAGTATCCCATGGGGATGATTTTCTTAGCTAAACTGTTGCCAGCTCTGTGGGTTCCACAAATTCCTTCATGTACCTCGTACAAAGCTCTCTGGGATTCCGTTGAAGTGAGACATCATAGCAACATTCCATCTAGAATTCATCTATATAAAGTATTTGAGAGGATGGTATACCTAGAGGATTGGTGGATGAGGGACTTTCTCTAGTTTCTAAACAAGTTCGGAGGTAAGATGCTATTTTGGAGGTAGTTGTATACATCTTGGTACCATGGGGATCCAGGACCAACAAGGATGCATGCTGATTTTGTGATGGATTCTTGTTGTGATGGCACCAAGAGTTGTTCTACAAGAAAATGGAACCATGTTTCATTGCCTGGCATATCGATCAATGATGCTATAGTAGCCATCACATCTACAGCTTTGTTCTGAGCTTGTGGTACTTGCTCGAAGATGTAATGGAACTTGGTGCGTAATGTTTCCATCTATGCTTTGTATGGTATTAGCTTCTCATCTTTGGTCATATAATTGTTTTTGACTTGTCTAATGACCAACTGTGAATCTCCGTAGACCTTAATGTTCTTGATTCTCCATTAAATTTCTATCTTTAAACCGATTACCAGTGCTTCATACTCTGCTATAATTTTTGTGCAGAGGAAGTTGAGTCTAAAAGATTTTGGAATTGTATCATTATCTAGAGTGATAAGCACTATCCTTTTCCCCGCACCATGGTTCGTGCATAATCCATCAAAGTATAGTTTCCATACCTCGATTGTTGGTTGTAGTGTCATAATGAATTCATCTAGAAAGTCATAAATGATAGGCTGATGATCCTATAGAGGTGCCTCTTCTAGTTGGTCTGCAATCACTTTCCCTTTGATGGCCTTTCTATCTACGTACTCAATGCCAAACTCACTTAATATCATTACCCACTTTGCAAGTCATCCGGTGAGCATTGCTATGCTTAGGAGGTACTTTAAGGGATCAATGGGTGCGATCAAATTTGTTTGGTGACTCAACATGTAACGTCTCAACTTTTGGGAAGCAAAGATGACTTCTAAGCATGTTTTTTTGATTGGTGTATAGTTGAGCTCATATCCGACCAAAGTTCTACTGAGATAGTAGATGGCTCTCTCCTTCCCTGAATCATCATTTTGTGCCAAGAGTATGCCTAATGCTGACTCCATTGCTGAGATATATAGGAGCAATGGTCTCCCTTCGACTGGTGGCAACAATATAGGAGACTTGAGTAGATAATCCTTGAATATTTGGAATGCTTTTTCGCATTTCTCTGTCCATATGAATTTGATGTCTTTGTTTAGAAGATATTGAAATGGGTGGCACTTTCTGCTAGCTGAGCTATGAAGTGCCTAATTGATTGGATCCTTCCTTGTAACCCTCTTGGTTGCCTTAAGTTCGATGGTGGAGGCATGTCCAATATTTCTTTGACTTTCTCTGGGTCTACTTTGATTCCTCTATGTAACACTATGAACCCTATTAGCTTTCCTGCAGTGACCCCAAATGCACATTTCTTTGGGTTTAAATGGACCTTGTATTCCTGCATTCTATCAAAGATTGTTCCAATACTTGCAGATGATCCTTGAGAAACATTGACTTGGCTAGTATGTTGTCCACATAGTCTTCCATTGTTTTGTGGATGAGATCATGAAAAATAGTTGTCATATCCCTTTGATATGTTGCGTTAGCATTCTTGAGACCAAATTCCATGATGTTCCAATAGTAAGTTCCCCAAGGACATGTGAAAGCTATTTTATGTTGGTCTCTTGGTGCGGTCCTTATCTAATTATACCCTAAAAATCCATCCTTGAGTGATAGCATTTGATGTCCAGCGGTTAGATTCACTATCATGTCAATATTAGGTAAAGGAAAATCATCCTGGGACAAGCTATGTTGAGATCTTTGAAGTCTATACAAATCTGTATCTGACCACTGTGCTTTGTAACTAGTACCAAGTTAGATATCCAATTTTCATATGGGATTGGTCTTATGAACTTGGCATCTAGGAGCTTTTTCAATTCAGCCTTGACTAGCAATGCAACATGTGGATGCATCTTCCTTAGCTTCTACTTAATAGGTTTGGTGTTGGGTATAAATGGGAGATGATGTAGGATGAGCTCTAGATCTAATCCTGGCATATCCGAATAGGACCATGCTAAATTGATCATTCTTTCTTTAAAGAAACCAATGAACTATTCTCTCTCCTCTAGGGTGAGTGATTTTACCAAGTAGATGTTCTTTGGGTTCTTTTCATCTCCCAAATTGACTTCCTTTGTGTATTCTACTAATAAGGCTGAATTTTCCTCTATCAAGGGGAGGAGTTCCTTCTTTCCATCTTTTAGTGCCTCAGTGAGGTTTTTGCTATAAAATATGTCTTGTTTTAGCTTTTTATCATTTTTTTGTTCTTTTTTCCTTTGATATTGTCCTAGTAGTGTGACAATTGTTGTGTGAGCTAATGGACATCCAAGCATTGGGCCTATAACATTGCATTATGAATCCATTGACCTAGATTAATCTGATTGTTCATTGTTGAGACCTCATGATAACCTTGCAACTTGAAAAGGTTGTAGAACATACACATTGTCAGTCTTCATTCTTCAAAACACAATGTCTGTTGTGCTTGTTCTTTGATCTGTTTTTGAAAATGAAAAATGAACATCCAACTGTCAAAATGAGTTAAACATGTTAAAGTCTAGGGTTGCCAACATCAACCGTCTCACAAATCAGAATCCTTGTTCCAAAATATCAAAATTGTCAGACAGTGATACTTATCCTCTAGTCTTTTGAGAATGTTCCCCTTTTACCGCAATTGCCTGCATTTTTTCACAATCAATAGGATTCTTCCAGAGTTAACTTGTTTATTGCCACAATCACCCTATTTATTATTGCAATCGATTATAAAGTACCGTAATTGACCATTTACTTTACTGCAATCAGTGGAGTTGTACCATAATTGACAAGAGATACATTATTCCTATTTTGACCTAAAAACCTTGAAAGAACTCTTCATTTGGTGTCCAAAACTAGTGTCTATCCCAGGAAAATGTGAAGGACATCGTGTGAATCTCTAAACATTAAAGATCATCCATTCTATGAAAAGCATGATTATTGTCTAAAACATTGTTAGTTTGAAAGCTTAGACTCGAAATATCTTGATCCCATCATATCAAGCATCATTATTATCTCTATCAAGTGACTTTGTCCAAGGCAAAGGTCAAAAAATCTTATCTTTTACATCATCACCACTTTGAGATCAAGATAAATCAACATCTAACCTTAGAATTACCCTTGTCCAAAATATAAATCGAACTTCGTTAGAAAGGATATTCTTCTTTGTTTTTTTTATATCACTTGTTTTAGTTACAAAATCTAGACCACACTATGTCTCAAACACCTCATGGAGGGACTTACACAAGGTCAAAGGCTAGAACACAACCAGATAAGTCATATATCAAAAGATTCCCCACTTGGGAAATAGAGAGAGAAGATGACCCTTTTATAAACACCATTTCTACTCTGTTCATTGAACAACCCTATGGGTCAGCTCTTTTCCAACAATGTCACAAAAGAGGAAATTGAGGATATAGAGCAAGATTCTTATTTCACACAAGTGGCTGACACTATAGTAGAGAGGAATCATGAATGCTTCTTAGCCATGCTAGTAAAGAAGGGAGTCAAAATCCCCACTGAATTTAGTGTATCGACCATATGGCCCAAAAATTGTCTCATAGGTCAAAACACTACTCAGTCTTCTCTGATATTTCCTATTTTCTCTCAAATCTTCCCACCATTGATAATACCCACATTGACACAGATGATACCTAGCCAAACCAATGGCACAAACCAAGCAAGCACATCTTCCAATCAAAGCATGACAGGCTTGCAACTAAGTGCACCCATGGTCACTAGTATTCCTTCACCTTCGGTCTCAGGGCCTGGACAATCAAGCTCTCATGCTATGCCTTCCATCCCACCAAATACAAACTATTTTGAAACTATGTCGCTACTATAGTCAATTCATAATAGTCTTGGGATCAACACCTCATGCCCATAAGGATCCATCTCTGAAGGTATGACTTAAAGTTAGGGCCCACCCAAGCCTACACCTTTGCCCATTTTGACATTAATCCAACCTCTGCAATAAAAACCCCAGCTTCAGTTTCCACAATTCCAACCCTAGCAACAAAAACCCCAACTTCAGTTTCCTCAAATCCAACCCCAACAATAGTAACCCCAGCTTCAGTTGCCTCAAATCCAACCCCAGCAACAACAACCCTAGCTTCAATTTCCATAATTCCAACCTCAGCAATAGCAACCCCAGCTTCAGTTGCCATAATTCCAAGCCCAGCAACAACAACCCCAGCTTCAACCCCAACCTCTGTAGTAGCAATATCAACCCCAACACTATCAACCACAATTCCAACAACAACAACATTCCCAATCCCAACAGAAAACACTTCAAAACCCACCATGGGCTACTCATGTACCCCCATTTAAAAACCATGCAGTGGGAAATCAATATCAAGTCCCTAGGATGAAATCTTATGTTCCAACTCAAGGGGCATAGAGGCACATCCTCATACCCACTACAGCATAGAGGAACATTGTCACACATCAGCCTTAGTATTAAATGGACATGTTGATGCAACAAATGCAAACCCTTCAAACCCAAATGATGGATATGCAAAAATAGGGGCAAACCAAATCCTACACCACAGAGGATTTATACCCATACCCCTTTGACCATTCTCTTCACATGTCTCCATTCCCAACTCACTTCTTAGTATTGAAATTTGACAAATATAGGGGTAATACCAACCCTATTGAACATATCCAAGAGTTTTTTTCTAGTTGCATCGAAGTCACCCATGATGAGACATATTTAATGTAACTCTTCCCACAAAGATTGGCCAAACTAGTAATGGAATGGTTCTCACATTTACCTCATCGCATTCAGTCTTGGGGTGAACTGGCTAAAAATTTCATCGCTCACTTCTATCACAACATTGAGTGCAAGGTCAGTATCAAGGACCTTTGTGATATCAAATAGGAGGGAGAATCTTTTGTGAAGTTCCTACAAAGATGGAGGAATACTGCAAACTGCATAATGTATGATGTGCCCGAACAAGACCTAATAGTCATGTTCATTGACAATATGATCATAGACATGTCATTCACAATAGAATTGCAGTTAGCTCTGAGCTTCACACAACTCATCGAATGAGGAGTTCATTTCAAACAGAACTTAGTCAAATGAGGAATCCTTGCAGATCCAAAAAAAATGAATACAAACAAAAATACAATGGACAAAGCTAAGTGGTGGAACAAAAACAAGAATGTCACCAATGATGGTGTCATTGATGTGAAGATAGTCAACTATGCACAACCCAAGGTGTCACTGTAAGGCACACCTATGGCCAACCAACAACCCACAGGGCCCACTCATCAAGAATATACTCAAAACCAACCTCCCCCTGTCCAAGTGGTTGTTGTGTCAAACAGTCAACAATAGACCCAACGCAAACCACAGTTTCAATTCTAGCAATGAGATTTCACACCATTAGGAGAGCTGATAGAATCATTTTTATGCAAGCTAATACAATCCAACACTATCACTCTCCCATAAATTAGGGAACTTGAAAAAGATGCCAACAAACCAAGGTGGTATAATGACAAAGACTTCTATGAGTTTCATCGAGTGAAAG
This sequence comes from Thuja plicata, assembly GCA_018584345.1. Classification (NCBI taxonomy): domain Eukaryota; kingdom Viridiplantae; phylum Streptophyta; class Pinopsida; order Cupressales; family Cupressaceae; genus Thuja; species Thuja plicata. The sequence continues at coordinate 3,978,170 of MU228456.1, read as the reverse complement.
GACATAAAATGTCTAACTGTTACTGATTGAAACACACTATCCAAGATCTGAATGACACAGGGGTCATTGATGTAACAAATACCAAAGCCAAATGAACAACTGATCACACTATCTTCAATGATACATTTCATGATCACAACAAAGGGTAAGACTCTGGGTCTGGTGGACAAACACAACAAGTCAACTATACATATGCCAATAGTGATAATGTTATCAATTGCCTCAATCCTTCTGATAGCCATGTGGCTATGATCACTATCAAAGACCAAGGTAACAAATGTGTGGTAACCATGCATTGTGCCAGAGTTGTCTTGTAGGGAGTACCGTCCTCATCTACTACATCTGTCAATCCTAATGCAACCTTAGATCCATAGCCAAGCATAGTGGATCAACTAAAGCACACACTGGCACAAATCTCCATGTTTGACCTATTACGCATATCTTTGTAGAATAAACAGGCACTTTACCAATTCCTTCAGAATGAAGCTATCCCAAGGGACATAACACCCGAGAGCTTCCAAATGATGCTTAACCATATAGTTGCTAACAAACATGCCACATTCACAGACCGTGATGTGCCACCGCATAAACCCCTGCATAATGATCCTTTGCACTTGCTTGTCTAGGTCCATAAAAGTGCTATTCGTAGAGTCCTTGTTGATGGTGGAGCAAGGTTAAACATCTGTACTCTAAAGTTAATCAAGAAACTAGGCTATTCGGAAGCAAGCATTGATGTCACTAGGAGGATAAATATAAGAGCTTATGACGAAGAGGAAAGATCCTCTAAAGGTATTTTCATCCTACCTATCTGTATTGGTCCAGTGGTCAAGAACACTCCCTTCCAGATCCTAGACCTTGAGTTGGGATACAACATGTTACTAGGGAGGCCATGGATACATGAAATGCAAGTTGCACCCTCAACATACCATCAATGCATCAAGTTCCCACACTAGGGAGAAGAAATCATCATAGAGGGAGATCCCAATCCTTTCCAATATTGTAATGTGGTCCAAATCAACACTGACAACCAAGTACCCTTAAATCAAGATGCAAGCATCCCATCCTCTTCAGAAGCAACTCCTAAGGATGTCACACGAAAAGTGGGAAAAATATTCATTACTGACAAGGGTTGTGGTGAATACAAAATGTACATCTCCTCTTTCGTGATTCATGGTTCCCAAGATTTCCAAAGGTGAAAGTTAGTAGCACCGGTTTACAATGATATAGATCAAATACCCAAAAACTACTAAAATGAATAACTGAAACGTAGCCAATAAAATGTACAAGCAAAGAAAGGGAAACAAATGAATGCAAACCCCAAAGTTCTTGAAGCTTCTATTGTCTCTCTGTACTCCTTCCAAAATGTTTTTTTGATGCTCAGTATTGGTGTGGGCAGTATCTATGACTTGAGAAGTGTTCATGATTTGATACTTGAAATGTGTTTGTGATCGCAAGATGGCTTGAATGCTAGAACCAAACTGACATAGTAATGGTGCACGAGAGCTTGAAATCCTAGATCCTTCAAATGGTTATGAAGGATTTATTATATAGGAATTGAGGATGATATGAATGGTTGAGATCAATCAAAGAGATAGGGAGATGAATGATTGAGATTTAAAAAGAACTCAAGAAGCCATCAGTAAACTCCACCTCTTCATTTGGTAAAGAGGAGATAGAGTTTGGTTGACTGAAGAGCTAATTGTGAATTACCTTTTTAGAACTAAAGAGGTGGGTGAAGTTACCCAAGTGGACTGGAGAGATGGGTGGAGTAACCCATGTGATCTGATTGGAGTTATCTCTTTAAAGATAAATGAATATTTAATTCATTTATTTAACTAATGTTTACAACATGTGAGATAATTGAATTCTTTTTTATTTAGAATTGCTTTATTTGATGAAACTAAATTAATTTAATTGAAATTTAATTTAATTAATTAATTATTGTCAATTAATCAATTAAGGTTAATTAATTAAATAAAATTAATTATTTAATTAATTTTGTGAATTTGATGAGATGATTTAGGGAATGATTTTAGAAGAAAATAGATCATTAATTAATGATTAAAAAACCATTAATTAATAGATAAAAATTAGTGTTTTTAATGTAAAGTCGCAAGCCTATCCATTTTTGGGTGTCTACAATTTCTCTTTAAAAATATTACCTACATTAGACAACACTTTCATAGCCTCATCTTTGTATTCAAATATTTTCATCATCTTGAATAAAGGAATAGAAATTTTCACCTGAGATAAATCATTTGACATAAAATAATTATTATTGGGAGTAGATTTACTAACCATTGGTTTCTCTTTTGGATTTGTCAATTTAGGAACTTGATGATGATCTACACATTGACCTACATTTGCAGTATCATCTTTGATCTTTAGTGTGTCTAGGTGGGAGACCTTCTTCTTTGGTTCTTTGACAGATATTCCATCATTTTTCCCTTGATACACATTTATTGTTCTATTCATCAGTTTTTAATTACTCTTTCTTCCTCAATTGTTGCAATAGTATATGTTTCCTTCTCTTCATTTGTTAACCTCCTAATGACTGCAAGCTCTTCTTGTTGCCTATCACATTGATATATCCTATTTAGATCATCATGGTATACATAATCCTTATCAGAATAACTATAATCATCTCTTCACCACATGGGTTTAGATGAGACATTATTCACTATGGGTTGGTGATTATCACTCTAATCTTCATCCTCATGCAGTCTCTAGTCCAAAACACAATTATCAGGAGAACATGGTAGTGTGCATGCTTCACACAAAGGATTTCTCTCCACCAAATGGTTTTTTCTCTTCAGTGGATTAGGTGTTTCTTTAGCATAACTTTGTTTTTCATGTTTACCATCTTTTCAACAAGTATTATAGGGCATATCTTGAAATCTAAATCTATCATAGGGAATTACAGATTATCACTCCTACCTTGTTTCACCTTTAGATATTTTAGAATATCCATGATTTCTTTGAGATCATCCTTTTTAGGGCCCTTTTAGTTTTATAATTTAGTATCATCCCTTTTATTTATCCTTCCAGCAACCTTTCTATCATTTTCAATAGTAGCAGCAACTTTGGAAGCTTGTTGTAAGGTTGCAGGTCTTTGTGAGCTAATCTCATAATGTATTTTTATATCAAATGAACTTGGATAGAAATCAATCAAGAAAGAATCAATAGGTCTTATATGTCTTGGTATTCTATTTAAGACTTTATTAAACCTTTTATTGAACTCTGCAACTGATTCATTAAAATTATTTTTAATGCTAGTCAATTCATGAGATGCAAAAGATGTATCATTATGATCACAAAAATGCTCAACAAATTGATTTACAAAGTCACACAAACTTGAGATAGATCCCTCAGGAAACCCCCTATACCATTCAACAACATCTTCAGTTAATGATTGGACAAACAACTTCATGAAAAAATCCTCATTGTTTTCATCTAATTCTTCAATAATGTTTTTTAAATTTATGGTATGCTACTCGGTAGATTCCACTCCATTCCCTAAAAATTTTGTAATATCATTTCTTAGTTCATTTGATAAAGGGTTTGGGTATCCAAATATCTAATTTAAATCTAATTTCCTATATCTTTCTATCACCATAGGAGCTCTTCTTCTTTGGCCCATATTATGGCAATTCTCATTCTATCCTCTAGGAACTTGATGATTCAAGCATCGATGATTTTGACCATCATTATAATGATTTCCCATATGTTTCTACCTTGGATTACCTTTGTTATAGTTTTCTCCATTAATTGGTTGTCCCCAAGGATCACCTCTTTCACTGTCATGATTTTTCTTCCTTGTCTTCCTCTATTGTCTGGTTCAAATAATAGATTAATATGATCATTAAAGATTTTCTCCCCATTCTTTCTATGAGGAGGGTTGTATTTTGGTACTCTATCCCTTTCCGATGTCATCTTTCCTCTTGATCTTTCTCCACTATTTTTAGTATCAGGAGATAAAGTTAAATCATCTCTCTTTATCCCTAACCTATTCAATCTTTCTCTAGGAAATCTCTTCAAAGCTTTAGCCACCTTAGGATTTTTGTTGCCATATTCATCTAATTTACCAAGCATAGCAAATATTGCTTCATCTTCTTCATCATATTCTTCTACTTCCTCTCCTACCTCTTGTACTGGATTCTGATCTTCAACATCTTTAAAGCCAAATGGATTTCTATTATCCTCCAAATTACTTGGATTTGCATACTAGTTTTTTTCATTAAAACCAATATTATCCCTATCAGGAAACTTCTTATATCTAGTACACAACATTTCTGAAACTTATTTCTTTCCTCTCCTTAGAGTTTTGTGTAAACCTGATACAAGTTGATCTTTATGCAAGGATCTTCTACCCCACATGAATACTTAGCATAACGAAATTAGTTTACCAAGATATGACTGCATCAAATTTGTAGAGTCACCACCTTCTTGCTAGAAGAAAAATACTTACTGTCTTCTGAGTTCTTATCTCCAATAGAGTCTTGTTTATATCACCAAATATTTTAGACAATATTTAATGTTTTCTTTCATAGACAACTCCCCAGTAGATTCACCAATCTTTTGATGCTCCAATCAATAGATTGGATTTCCTATAGACTTGCCAATCCAATGTTTGGAAACCCAAGTGACTTCGCCAACTAACAAGTCACAACCAAAGGCAAGGTTGGAACTTGTACAATTGTGGCTCTGCAGGACCAAGGCTAGTAGGCCTATACCTCAACCTTAATCTATTGGCTGGAGGATTATTATAGCAGATAGAATACACTTCAAACCTTCTCTCTCAAGTATGGCAAGAGTACTTGAAATAAATCAAAGTGTAATCAATACAACATAAACTGCAAGACTAAGATTTCTTTGTGAGATTGTAAGAATGCTTTGAAAATGTGTATAAAGTGAATAAAATCTAGATAGAATATCTCAACAAATGTAAAAAATGAACTAAATGACTGTGTCCAATAATTGATAAGATCAGTTCCTATTTCAACTTGGGGAATATGGTCAATCCAATTTTAATCCTATGTACAACCTTGCAAGATAGTATATATTCCAACACCATCAACTATTCAAATGCTATAAATGCAGAGAAATTAAGACTATTTATATCCTTTCTATTTCAAATGAATTTAACTCCTTTGGTTGGGAGACCAGCTAAACAAGAAGTTGGAAAAACTAACTTTTCACGAACTCCTTCCTAATCAAACAAGGATATGAGACATGTAAAATCTCTACACAAGTATTCCAAGAATAGAAATTGAATCTTCCTTAAATAATTGCAAGGGACTAATTGAAATGAATTAAAATTTCTTACCACAAGTGAGACAGAAAATACATATTTTTTATTTATTTTTAAATAATAGTACATTCAAGTCCATGTTGCAGTTGTGACCAAATTCTAAAACTAGGAATAATAATAATGATAATAATAATCTTCCTCACCAGGTCTTGGAATCCCTAGTTATATAATATCTAAGGGATGCGTACAAGCTTCAGAACAATGTGTCTCTTCATAACTAAATCCTAACCCTAAGATAAAAAACTGGAAATCATAGTTACAATTAAGGAATGATTAACATCCTTATTTGAAAGTGGTTGTTGACCATTGAGATTAACAGTCAAAAGAAAATCATTTTTGATTTGTCTAATATAGTTTACACAATGATTCTATGTATGATCATCATGATGCTTCAATCAAATGCTCATCCATTGGAATCCATGTAAACTCTATTTGATAATGGATATTATAACTAATATCTTGAACAACTTCAACATTAAGAATAGAATCACCAACATTGTCAACCATCCTACAGAATTCTTTATCCTTCTGAATATTCCTTTAAGAATGTCTACATGTCCTCATCCTCCTCAGTCCCTAAAGATTGCATTGTCTCATCATTAGACAGATCCATGGTAGTCACCATCCTTATAAACTTGCATGGAAAATGATGACATATCAAATAAAAAACGTAACCCTAACTGGCATAGAAACATAACTAAAATATTGAAATGTTATAAAGATATTCATGTCAAAACTACCACTGAAGCATGTTATCCTTTTCATCAATGAGGACATGTGTCATCATTGTGTGATTCTGTGATAGATAAAGAATGTTTAGTTTTTGATTGCAGGATCACACCGGTCATCGATTCCTTCCATGTTTTAACAGGCGCTCATCATTACTTAGAACCTGTGGGTCCAGGACATGCATCATTCAGGTGTGATCCTATGAAGGATATAAAAAATGCATCTTCCAATCATGGGATCATTCCCACCATCGATGTTCTTCATGCTTTAAATTTTGATCATCCTTAAACTTCCCTTAAAACTCAATCACCTTTTCGGCTTGGTTAAAACGCCACCATTGATCATACTCATGTGCTGAAAGGAAAGGACTTTAGTGGAATGTACTTTAATATTGCTTCAAAATGATGTGCATCCTCATCAACTTTCTTTAGAAATATGGTACTACTAGCTGTTATACTTGTTGCCTCACTGTTTAGATCATCTATGAGCTAGAGACATGTATTTATCAGGTGTGATCCCATGAATAATAACCAACATCCATCTTTTCTTAGAATAATTACACCTATCTTCAATCTTCACTGAGGTTTAACCGTAGATCTTCCTTCACTACTCAGAGCACTCATGGGCTCGAGACACATGGTGAAAATGTGTGATCCTACGATGGATAAAGGTTGTTCACTTTTCTATTTACAAAATCACGCCAACCGTCAATCTTCATTAAGGTTTAAATATCCAAATAGACCTGTACAAAGATATGATGACTATGTGATTGATTATTTTGTGTTTGATTGTTTTATGAAGGTTACTTAAAGCTAATGGATTCTATTCCTACAACCATGATTCATTTGGTGAAAAGATGTGAGATATTTCAAGGTTAAATAGATATATTTGAAAAAGTGTTAAGTCTATAAGTGGCAATTGGTTTGATCAATATCGATGATTTAAACTATTTTTATAGTCAAATTTTATTGATAATAATTCATTGGAGAATGTGCATGGATAGTTGGGAACAATTTTTTAAAGTTTATATCATCAAGGTGAGTGTGCTAAGGTGATTTGAGAAAGCTGATTGATCAAGAAGGAAAATACTTCATGAAATGATTTAATTTCTTGATTAAAGCCAAAGTCAGAATGGCGTGGTTAGTAAATTTCAAAAAGGACATTGAGATATGTGATATGAAGCCAAGTGTATGGTTAGATTGAGAAGGTATTATGTTTTAGGTTTTTCTATGGCAGTGGAAACCTAAGAGAGAATGAAAGCATATAAACTGAAAAGAAGTAGGTGAATATGTTGGGTTGATCGTGTGTCGGTGCAAAAAAAAAGAAGAGACAGAAGGTGTGGTCCATCCAAGTGTTAGAGAGGTATGCGATGAATTTATTTGAGCCATGAAGGATCTAATTAAGTAGAGAAGGTTGCTATTACACAAATCATTATTACCTATTGTTTCCTAACAGCTACAACAAAGTGCTGGCAATCCTTAAGTGAGGTAGATCTTAACAGATCTTTATTGTATTGAAATCATATATGGTGACACTTTGTTTAGTGTTCAAAGTCCTCTCACAAGGCTACCTCTTACAAGGTACAAGATTTTTATTAGCTTTAGGTAAATCCTCTCACAAGGTTACATTTTATCATGTATATGTAAATGACTTTAACAGGGTAAATCCTTTCACAGGGTGTACTTCAAAAGAGTAAAAATTTGTGGGTGCCATCTCCACCATGGTTTTTCCCTATTTTGGGTTTCAAAGATACCAAAAATCTTGTGTCTATGTGTTCAATGTTTGGTGGTTGCACATTTACTTTTGATTGTTAAATTATTGTATTGGTAGATAAGTGAAAAGTGTTTAAATGTTGAAATTGGTAGATTCCTGATTCACCCCTCCCCTCTTAGTAATATCATCATAGTAAGGTTTATACAAAATTATATATA
>MU228456.1:3919156-3943093 GCA_018584345.1 Thuja plicata | reverse complement strand
TTTATTACATCACCTATCTGGACTTCACTAGCCATCTTGAGGTCTGACTATTTCCTTATTTGATCAATTATGAAGGCGGATGCTAAATCCCAACCCTCAGCCAATAGTATTCCACTTCCTAGTACTAATTTCCTAGCATCCTCTGGTGAAATATCCTCATTTTTAGAATCATAAGTTTGCAAAGCCATCAATGCCTCATTAGTTATGGTCTCCTTACCATCAACTGTCAGCTCTGATCTTATTTGTTCTTTCTTATACCATCTGAGGAAGTCTTTGAACTCCTCAGTCTTCACAAAGTTATCATCATTCAAAAATTCTTGTTGATGAATCAATCTCTCATCAATACATGCCTTAAGCGGCACTTCAACCTCATCATCTAAATCAGGCTATTGCTTCTTGCCCTCCCTAATTTCTCTCCTTAGGTTATGATCATATAACCTATTGCGAGGTATTAAGGCCTTAGCCTTATCTTTCTTCTTATTTTGTCCTTTATTTGAAGGCTGACCTATCTCTAGTTTCCGCCTCTTTGCAGTAGGTTCTTCTATATCATCTGGTTGGGTGACTACTGTCAAATCCACAATGTGGCCCTCTGCTCCTTGCAACTATGGCATTTCAGCAATGTCTTGCTGTGGTGGAGCATACCTAGTAAGACGTGCATAATCACTGTCACTACTACTGTTATATTTAGACTCTGAATGATTAGGTGTTTGAGCACCTTTTTTATCAAGAACAGTATCAAGTTGTTCTATGAGCACATAATAGTTGTCTATCATGGCTTTAATCTTGTCAAAATATGGGAGATCAGGGTAAAAAACCCCAAAAGCCAACCCATTCCTCTTTATTTTCCTCTCAAGTTTTAACAGCTCCTGAATCCTCAGCCTTCTTGTAAGAATATCATCTTCATCTAAGATATTCCTTGTTGCATCTTCCTCTATGCATTCACAGTGGACATTAGTATTGGGGATTTTAGGAGTATGCAATCTTCTTACCCCTGCCATAAAACCTTCTGGGTCAATGTATCTATAAGGGGTTGCCCCCATTCTGTATCCTTCCAACCATTGACCCACTGCATCAATAGCACCCTTGCCAATTGTGAAGTTAAAAATCTTGAACTGCCTAGAGGTCAAAGTCCCCTTCTTATGTGGCGCAAAATGTTCATTGTCTATCAACAATAGCTGCCATATAAATTCCATTGCTACCACTCTTGCTGGTACATAATATGGTAAAAGATGAGGTGGGTGAATACACCCATATACCCTAATGACTGTATAGTTTTCTTCCAAGAAGAAATCACCCCAATTATGCTTTCCATTCCACCTATCTGTGTAGTCACATGGCCTAATAAATTGCATAATCTTTAGTGGGATTCTTGTTCTGCTGATCCCCAAACTCTGTATTATTGGATACACAATCCAATTCTGAAAGGCATAATAATCACAGTCCCCAGAAGTGTAATTCCAAACCCTCACCCAAAATTGGATAGGATTTGGTCCTACCTGGTAGAATCTCTGAGGAACTAGATTATTAACATCCATGATAACAAAATTGAAATAAAAAAGGAGATGCATAAGAATGGAGTAATGTAGAAGCTTAGGCTCCTTCTCCTTTGGGTTTTTCATCCTCTTCTGTGTTGCAATGAAACCCTCATGCATTTCATCAATGATGTGCTGAATATAATCATAACTAGTATTGGAGTGCACCTCTTGTAGGTCCAACACCATCATCAAAATTCCTGCATCAATCTTCTCTGTGTCACCATCTATCCCTAGCACTCTACACAGGGCATAGGAAACATATTTGATATAGAAGTGTAGATCCTTATAATAATATGGGCTGGTCCCAGACATAGGATCCAAATATTTTCTCACTTCCTTTAGCATATGTTTCAGCAACTGGCTTCTAGCGATACCAGGCTTCAAAGTATATCTCTGTTGCTGCTTCGTTATGTCAATTCTGGTGGACATGGTGCTAAATAAGCCGAAGGCTTGCATGAACAAATTTCTGTTCAATATTAATAAGGCAGTGCCATCATCCATTTTCATGGTCTTGGACAAAACATCATAATGATTGGCTAAGTCTAAGAATAAGTCTACATCTACGAAGACATCAGGAATAATTAACCAGGCTAAACCACAGGTCCAAGGGTTTGATACTGGAATGGCCTTGTCAGAATTCTTATAAAAATAATTGAAAAGAGAAAAACCTATTGTTCCTGGAGTAACAGCATCCCAAACATCTCAATAGTCATCAATTAGCACATTTGCATTTTCCCTTTTGTTCTGATTTGAACCAGGAAGCAAATGGAGGAATTCATCTGAATAATTAACTTTTCCTTTAGCCTCGTCTTCCACCCTCTCACTTTCACCACTGGTCGAGGCTACACTCACCACTCTGCTCATGTTTTCAGTGCTTGAATCTCCTCTTCTTTATTGGTATTGAAACAAATCTATCACTGAGGCTCACAGACTGCCTTGTGCACAATTCTGGAAACAATGAGCTCTTTGAACAATAGAAAATCCTGCAGTTCTCTAAATTTTCACTTTGTTAGACACTTAAACTCTTCACGCTTTGGAATTCTGAAAGAAAGGTAAATGAAAATGAATAAGCGATCAACTCCTTATAGTAACCATTCAAAGTACATAGCTCATGATTCTTAGAACAGCAATTCTGTCTTTAACTCCACATACTGTGAACATAATTGAAAACCTAGCCGTAGTTTCCTGAGTGTGATAGGAAAATCAAATTCATAAAAATGAATCCTCAGCAATACATTATAAAATTCAAATGAGCTGATATGTCATCCTGGGGTTGGCCCACTATCATACATCTCAACTACCCTTTTAGCATAGTAATCAAAATCTAAAAATCTGATTGGCCGATGAATGATTCATACTAACATATTTAATACTGCCTCCTTTTTACAGATTTTAGCATTAAGCGACCACATGACTGTACTTACTTTCTCTATCATTGACCCCAATCCTTAACCCATCATTTATCTGGAGACATGGCAACTACATAGATTTATTACCTTTGCTAGCAACAGTCACCACTTGGCGATCACGCGACAACAAGGAAATCAAAGTCACGAATGGTTATCACTAACCCACATTTTTTTATGAGACTATGCGACAAACTGTTAGTTGTTAAGTTTTGCAGTTATTTCTTAGTCGCCAAATGTTATCTTTCTTTCGCCAGACTGCGTGACTTCCCTTAGTCTCCCAATCACTGAATGAAAATGCTAAACGCCAAAACTTCCTGAGACATCGCAAAAAAGGCACCCCACCCTTTAATTTATCTGACGACCATGCAACATACCCTTAACCGCTGAGTCACAAGGAATTTTCTCCTTGGGCTTTTTTATTCTCAGACTTGGCGACTACCGTTGGATCTTTCAATGATTTCATTTGACGATTGTCACCTAATCACCAAGCAACTTCTCATACCCTTAAAATATTCTGAGACCCTATAACCAACAGAAATTCTTGGTCGGTCTCGTAGTCGCTGAATAAAAATTATCCTTTAAGCGATTACTCTGAATTCCATTTACCTCCTGACACATGTCTTCTTTTGATTTGAAAGCTGAGTTATTTGGCGACAACCTGACTATGCTTTATCTCAAACCGCTAAAGGTTAGTCATGTAGTCTTGGAAGTTTTAACTTAACTGGCATCTTTTCTAGAGACTACATGACTAAAGCTTTGCATCACGCTTCACATTAGACTCATTTAGCGATTATGCAACATAAAGCAATCGCAGTGTCTCGTAATAAACTCTTAACTGCAGAAAACTTCTTGCGACCTCCCGACCTGTCTGTAGGCCCTTTGATATACTGATGTTCTATTTCAACGATTCCACGATTACACGACACAAAGTAAATTGTGAAGTCTAGGAAAGAAAGAGGAATAATCTTATGTCGCATGAGACAATGCGACAAAGACTAATCACTAAGTCAGAAAGAAAAAGGAATATTATGTTTTAATTTATGCGACTAAGCGATCAGAATAGAACTCATAACTTAAGTGAGGCAAAAAGGTAACTAAGAAACATAAGAGAACAACGCCTTAGCATTTTTCTTCAAATTTGAACACTGAAAAATAGCTAGGGTTTCAAGTCTTTTGAAAATTTCATAGGTTTAGGATTAAAAACATGAAAACTTGGAAAGGGAAAATCACACAGCCGAGGGAAAGAAACCAAAACCTGGAATACAACCAACACACCCCTAGCTGATTCAACCATCCTAATTCTATTTACAGGATTGAAATTGAAATCTAAGATCTTTTCATTTTCCAAATTTGATAGTTGATAATTTTAGTCAACCGTAGTTGACCGCTTGCTCAATCAGTCTTTTGGACTCCAAACCAATGGAAATCTCTTGTGCTCTTCTTCCAAGCAATCCATGTGTCAAAATTTTGGTCAACCCTATCATAATTTTGGTCAAACATGGTCAATACAACCTAAAACAAGTGTAGATTGGGTCCTAAATTCTTGCAACCTCTTCCAAAAGAAGATTAGTTTCTTCCATCCATCGGTTTAGTCAATCGATTTACTTCCGATCACTAGGGAACCTATCCATATTTCAATTTTTCTTTTGAGGGGATAGGATGAGGACATAAATAGTTTAGTGATCACATCATCAAACAAGACCCCATCACTAGAGGCATCTCAGCTTCATCATTTCACATCAAGTTGAGATTATTGCTAAATCAAAGGAAATCCAATCAATTATCTTATACAGTAATGGATACACTCAGGACTAGACAGATTAGTATCATAAGAGTCATTAATTACTAAAATTAGGCACATTGATCAAATTGGCTTCATCTCTTCAAATCAAGTCAAATTTTCCAATTAATCTCTTCACAATAATCAGTTTCATCGCCTCAAATCAAACTAGTTATATGTTCAAACCAATCAAAAGGTTCAAGAGTTATTGACAAATAATCAGTTTCATCACTTTAAATCAAATTGAGCATTATGTTTTATATCTTTTGATTGATCTTCATCCAATCAAGCTCAGAGTCAGTCTTCTTTGAAGGAATGGTTTTATTGCTTCACATCAAACTATTCTTCATCCTGTCTAACTAGTCTTTGAATCAATGCGCTAATCACACATCAATTCAAAGAGGGGAAAATATAATGACCTAAAAATGGTCAACTAAACCCTAGACCCCCAATCTCAATCTCTCATCAAGAAAACCCTAATCTTGATTAAATCCCTTAAGTCCTAACTAAAAGGTAATTCAACATCTTCAGTCTAATTTGACCTAAATCATAGTTCCTAATCTATCATCGCACTTGATATAATTATTTAATTCCAAAATATTGGCAAATAAACCTTATGTCATTTATTTAATTAATATCCTAGTATTGTTGATTAAATAACTATATAATTGTCAATTAAATGTAAAAAGGAATTAAAATTATCAAATTGAGTAAGAAATGCATATAAATCATTTAATTATTCAAAAATGCACTTTATGTCATCATTTCAGTTGACTGAATATCAAATTAGAAACAAATGTTTCTTGTTTAGTTAACTAAGTATTTTCTCCTCCTCATTTTGGAAACACTATAATTAATTGAAAGTTGACTTAGTTAACTCCTCTTTCAATTTTCAAATTTTCCTGAATGACTGATCAATCAGCTCAATTAACTTACTCTCTCAACCAATGGTATTCCTTACACATGGATTGTGCTTCTTTGAGTCAATCTTGTTCATTCTTCAAAGTTCAATCTCGATTGTCGGTTTGACAAAGATTTTCTATAAAAGAAAGCTTCATTTCCTCACATTGGATCCAAGAATTTTAGTAGAGTTATTATGTTTTTTTTCTCTTTCTTGATTTATCAAGTATTTAAGCATTTAGCATTTTAGTTTATTTACATGTTTCAAGCATTTCATTGATAATCTAGGAACATTTCTTTTGGGTTTTAAATTCAACTAAGCTAATCATTGGATCAACATCTCTGTACTTACATCATAGAATAATCATTTTTGCAAATCCTTCATTTAGACAACATCAAGTCAATGGGTTTGTGATGATCTGAGAGAAAACTCATACTGCTTCTTACTAGAATGAAATATTTCAATTTATATTAATTTATCTTTTTCATAGTTTAATTCTTTCCTTGATTAATCATGTAATAAACTATTAAAGTGTGTGTTGATAGCTTAAAGGTCCATTTTCACACACACACACACACACACACATGCATACGTAGTAGTTTAGGCTGTAAATAAATTAGCATGAAGACTCTTCTTTATGATACTATAAAACCTAGAAACCAAGGTCTTAAATTAGGCCTAACAATGACTGGTGACACCAATGCGAGTGCTTGCACCTTCTTAAATGTCCTGGAAGAAATCATTGAGGTTGAGGACATTCCTGAAGAGGAAGTTAAGATATTATATGAATATATATTTAGTGATGAAGCATTTTTAGGGCACTCCATCCTTCACCAACTTTCCATTAATTTCATTAATCTTCCCCTCATACATCCTGAAATCATAAACTAGGATCAACCAAGAGTCACCCACATTGATGTGTTCCAAAGAAAGGAAACACTCCTAGAATTCATGGGAGAAAAAAAATGATAGTAGGACAGGGCGCATGGTTCTACACATGTCTAAAATTTGAATCCCCGTGCTTATTTTTGGGAAGAGGAGATCCTTAGTCACAAAATTGTAAATGAAAAAGAAAACATCAGTCTCCTATTGAAAACCCCTCTGGGGAACTTCTTGACTCTAAAAAGGTAAAAATAATGGACGTATACTCTAGGGAAAACCTATCTAAGGTTCTAGAGGATGAGAAATCTCCTCTTCCTCTTTTATGTAGAGCTCTCCCCTAAATATGTAGGTTCAATTTGGTAAGGCCTTATGTGACTAAACTACACCCAAATTGATTGTGAGAGTTCTCTACACCTTTAAAAAGATCCTTCAACTAACCACAAACTCACTCTCCTCTTTTAGGATTCTATATCTCTTATGAGTAGAATTGCCTTCTACCTTGAATCAACACAAAATAGGAACCTGGATACTAAAATGGGGTGGAAAGGTTACATAATTTTCAAATTCCTCTTTTCTTAGTGACCCACAAATCCCTTAAAATGGTTAAGGCTTCAAATACGAACTCTAGCTAATAGGTCTTCCTAACTAGTAGCCCTTAGCAAGGAGTTTTTCTAGATTAGTTCAAAATTATCCCAAAGGACTCACCAAAAAAATATTATTTTTGGCTACCCTTTATTTATATATGTAAAACCCCAAAATCCAAGACTCTCAACTTGCAAGGACACCGCCAAACTATCACTATTACACAAGGCCTAATTGGGCAAAATAGGCTTGATTCCTTAAGGAAGTCTTCACCAGTAGAATCCTAGGGACATTAAAATGATTGGAAAAGTATTAGGGAAACCTAAGAGACCACAATCCACCATTATATTTCTTTGATCAACCCCCAAAGTGTTATTGTCACTTCATTCTCTGATACATTGTTCCAAGCACATTGAGATGCTTGGACTAGGGCTTGCAACCAAAAATAGAAGAACAACTCCCTGCTCCCTTGCTTCTAGAATCTTAAACTATATTTTACCTACTTACAATTCTCTTAGGGTCATGGATTTCCCATGGCTAGAATGCAAGTTAGGAGATGTTCTTTGTAAACCACTGGTTTAGGAGGGTTTTCTGGACACACGAGAAAGAAACCCTTATAACTTCTTCTTCTGATTTCATAATGGAATCAAACCAAAAGCATTGAAGATTTACTTCATCATAGACTCCAAATATTAAACAATCCTTCTTCTGCAATCAATTAAAGATCTAAAGAAAAGCATATTGCAACACAAAATGTAGCGAAAACAAGGTTATTTTATTGATCTAATTGCAAAATTACATCAACTATCTTCTACCCGACTGAAAGGGATATTTGAACACATTTCCTAGTGATTACAACTTTTTTTCAAAGGTTGTGACCATTCGAAGGAGTTTACAACTTATTTTTCAACATTTTGAAAAATTTTCTAAGCAACATTTTCTTGCAATGTGCAACGTTTTGCATTTCTTACATATTTTTTACTTTTTCTCCTAATGAGCCTACAAGGACTAAGCCTAGGATTCCAAGGACCCTTGCTAACATAAAATTATAGAAATAGTTTATGTAAATACCTAAACTAATCCAAACATCTAATTATGTGTTTTTACCATAGTCAAGACCCAAGGTTTATAAACACACCAAGGGTGATTAGGCATGGCTTACTAACAAAACTTAACATGTTGTCTTTGACCCTTTGGCATGAAGGCCCTTGGGTGAACACTTGAAGACCCCTGGTGAAGATCTTATGTTGAAGAGTATACAGAGGTGCTCCTACACCATACTCCCTTGTTTTGAAAACTCAAATTCTACTTGAGATAAATTGTTGAAGGGTTGTTACATTTTTTTTTATACACTCTTCATTCATCCAAGTTTCATCAATATCTGGTAACCCCTTCCACTTGACCAAATAATCTGTGTAGGTCTTCTTCCTTGTTTGTATGACAATTTTGGATTCAAGGATCTTCTCCAATTGTAGTGGTTTTCTTGGTGGTAGGTCCTTGATCCACCCAACCTGTGCATCTTTTTTATCATGCAAAGAAGTGTTAGATCCTCCATCACCTTTAAAAGGAGTGAGATCACAAATATTAAAAATAGGAGAAATAGCCATAGTGGGTGGCAAAGATATTTCATATGCATTGTCTCCAAATTTGTGGAGTATTTGACATGGACCAATCTTTCTCATCTGTAGTTTTGTGTTTCCTTTAGATAGCCTTGCTTTGTTTAGGTATGCCCACACTTGGTCTCCTTATTTGAAAGTATCTGTTTGATCCATGCTCACAACTAATCCCCTTGAGCACTAACCTTGAAGTCATTTGGTAACTCTCTCAACTCCATTACCCCTTTATGGTGAATGTCATAGTTTACTTGGAATGGTGTCTTCCCTATTTATTTGTTTACTGAATCATTAAATGCAAATTCTACTTGAGGAAGAATTGAATACAAAGTTTCTCCATACTATTTGGTAAGACATCTGAGGAGGTTTCCCAAAGATTTGTTTACTACTTCAGTCTACCCATCTGTTTATGGATGGTAGGAAGAACTGGATGAAATATTTGTGCCCAACTTTTTCCAAAGGTTTCTCCAAAAATGCCCTTGTAACTTGACATCTCTGTCTGAGACTATGGATGTTGGCAATCCATGAATTCTAACTACTTCTTTAAAAAACAAATTGGCAATGTGAGATGCATCATTAGAAACTTTGCAAGGAGCAAAATGTGTCATCTTGCTAAATCTGTCTTCTATGAAAAAAATGCTATCAAACCCTTGTTTGGTCCTAGGGAGTCCTAAGATAAAATCCATGCTCACAATTTCCCATGGCTTTGTTGGTATTGGAAGTGGTTGGTAAAGTCCTTGGTTTTTTCTAACTCCTTTTCCTCTTTGGCAGATGGTGCAAGTTTCAACAAATTTCCTTACATCAGTGGGTAGCTTTGGCCAATGATAGTTCCTTCTTAGCAACTCAAGGGTTTTTTCAATGCCAAAATGACATCCTAGGGTTCCATAGTTTTTTTCCCTTATGATATTCTCTCTCATGGAACATTTAGGGACTAATAATTGACCCCCTTTAAACAAAAGACCATTCTACAAAAAATATTCTGAATATGTAGCATTATATGCATAAGAGAGTGTAGAGAAAACCTTGTGAATGTCACCAAAATCTGGATCCTCCGTGTAGAGGTGTGTGAGGGAAGCAATTCCCATGCTTTGTACCTATACTTTTTCAATCAAAACTACTCTTCTACTAAGAGAATCTACTACTTTTCTTGAGGTTCCCTTCTTATATTTATTAAGAAGGTGTATACTTGGAGTTGTTTAACCCATTTCATGTGCTTTCAACTCAATTTTTCCTGGCTATTGAGAAATCT
This sequence comes from Thuja plicata, assembly GCA_018584345.1. Lineage (NCBI taxonomy): Eukaryota > Viridiplantae > Streptophyta > Pinopsida > Cupressales > Cupressaceae > Thuja > Thuja plicata. The sequence continues at coordinate 3,933,142 of MU228456.1, read as the reverse complement.
TAAGGCATGATTATCTGTAAATACAATGAACTCTTTAGGGAATAATTAGTGCGTCCACTTTTTCAGGGCTTGAACCATGGCATAAAAATCCAAGTCATAGGTATTGTATTTCTTCTTGGCTTCATTAAGTTTTTCTGAAAATAAAGCCACTTGTTTGCCATCTTGACTAAGGACTCCTCCTATGGCCAGATTGCTAGCATCATTTTCTACTGTGAATAACTTGTTAAAAGTTGGTAATGCCAAGATTAGGTACTGTGCCACCCTTCCACTTAGATATTCAAAAGCCTCATATGCTTTGGTTGTCCTTTGAAATTTTCTTTTTCTACCACCCTTTACGGTATCAAGAAAAGGTGCACAAATGTGACTGAAATTCTTAAAAATTTACTATAAAAGGTAGCTAATCCATGAAAACTTCTAACCTCTCTTGGTGTTTTTGGTGTTGGCCAATTAAGGATAGAATCTACCTTTTCAGGATCTATTTTCAAGGTGTTGTTTGAGATGAAAAAACCAAGAAATGTCAGTTATTGTTGAATGAATGCACACTTTTCCAGATTTATGGAGAGTTTCTTCTCATGTTGCCTTTTGGGTACTTGCTCCAAGTATTTCATATGTTCCTCTTTAGTCATACTAAAGATAAAAATATCATCCAATTAGACCACTACAAATCTTCCTGTGAAATCATGAAGCACTTCATTCATTAGTGCACGCCTCTCTTCTCCATGATTCGTGGTTCCCAAGCTTTCAAAAGGCTAAGGTTAGTAGAAAAGGTTTTAAAAATGATATAAATCAAGCACACAAGAACTACTAAAATGAATAACTCAAAATGTAACCAATAAAATGTACAAGCAAAGAAAGGAAAACAAATGAATGCAAACCCCAAAGTGCTTGAAGCTTCTATTGTCTCTCTATACTCCTTCTTAAATGTTGTTTTTGATGCTCAGTATTGGTGTGGGCAGCGTCTATGACTCGAGAAGCATCAAGAATTTGATACTTGAAATGTGTGTGTGATCGCAAGATGGCTTGAACGCTAGAACCAAACTCACATAGTAATGGCGCATGAGAGCTTGAAATCCTGGATCCTTCAAATGGTTATGAAGGGTTTATTATATAGGAATTGGGGATGAAATGAACGGTTGAGATCAATCTTAGAGATAGGGTGATGAACGGTTGAGATCAATCTTAGAGATAGGGTGATGAACGATTGAGATCAAAGGGAACTAGAGAAGCCATCAGTAAACTCCACCTCTTCAATTGGTAAAGAGGAGACAGAGTTTGGTTGACTGAAGAGCTAATTGTGAGTTACCTTTTTGAACTGAAGAGGTGGGTGAAGTTACCCATGTGGGCCGGAGAGGTGGGTGAAGTTACCCATGTGGAATGGAGAGATGAGTGGAGTAACCCATGTGATCTGATTGGAGTTATCTCTTTGAAGATAAATTAATATTTAATTCATTTATTTAATTAAAGTTTTCAACATGTGAGATAATGGAATTCTTTTTTATTTAAAATTACTTTATTGAATGAAATTAAATTAATTTAATTGAAATAATTTAATTGGAAGAATTTAATTAGTAAGTTCAAATATTTGAATTTAAACTATAGGAAATTGAATTTAATTAATTAATTAATAGTAATTAATCAATTAAGGTTAATTAATGGTAATTAATCAATTAAGGTTAATTAATTAATTTTGAGAATTTGATTAGATGATTTGGAGAATGAATTTAGAAGAAAATAGATGATTAATCAATGATTAAAAAACCATTAATTAATAGTTGAAAATTAGTGTTTTTAATGTAAAGTCGCAAGCCTATCCATTTTTGGGTGTCTACATTTGCCCATCTTTGATGCGATGTGCCTTGTTGCAGTGTGTCAAAGATTCTTTGATTTTGATCCTGCCCCAGCTTGCCCCGACAATAGTAAGTGTATTTATGCCCCCTCAACAAATTTGAGCAAAAAGTCTCAACATGAGCGTTAATTTGTTGAAATTGTAATATCTGAATCTGGGTAGGTGACTGTTTTGAGAAATGCCTTATATTGCCTCTGATATTGCCTATGGAATTTTGTATGGACCGGGAAGAAAAATCAGACCTCCTAGTAAAATTAGGGTTTGTGGGAACCCCTATAAATAGCCAAGAGAACCATTCATTTGTCACTTTGGCTTCTTGGAGCTCTTAGAACCTTGGTGATTTTTTGCTTAGTTTTCTTTCTTTTTCTCCTATTTTTGTGTGATGGTGGGATTATTGGGAGTTACACACGTATCTGACCGAGTCCAGATGTATCAGTGACCAATTGGCGTAGGACATCTGGTGACTTTTATCGCTTTGCATGTCATTAATGCCTATTTTTCTTGCCTTGAAAAATTGTTGTTTTTTGAAATTCTGCATGTTCCGCAATCATCTGCGGTATTTTCGCAATTGCGGTTTAAATGCCGCAATTGCAAGCTTGGTGCCACAAATGATAAGTTTGCCACACTTTCTTAGTTTGTATGTTACAATTGATGTTTATGTGCCATATTTGCATGTCCTATTTCACATTCGCATAAGAGTACCACACTTGTAGGGTTATTTGCTGTAATTGCTTTTTTAGAATTGTTTGCCTGATTTCCTTGTCTAATTTCTGCATATTCTAGTTTCTGGCACTTTCCTGTATTACTAATACTGATATTTTTCTGATTTATTTCTGTGTGTAGTTCATCGGGCAGATTCTACACTGTTGGGAGTCAAGGCCGACGGGTCTTGTTTACAGGTTCCATCTCTCTGAGGATGAGAGGTCAGTTCTTAAGGACTTAGGATTATATTGGATATGTTACATGCTAGAGATCATGACCAACAAGGGTCTGATCTCCTCTCTTGTAGAGAATTGGCATTCTGAGACATACACTTTCTAGTTACCCATTGGAGAGTGTACTATTACATTGGAGGATGTGTACCACATCCTCCAACTTTCGATCTAGGGTGTGCTTATGGATTATGTCACCCATCCTGGTATTGTTTCCTTAACAGAGCTCTCTAGATTGCCCTAAGATCAGTTTGGGTTATCCAGTGCTTATGATATTCCATGGTCAAGATTTGGTTTGGGCCTCAACAGTTTGTCCACTCTACTAGGCAGTTTGATTTGTGGCATCTTATGCCCTGATTGTTGAAAGCATGGGTTTTCTGTTAGCTTTGGTACTATTTTGTAGAGTATGGTCTGGGATCATACTATTTATGCATGGGGGCCTTGCATGTTGGCTCATATGCACTTCCACATGTTCTATGTGGCTTACCTTAATGGTAAGTCACTCGGTTGTGGTGCTACCCTCCTCCTAATATGGGCATGGGAGCATATTATTGTTTGTTGTCCTGTTGGTATATGTGCACTGCCTATAGACAGGTCATATATGTATTTGTATGATGGAGCCATTGTTTAGACCCACATGGGTCATTTTTTGTATTGGCATTAGCAGCTAGATATGATGCCCTATTTCATATAGAGGCCATATAGAGATTTCCCTGTTTGGGATGGAGAGGACATCCATCTTCCCTTCTACCGGCAGTGGAGATATTTGATTGGCCATGTGATTGACCATGTTCACTTGATTGATTTTCACAACACTGACAAGGTGTTGTGGCAGTTTGGTGAGCGGCGGGATGTGTCTGATTCTTATGCTTATTTTTCTCGTAGGTCAAGGGACTCTACCATTTGGGGTGGTGTTGTATCTCTTGATGTTGCCTGTACTGAGTTTGTAGGGTTACTTCATGTTGCATGGACATGGTGATAAGCCACTGTAGATGTAGGTTTAGTTTGTTTTCATCACCTCTCTTATTCATTTTCCTTACTACTCTTATAATCTATCTTCTCTATGTGACATTGTCCTTTATCTGATGTGGTACTGATATGTAAATCTGATCTCTTTACATGCACTACTCCCCAGTTTGATGCTCATTGGGCCCAGACTTGACCAGTTTCACTTAAAAATGTCTGTCATTGTGTTGTTGGGACACTCATGAGGAGGCACCATCAGGTATGACAAGGGAGGGGTGTTTAGGATGGAGGGAGGGATGGTGGCCATGATAGAGGGAGGGTTGGAGGCTGAGATGGTGGATGGGAAGGTGGGAGAGATGGTGGTAGGGGGAGGGGAGATGATGGGGGAGGTGATCATAGTCCTAGGGGTGCGAGTAGTGGAGTGAGGACTAGAGGTGGGCATAGTGTTGGTCATTCCAATAATTAGAGGGTTGGGTTGAGTACTATTTTAGAGGATGAGGAGGCGATGGAGAAGGAGGCACCTCATTTGGTGTAGAGAGTACACCGATGGAATGGTGCTTTTTTGGCTCTAAGAGAGGAGGATAGGGTGGTCATAGAGGATGTAGATGTGGATATAGGAGATATAGATTTGGAGGCCTTAGATGAGTAGAGTGCAGGGATGAGTTCCTTGACTAGTAGCGGTAGTACTGGTAGTAGTATGGGGGATAGTTTAGAGGGTGAGCATGATTCCTGGGTGGTGAAGGGGAGAGGAGAGGAGGGAATGGTGGATAGGGCCAAGGAGGGAATGGTGGATAGGGCCGAGGAGGGAGATATGGATGTGGCCATGGGAGGTATGGAGGTGGATCCCTCTGAGTTGGAGTGGCTTACCCAGCAGGTATAGGATTTATAGGTCAGACTTGCTTCTATTAATGCTCGTGCTACTGCGTTGGATGCTAGGGTTACAACAGTTAAGGCTAGAGAGTGACCAGCTCAAGCTGAAGTTAATTCATTCATTAACAGTGTACATGATTCCTCTCACTGAGATGTTCTAGACTAATACTATAGATCTGGGCGTGATTCTCAGAGAGAGATTGAGTACTGGAGATGCCACTATGAGGGTGTAGTTCTTGCAGAGTAGAGAGTTCCCAATTATACAGCCTCTCAGAGATCTAGTAGGGCACAAAGATCACAGAGCAACGGTGTGGTAGCTCCTGGTTCATCACAGAGACTGGCTACTGATATGCCACCCCCTCATCCACCTCTTGGCGAGGGTTGGGGTAGCACATGCTGATTCTTATGCTCCTCATATTTTGTATCATGTACCATTTTTGTAGTGATGTTCATCTGATATACTTGAAGTCTTTTCCATTATTGTATCCTGACACTAATATTTATTGATATATGTTGACTACCTTCCTTTGTTTAGACTTGTGACTATTCATTGTACTCAGATATTTTGATTTATATGAGATGCAACTATTGATTTGATATGATATGCATTGGTTTACTTGCTATATGTATGATTCTATATGATGTGGTTTTAGATGATGAGATGTATATGCAACATGATTCCTGTGATGCAAACTCGTAGATGGATGATTTAATTTTCCTATGATACTAACATGTTTATGTAGGATGGTGGAAATGTAATGCATGTTCATATGAGATTTTCATGGATGTATGCGATTTATGATTTATCATGTATGCAACTACGATGTTTTTTTCATTTTCTGGTGCACTTAAATGGAATGAATGCAATCTATTATGCACAAAATATATTTGTAATGCATGTGTTAATTAGAAAGAAGTTAGTTTGGGTAGGTTTTCTCTGAGATTGATCCAATAGATATGGAATGATGGAAAGTAATTTTCTTCTTTTTTGATAGATACGAGTTGATAGAAAGGATGAGTGTCCCAAGTCGTTGCCCCTGTTTCCAATATTTGTCATCATTGCATCTATTTTTGTATTTTCAAAAATTCTAAAGAGAATCCAATGCATCCAGATCACATACCATCTAGATACCGCCATGACCTCTTGATAAGAAGAAGGAGTAGAGAGATTGAATAGAAAGAGAACCTAGTGCACCCAAATATTGACCATCTAGGTTCAGCTATGTTCCCTATTTGAAAAGAAAGAGAGCCAAAAAGCACCCAGATATTGACCATTTGGATACCACTTTGTCCTCTGAATAAACTAAAAATAAAGAAACCAAGATAGAACTCTTATGCACCCAGATTCCATCTAGATAATACCGCAAGCTCTTGATTCCATAAAGAAAAGCCAAAGCAAACAAGATAGAACTCCTACGCCCCTAGAGTCCATCTAGATAGCATCAGGAGCTCTTGATTGCAAAATAAAAGAAAAGATGATAGAAACCAAGATAGAACTCCAACACACTTAGATTCCATCTGAATAGCGTTGTGAGCTCTTGATTTTATAAACTAAACAAGAAAATAAAAGAGAATGAATGTCCAATTCTTTCCCAGGGTTAAGCTTAGATCGTGGAACTGTGTAGCTGTCATATAAGTGGTAGTGCCTACCAAATTTATCCTAAATCATCATGGCCCTGAAATTGAAGTGAACATTCAATAGATAGAAATCAAAGAAAATAAGTCATGATCTATCATAGCTACTCTCCTCACATGGTGGATCCTAGAGTAGCATAAGAACATAAATGTGAAATATAGACTGACATTTGACCGACTGACTGACCTAGTCAACATTTTTGGATGGTTGCTCGATGTAGTTGGATTCTCTTGATTGGCTCGACTCTTTGGATAGGCTTGATTGCTTGAGTGTGTATGTTTTCAGTAATAGATTACTCATATACGACTGACCTATCTGGTTTGAGTGTATCCATCATTGTGTAAGATGACTGATATGATTTGATTAATTGATTATGATGATTTTGATAGCTAATCCCGCTGTGTCAGATGGGCCCAATGTTGATTCGCAAAGCTCATGATTGTGACAATTGATAGCTTGTCTTGGTCGCCAGTTTCTTGTTGATTGATTTGATAGATTGATAAAGCTGTGTCAGATGAGCTAAATGCTGATTTGCAAAGCTCATGATTGTGACATTGACTGACATGGTGTGATCACCCTTTGCTCTCTTGATAATCAAGTTGGCTTTATTGCTTGGGATTTTGCAAATTTTGAATGTTTTTTATGAAGATTTGATTTTCTCAGGATTTGATCTTTTTAGGATTTTTTTGATGAGTTCTCCAATGTTTAGGATTTTTTCAAGACATTTTAGAATTTCCCCCTAGTCGAGAGGACTAGTAGTAACCACAGATAAGTGCTTGTTTCTCAAAGGGGAAAGTGCTTTTGGATATAGCTTGGGTAGTCAATCTTGCCTTTGAAGTGTGCTCAAGATTTTGATCTTGGAGTTCATTGATGGTGAGGCTGGATGTGAACACTTGGTGCCTATTTGCCAGGTTTTCACCAAGGTACCTACTCAATAGAGCCTGTTTGCCAAGTTTCCACTGAGAGAGTGATTTTGTTTCTCTTTAATTTTTTTTCTTTTTTAATTTTTTTGTTGTCACCAAGGTGCCTAATTGCTAGGTTTTCACCATGGTAACATTTTGTGTTTTTTGATTTTTTTTGGTATTTTATGAAAATGTAGATAGGTGCCTTAACCATTGAGAGACCTCAAGGGTAAAACCTCTTAAGGTGCATGCTGTTGATGTATCCAGGGATTTGATCTCCTTCTTGTGTCATCAGTATGAATGCCCCACTCTGGTAGAGCTGACAATGACAAATGGTCCTAGCCAGTTAGGCTCAAACTTTCTGGGTTTGACTCGCTCTGCTTGGTTCTTTTGATTTTCCATGAGGACAAGGTCTCCTACCTCAAATTTTCATGGCTTCACCTTCTTGTGATAGTTTCTTCTAAGGCGATTTTGATAGCCTTGTAAGTGGTCAAATTCATGTTGTCTTCTTTCATCTAGTAACTCCAGTTCACTGAGCCTTGCTACTCTGTAGTCTTCATATGTAATCAGGTTCTTCAATGATATCCGTAGTGATGGGATTTCCACTTCAAGGGGTAGAACTACCTCTAATCCATATACTAGGGAGAAAGGATTGGCTCTTGTGGGTGTTCTCACACTAGTTCTATATGCCCATAATGCGGGGCTAAGCTATAAATTCTAGTCTCGGCCTGATTCACTTACTGTTTTCTTCAAGATTTTCAAAATTGTTTTGTTTGTAGCTTCAGCTTGGCTGTTCTCTTGAGGATAATAAAATGAAGAGAACCCTTGTTTGATATAGAACTATTCACATATCTCTTCGACATATTTGTTTTGGAAAGGTGTACCATGATTTTTCAGGATGGTTTGAGGGATCCTGTATTGACAAATAATGTGGTTGAGTATGAACATTGATATCTGCTTTCCAGTTATGTAAGTGAGGGGAATTCCTTCGACCCACTTAGTAAAGTACTATGTTCCTTATATGATGTATTTATGTCCATTAGTTGAAGATGGTGTAATCTCTCCCACTAGGTCAAATCCCCTTATAGAATTTTTCTAGATTGCCCCCAGTCTAGCAACGCGAGGAAATTATGGATTGATGGATGAAGGTCAAAGGTCTCTTAGTATGTCTTGAAGTTGTTTGGATGCCAAGGACTATCCACAGAATGAGATAACATGTTGCTCCGCAAGATAAGGGACTGGACATGAAAAGATAACATAAAGACATGGTGCATTTATTGGCATGTGGTTGACAAGAGTGGACATGTCAAGAGGATACTGAAAACAAGTTTTTGCATTTTTTATTTTTTATTTATTTTTTCTATCAAGACCAAGAGAGGGATTTGATAGGATAATGATAGGATGTGGATAGGGAAAACAAGATAAAGAATGGACAAGGGGAAGGGATATGGATCCAAGACTATGAAAAGATAGGAAATATGGACCATAGGGATGTGGACAACATGAAACATATGGGACATGTGATGCTTCTAGGGAGATCCCTAGCCTTGTCAAGATTAAAGTTGGAAAAAAAAGGAAAATGGATGTTGATAAGATAAGGGATATGGGGGATATAGGTTAATGGAGGAAATAAAAGGGATATGATATGATAGGAAAATATGGTTGGAACATGCCCCCATGTATGGAATGCAAGAGGTTTGTAGATTACACATGATGCTTGTTTGCCTGGTTTTCATCATGGTACTTGCCCAATGCACCTGTTTGCTAGGTTTTCACTAGTGGACGAATATTTTTCTCTCTTTTTTTTCTTCTCTTCTTTTTTTTTTGACTTTTTGAAAGATAATATACTCATGATTGGAAATGGAGGAAGGACTTAAGCATCTTTCTCTTTAGATTGTAACCTTGTAATATGTGTTATAATAGATCATGGCTATTGAAGGTATGCTCAAAGATGTTGATAGGGTGATGGAAAAGGGGGATAAAATGGATGAAGTGGGATAGGGTAATGCTTTATGCACAGGATTGGATAAGAGGATGGATGGAAGACTAGAATATATGTGTTGGATAATGGAGGATTTGTGACAATAATTGATTTTGAGTGGATGGATATGTGGGAATGAACAACATTGGCACACACCTTGAGGGGTGATGGAGTGATGGAGGAAAAAGAGATTTTGGATTTGATGGAAGATAAGGAGATTTTGGACTTGATGGAAGATTGTTTATGAATTTTGGGATGTAAGGACCCAAAATGGATTTGGAAGATTGGAGGTGTTCAAATGGATGGATAGATATTTTGGATGCCAACTTGGATTTTTCTTTGGGATACTATGCTTCAAGAAGCTTCTTAGGAATCCACATGGATTTTGATTTTTTATTCTTTTGTGGGCCCTTAGAACACATTGTTTATATAAGATATTTAGTAACCCACATTGATTTTCAATTTTCTTTTTGATTAAGGGACCTTTGTGGCCTTTTGGACATTTCTTTTTCCTTTGGGATCATATTTTTCTTTGTTTTTACATGTCAATTAGACTAGACATGTTGATCCTTGACTGTATGTGGATTTCTTGACTTATGGAACTTATGTGTGGCATCCAAATTTCTTGATAGGGTAATGTGATTCATAGATGGATAATAATGGTATGGAGATGTTTTGGATGGGTGGAAGGTTGTCCAAGATGTTTTCCTTTGCTAACCTTGATTTAGGAAAGGAGAATTGGATTGTGAACTAGTGGATGGAGGAATATATGTACCTAATATGGATGGAAGGGGTGAAGGGGATGGTGTACATTTGGATTTGGATTTGGAAGGGGCACCAACATCTTGAGAATGCATTTTGTTATGGAGGCCATGACCATTAGAATTTTCCTTGATATAAAAGGATTTTAATGTACTTTGTTCATGGAGGTCTAAACCTTTGACTTGATAATTCTTCTTTGACCAGTAGGATACTTTCGAAAAGACGCAAGTCCATTTTGAGGTGGATATGATATGGAAGAAACAATAGGATCATGAAGTGGACTAGACTGGATGGAAGTAGAGGAATCCATTTGAAATTCATGGGGTCCATGAACAACTTGCATAAATGTGTTGGGATCATGAGGGGGATTAGGAGGAATGATAGGATCTTGTGATGGAATAGGAGCAGTGACAAGATTATTTGGTAGGATATGATCTTGTGGAGAAGATGGAGGATTAGGACACGGAGATGAAGGAATCATAGGATTTTGAGGAGGATATGGAGGGATGATGGGATCTTGTGGTGGAGATGAAGGTGAAGGGATACTTTTATCTTGACTTGGAAGAGGACCATTATACTCCATTTTAGGGGTGATTTTCTCTTGACTGTGAATGGAATCCTTTGAAAGAATGGGAAGGATATCATGATCTTTCTTAGGAATGGGAAGTGGAAGGTCCATAAGACTTGGAAGGAAAAAAAATTCTTGGGATGGAAGGGGATCAGCTTGGATAGGATTGTCAAGGATAGTGGAATCTTCATGATTTTCTAGAAGTATAAGATCTTGGTCAAAAACTACACAGGTTTGGTCATTGTTGGGATCTTGATCTTGATTTTCTTTAGGACTTGCTTCTTCATGCTTTGCATCATCCTCTTGACATAGGGTATCAATTGGAATATGTATGGTGGATTCTTTGAAGGGTTCAATGTTTTGAAATGAGGGAGAAGGATTTTGAATGGGATTCTCTAGAGTTGGTTTGTCTAGGAATGGAGCATATTGTGGCATTGGATCTAGGATATCTGAGTCGTAAGAGGGATTAATATTGAAATCTATTGTGGATATCCCTTGGGAGGTATTATCACTAGATATATCATTTGATAGGAATGGAAAAGATTTCTCTTGTGACTCTTCACGAGATGAAGGACTAATGGGAAGCATGGAGGCTTTTTGTGGGATAAATTCTTCATAGGAGATAGATGTGTCAATAATGTTATTGTTTTGGAATCGACCCTTGCTAGACATGGGTAGATGATTTTGATCTTTCTTAACAATAGAATGATGTTTATGAACTAGTTTTTGAATTAAACTCTTGAAAGGTTTAGATTGGTCTCCCAAGGATGACATATTTTCAATTATGTTTATTTGGGAAATCGTTGGTGGTAGATTTGAGGAAATAAGAGAACATTCATTGACTTGTGATGCAATTTGAGACATATAGTCAATAGGGTGGGGATATAAGTCCTCTACAGTGTAAGACTTTGGTTGAATTTGACTTTGAAGATCATCTAGCTGATTTTTCATGTCTTGCACTTATTGTATGAGGATATTAGTTTTCCATTGTTCATGTGCCAACTCGGGGAAACTTTCTGAATAGAAAAGAGGGTTGTTTTCATCATAGTAGTTGGGTTCTTGTTCTTCTTCGTATGAGGGAAAAGGGTTGTCATCTTTCTCTTTTTCCCACAAGGGAAATTGGTTGATATAGGACTCATCAGGTTGTGTCCCTTGAGTAAGAACATAGGACCTCATCCTTGGGACTTGATATTGATTTCCCACCACATGATTTTGAAATTGGGGCACATGAGTGGCCCATGGTGGGTTTTGATGAGTGGCCCATGGTTGGGAATGTTGTTTCTATTGAAACTGTGGTTGATGTTGTTGGGGTTGATATTGCTACTACTGAAGCTGGGGTTGGGGTTGCTGTTGAGGTTGGAATTGTGGTAACTGGAGTTGGGTTTGTTTTTACTGAGGTTGGAATTATGGAAACTGAAGTTGGGGTTGTTTTTGTTGGGGTTGGATTTGTGGCAACTGAAGTTGGGGTTTTTATTGCTGAGGTTGGATTGGTTTTTGAATGGGCAAAGGTGTAACCTTGGGTGGGCATTGACTATAAGTCATACCTACAGAGACTAATTCCTGTGGGAATTATGTGTTGATCCCAAGACTAGAAAGAATTGACTAAAGTAGTGGAATAGTTTTAGAACAATTTCTATTTGGTGGGATGGAAGGCATAGCATGAGATCTTGATTGTCCAGGACATGAGGCCGAAGGTGGAGGCATACTAGTGACCATTGGTACACTTAGCTATGAGCCTGTCATGCTTTGAGTGGAAGAAGTGCTTTCTTGGTTTATGCAATTGGTTTGATTGGGTATCTTTTGTGCCAATGTGGGTGTTGTCAATGGTGGTAATATTTGAGAAACAACAGGTAGTGTCTTAGAGGACTGAGTAGTGTTTTGACCTGCGAGAGGGTTTTCAGGCCATATGGTCGACACACTAAATTTAGTGGGAAGCTTGACTCCCTTCTTTATTAGCATGGATAAGTAAAATTTGGGATTCCTCTCTATAATAGTGTCAAATACTTGTGTGGAATAATTATCTTGCTCAATATCTTCAATCTCCTCTTCTATGACATTTTGGAAAAAAACTATCCCACAGGGTTGTTCAATGAGTAGAGAAGAACTAGTGTTTATGAAAGGGTCATCCTCTCTCTATTTCCCAAGTGGGGAATCTATTGATATATGACTCATCAAGTTTTGTTCTAGCCTTTGACCTTGTGTAAGGCCCTCCATGAGGTGTTTGAGACATAGTGTGGTCCAAATTTTGTAACTAAAACAAGTGATATAAAGCAAACAGAAAAGGGTTAACCTTTCTTAGGAAAGTCTGAGTTATGTTTTGGACAAGGGTAATTCTAAGGACAGATGTTTATTTATCTTGATCTCAAAGTTTTGATGATGTAAAAGATAATATTTTTTGACCTTTGCCTGCGAAAAAGTCACTTGATAGAGATAATGATGATGTTTGATATGATGAGATCAAGATATTTCAAGTCTGAGATTTTGAACTAACAATGTTTTAGACAATAATCATGCTTTTCAAAGAAGGGACGATCTTTAATGTTTAGAGATTCACACAATGTTCTTCATGTTTTTCTGGGATAGACACTAGTCTTTGACACAAAATGGAGAGTACTTTCAAGGTTTTTAGGTCAAAATAGTTGTAAAATATCTTTGGTCAATTGCGGCACAACTCCACCGATTATGGCAAAGTGAATGGTTGTGAGGCCTCACCCCGACCCATCACAGTCTTACTGCTCGATTTCACTTTGATACTTTATGTGTTGATACATTGATACACTTTTTGATTATCCTGACAGAGACTCGAGATACTATGTTATGATGATAATTATATTGTGCGTATTTCATTTTGATATGGATTAGACCTAGATCAGATGGTTGTTTTGATTATATATGTTTAGATAAGTGAACTGATGAGAAGATTGAATCATGATGGGACTTGATTATTTCATGGAATGTTATGTCATGATGATTATGAAAATTTTATGTTTCAAACCTTTCTGTATGAAAATTTGCAATTGGGAATGTAATCATGCTATTGATTGATGTTGCTAGTTATAAATTGAAATATATATATATATATATATATATTGCATGTGATTTTATTATCTTGGACTACTGATGCTCGAGTTTAGTGTGCACAAAAGAGAACCATGGAATTATTCAGAGAATCAGGGCTAAACACATGTGAATTGAGTAAGCCAAGGTTTAATCTAATAAGGGATTGAAACCTCATTGTAATGTGATCCTTGTTGCAAATGTAATCCGAATGTGTGTTATCAGTTATTACTCATGTTGTTGTTGTTTGGACATGACATTCTGTATGTAATGTGCAATTGTTAGTGTCACTTGACACGTGTTATGTGCTCATTTAAATTCATTTTATTCTAGTCACTATTAGAGGCCAATAAGAGGTTTTAGGGGTCATTTTTGGCATTATTTAGGTACCTTAATGATAGGGGTATGGGTTAGGGAGGTTTTGAGCATGTCCTTAATCCCCTAGTGACCTTGGCAACCCATTTTA
>MU228456.1:3878587-3916559 GCA_018584345.1 Thuja plicata | reverse complement strand
ATAGATGTTAATGTCGATTAATTAAAGTATGTTGTCTATGTGTGTTGAAAGGTTAGAGATCTATGTAAATTTTCTAATTGAGATCAATTTAGTACTTATCAAGAAATTTAAGGACTATAGTTTTGGATAATTGTATAGCAAGGTTTAAATGTTGTTAGGGGAATAAGGTTTAGATTTGGTTTTGTTTATGGAATTTTTATCTAGTGGTTAATGGTCGAAAGTAAATGGGGACTAGAATTTATTTAATAAGTTGTAACTAAGGTTAGAAAACTAAGTGACTTCCAGGACAACCTACTTCAACGTATGGCTCCTCACAATAGAATATCATCCTGATAATTATACGTATATTAAAACTTGGACCTAGGGTTAAATCAACCAATCCAGTTATTCACATAACCCGTATGACTAGTTGATGTTCTAATTTATGTCTGTAGGTGATGTATTCCTAACTCAACTTATGCTTATACCTTACTATTCGAAGACAACCCTTACTATGATAACTCATTTCCTTAAATACATCCCTGTTAGTGGTATGCACTTGCGTATTTTAAAAAAAAAATTGTATGTGTGTTTTTCCCTAGTTTTGGGCATGACAATGGTCGATTGTGGTAATTTATCACTGATTGTGGTAATAAATAGGTCGATTATGGCAATAAATAAGTTAACTATGGAAGACTTCTGTCAATTGCAGAAAAATGTGGGCAATTGTGGTAAATAGGAAACAGTCTCAAGAAAGACTAGAAGATAGGTATCACTGTCTAACAATTTTTTATTTTCTAGAACAAGGCTTCTAATTTGCAAGATAGTTGATGTTGACAATCCTAGACTTTAACACGTTTGACTCATTTTGACAGTTTTGATGTTTGTTTTGTATTTTAGAAACTGATCAAAGAAACAAGCACAACAGACACTGTGTTTTTGAAGAATGAAGACTGACAATGTGTATGTTCTACAAATTTTTCAAGTTGCAAGGTTATCATGAGGTCTCAACAATGAAAAATTAGATTAATCTAGGTCAATGGCTTTAGAATACAATGTTATATGCCTAATGCTTGAATGTTTGTTAGCTCACACAACAATTGTCACACTACTAGGACACTAAGGTCCACGACGTAGGCTCCCATGTTTTTGTCATTGCCAGGTATTGTTTTCATGGAGTGAAGATCTCTTTCACTACAAAAATACCATGGGACACATATGTTGGGAATCTTAGGGGGAAATTTTGCAACCCCTTGCACTCTAATAAGGTATCTATTCAGAGGTAGAACGGGTTGGCCTCTAATTAATAAGGTTGTAGTAAGGGTCTGTGGCATCTATCAAATTAGTTTGTACATGTGTGACTCACTTAAGAGCCTAGTTGACCACGCTAGCTCCTTAGAGATATTCACCCGATCTAGACTATCATCAACACACCTCACCCGAGCTTGGCTAGATAAGATTGTGCAAGTGCACCCAAAACTCAAGACACAAGGTAAATCAATTAAGCTCTGAAAGTTTGAAATGTGAACTAAGCTACACCACCATACAAGCACAAGTGTTCAGTTCTAAGCCCAAAAAGTAGGTGTTGATTTTCTTGTTCATTTTTATTGCACCAAATTTGAAATGTTTGTTTGCTTTTGTTCAATTCTTAACCTCCGTGTCAATTTTAAGCACCAATATGAAAATGTGAGGTTCAAGATGTTTGCATGTAATATTCATTTTAAGCACTAAAATACAGATGAGTTGATTTTAGTTGCTTTGTTAAATATGTTTAGGTTAGTAACGCATACTGAATCCTGAAATTTGACTAAGTCAAATTTTTTTTTAAAATCCTCCAAAATTTAGATTTTGCATTTTAACTCCTAGAGATCTGAAACCACTCTCAAACATCCTAGAAGTATATATTTAAAATATAACTTAAATTATAAGAAAGGTAAATATGTCACTTATACTAAAATGTTATATTTTAAATATTTCAAACAAAATTTTAGAAGCTGATAATTGCAAAACATAAATACCTTCCCTCAATTGCGGCAAAGTTTTGGCTATTGCGGCAACATTTTAGTGATTGCAGCAAAATTTTGATGATTGTGGCAAACTTTTGGCGATTACGGTAAAGTTCTGTCAATTACGGTAGAATACTCTCAGTTGTGACAATATGCAAGCGATTACGGCATGGATCAGTCAATTATGGCACAATACTAGAAATATAGAATTAAAAAATGGCAGAAAATATTTTGAAACCCTTAGATCAATTGTGGCATTAAACCAGTCAATTGCAGCACTATTTCATCAATTACGGCAAAATACCATCAATTGTGAAATTACAAAGATATCGGGAAAATGATGGAAAATGAGGTATGCAGTCATAAGGCCGAGACTAAAGGATTCTTCCTATTGTATACAAGAGATATTTAGGTTGTTTTCTTCACATTAGGTTCACCAAAATTTATGCCTCTTCTCTGTGATTTGTGGTTCCCAAGCTTTCCAAAGGCTAAGGTTAGTAGCAAAGGTTTTACAAATGATATAAATCAAGCACACAAGAACTACTAAAATGAATAACTCAAAATGTAACCAATAAAATATACAAGCAAAGAAAGGAAAACAAATGAATGCAAACCCCAAAGTGCTTCAAGCTTCTATTGTCTCTCTATACTCCTTCTGAAATGCTATTTTTGATGCTCAATATTGGTGTGGGCGACGTCTATGACTTGAGAAGCGTCGATAATTTGATACTTGAAATGTGTGTGTGATCGCAAGATGGCTTGAATGCTAGAACCAAACTAACATAGTAATGGCGCACGAGAGCTTGAAATCTTGGATCCTTCAAATGGTTATGAAGGGTTTATTATATATGAAATGGGTATGAAATGAATGGTTGAGATCAATCCCAGAGATAGGGAGATGAATGGTTGAGATCAAAGGGAATTGGAGAAGCCATCAGTAAACTCTACCTCTTCAATTGGTAAAGAGGAGACAAAGTTTGGTTGACTAAAGAGCTAATTGTGAGTTACCTTTTTGAACTGAAGAGGTGGGTGAAGTTACCTATGTGGACTAGAGAGATGGGTGAAGTTACCCATGTGGACTGGAGAGATGGGTGGAGTAACCCATGTGATCTTATTGGAGTTATCTCCTTGAAGATAAATTAATATTTAATTCATTTATTTAATTGAAGTTTTCAACATGTGAGATCATTGAATTCTTTTTTATTTAGAATTGCTTTATTGAATGAAATTAAATTAATTTAATTGGAAGAATTTAATTAGTAAGTTTAAATATTTGAATTTAAACTATAGGAAATTGAATTTAATTAATTAATGGTAATTATTCAACTAAAATTAATTAATTAAATAAAATTAATTATTTAATTAATTTTGGGAATTTGATTAGATGATTTGGGGAATGAATTTAGAAGAAAATAGATGATTAATTAATGATTAAAAAACCATTAATTAATAGATGAAAATTAGTGTTTTTAATGTAAATTCGCAAGCCTGTCCATTTTTGGGTGTCTACAATTAGTCTCATGAAAGTGCTAGGAGCGTTGCTAAGACCAAATGGATTCACAAGCCACTCATATAATCCCTCAGTGGTTTTAAAATCAATTTTCCACTCATCTGCAAGCCTTATCCTTATTTGATGATAGCTTGATTTTAGGTCTATTTTTTAATAATAGCATGTCCCTCCAAGTTGGTCTAAAAGATCCTAAATCGTTGGTATTGGGAATCTATATTTGATGGTGATTTTGTTTATTTTCCTAGAGTCAATGCATAGTCTCCATTTTCCATCCTTTTAAGGGGCCAATACACTAGGGACTGCACAAGGGCTGAGACTCTTTTGTATTAGTATTTTAGTCAACAATTCTGATACTTGTTTTGTTACCTTTGCATTATGATCAGGGGTGATCTTATTTTCTTCCTTGTTAGGTAGGGAAACACCATGGATGAAGTATATATGATGACATATATCCCTCAATGGTGTAAATTCATCTCATATATCTTTTGCAACTATGTCCTTATATTTCCATAGTAAGTTGTCAGCTTCCTTGGGTATGTATTTATGTATTATCTTCTCCTTAGGTTTGATGACTAAGGCATAACCTACCTTTTTTTCTTGGATGGTGTTAGTCATCTCTTGTTCTCCTAAAAGCATGACCAATTATTCTTTTGGATTTTCTTGGTGAGGGTCTGGAAGAGGTATTAGATTGTACTTGTGACCATTCTGATTGATCTGATATTTTTTTTGACTCCATCATGTTTGGCTTTTAAATATTATTTCAATGGATGTCCAAGTAGTAAGTGACAAACATCCATATCTATTACATCACATAGGACTTTGTCTCTGTAGTCGTTAAAGGAGAAATCTACCCAAGCTTGTTCATTTATAAGGGTTTGTTGTCCTTTTGTTAACTAGGATACATGGGATGGGTTGGGATGGGGTGTCTTTTCTAATTTCAACTTATCTACCATTTATTTAGATACAAGACTTTTAGTAGAACCAAAATCAATTACTAGTTTTCATACCTTTCCATGGCTTTTGTAGTTTTTTCTAAAAAGATTCTTCCTTTGAGAAGGATCCACTGGCATGGTTTCTTGAATCAAATTCCTCTTCATCATGAGGCATACTCCTTCTTCTCCAATGTAGTCTCTCCCACTTTCTATATCATCTTCTTGTACTAGATTTGTTCTTCTTTCACCTTGCATGTTTTCCTTATCTCTATCTAGACACCCATTGTTGTAGTGACCTAATTGATTACAATTGTAGGATCTTATTTGTCCATTATTTCTTCCCCCATTTATGCCTCTGCCATTTTCTCTCCTTCCTCTATATCCACCCCTTGTAATACTCTCTCCTTATGTGTTTTCTTTGTTAGTGTTACCCAAATTTCCTATCCTATGCAATTTTGGCTACAAGTGGAGTAAATGAGGCTTGAACAAGGGTAGGGCCCAGCTTGTATGGTTTCTATTAAGGCTCCTAATATTTTTCTTTCTCTCTGCATGTTTTCTAGGTCTGGTTTTAGTCTTGTTTATATCCTGAAAACCCTCCGTGGCTTTAAAATCCCTATGACTTTGAGATAAACCCTAAGTTATTAGTGGCCCACTCTAATTCTTCATTACCTTTTGCATGCCACTTAAGTTCTTATTTTTTCATGTGCGCTTTAACATCTCCTTAGTTATCTCTTAGTCATGCAACCCAGAAGGAATATTCTTTTTATTCAATGAATTGGAGATAGCCTTAGTTACATAATCTCGCAAGGTAGTGGAATGTTCTTTTCTTAAGGAGACTTAATGTGGGTCATTGATGCAGTTTCAATCTTATGGCTTGCGCTAGATCTCGAGACAAAGTTAAAAGTCAATTTTTTTTAGATTAACCACATCCATTGATATAGTTTCGATTGTGTGTTGGCACTAAGCCTCATGATGAAACTAGAGTTAGTCAAAGCATTGGGAGATTTAGCGACTCAGTCTATCTCATGATCTCTAGATAAACTCAGTGTTAAGGTCTATTTTTATTTTTTTCCTTAGTCGTATGATCTCTAAGTGGACTTGAGGTTAAGTTATTTGTTCTGAAATCACGCGTAGATCATTGATCTTATTCTAATCCTAAATCTCGCACTAGATCACATGATAAACTAGGGGCCAAGGAATTCATCCCATGACTTCTAGATTGCTCTGTTGCGTAATCTCATAATAGACTCAAGTTAAAGACATGGTTTTCTTTTTTCCTTTGTCACGTGATCGCCAGATGGTTTTGGGGTTAAGTGAAAGATTTTGAGATTTGATGTGGACCATTAATCTCATCCCAAATGTGCAGCTTGCACTAGATCTTGAGACAAACTCAAAGGTCAACAAAGATTAGGAGATTACACATGAGCCGTTGATTTAGATCAGATCCTGTGGCTGGCATGAAGTCTTGAAATAAACTTTGGGGTTATAAAATCATCTCACAACTTTGAGTATTCTTTCAGTCAATAAATCTCCAGATACACTAAGGTTAAAATTAAGTCAGGTAAATTTGAAGTTAGGCTTGCCAAGTTTAAATCATGATCATTGATCATGTTCTAATCCTATTGTTTGCATGAAGTCTTGTAATGAATCTGTTGACAGGGTTTTGCTGACCGGGTCCGCCAACAGTCATAAGTTGTCACCGGGTTCTGAGGAAATCGGCCAACTCCGCCTGTAAAGGTTGTCCTGGGGAAATAAATCCTCTGGGCCTCCAAGCACCTGGGTGTCGAGTCACGACGGTGCAGGGCTTGGTTGGGAGAGGTGACTATTTTTGAGGGGGATAGCTGGTTTCTTCAACTCATCTTCTCCGGGGATTCAATCGAAGTAGGGTTTTCCCGAGCGTTCTAAACTTAGCAAATAAAATAAAAAAATATCCTGCAGGGTTAGAAGTATTTCATCTAACTATAGTCATGCTAAAATGTCTGAAACATCAATGATACCCTGGTAAACTATACTAAATACCAAAGAAATACTTAACCATTAGCTAGCATTTTATCAGTAACGGGAATAAAGAGGTCGTTAATCTACTCTAACATACCAGAGTAAAAGACATACAGAATATTAAAGCATGAAATACCATTAACTCAGAAGCAAGAACACCAACAACATTATTTCCAAGAATCCTTCCTTCTTCATTAATATTCAATCCAGCAAGCACTGGTGCGTGATACAATGGCAGCTCCAGGGGAGCATATAACTATCAAGAATAGAACAATGGAGCATTGAGCTCTGCAGCTTAAAAAGAGAAGTTTCTTTGCTATTGATATGGACAAAAAAATCATCAATTTCGCCGACCCTTGGAAATGGGCCGATCTGCCTATTTATACAACTCTTTTAACCCTAACCCTATTTACATCATGTCTCAATAAAATACAATATCCGGGGGCCGGTACTACCTGCGCCACCCTACAAAAGACCTGGAGACGGAATAGGCCTGCCATGTCAGAATAATAAGATAAGGATATCCATCGAAAGAATCAGTCTCAGGAAGAGAACTGGAAAAGGAGGAAGAATAAAGTAGGTCCCTCGAAGATTGAGGCTACATGCCTCATAAATGGGAAATGCGGTGCCCTATCTCCAATGTGCTAGATATACTGCTGAGTGGTGCCTCGAGAAGACCATCCTATCAAAAGACCAACTTCCAAGCTGACACCCCATGATGTGGCCAACTACCTTCTGACATTCTTTATTAACCACCTCTGAAAGTGACCGGTCGGCCTCGGGGACCGGGACACGGATCACTTTAAAGAATACAAAATTGTTGGATCCAGAACTCTGGGATCTGGGAACTTATGTCCCCAAAAGAATAAAGAATACTCAATGTGAGTTTTTCCCCAGCCTCCGGAGAAAGCTCAAGCCTACTTATTATCACTGAAGGCCTAGAGGAGGCGGAAAATTCCATCCTCGTCTATCTCTTTTAGGCTGGCCCTTCTGTGCCTGGCCACTTCAACTTGTTCCCCCAGGTCCGAAATATTCCCTTTGAATTCATCTACCATTTTTGTAGCGTCATAGCCCTTAAGTATCATCTTGGTTAGTTTCATCATCTGGGCCCCATCTATTCCCTCTGGAGACTGATACTGGGATTTCATTATCTCATCAAAGCTCCCCAAAACTGAATCTTTGGGGGTATAAGTATCTGTACTAAGGGGATCAGCCCCGGAATCCTTTATCACAAAAGACTTGTATAAATTAGAAGAATATTTTACAAGGTTTACCTTTTCCTGCAAGGACTCTACCAGTTGCTTGGTCACCTTCAATGTGAGGTCAAGTCTGGAGTGCTGAGTTCTCACAAAATCAAATGATTCCTCACCCAGAATTTCAGATTTAGAAATTATGTCTTCTCCTAAGATGAGGAGCTCTTCGAGCTCCACCTTCCATGCTTGGTAATTTTCAGCGTCACTCTCCACTGCTCAATGAGTGCTTCTGCCTGATGAATAATTTTTCAGGCTGTGTATAAGTCTGGGAGAGTGGATGCTAGGAAACACCGGGTGTTTCCTATCTGTAGGGTGACCCATTCATCTACTGCTTAGGCCTTATTTTTCATTACTCATAGGGAGTCTATGTTTCTCTGTGGTAATTCTTCAGTTGTGGATGTTTCTAGAGGGGCGGCATTGATGGGTCTGGCCAGCTCGGTAAGCAATCCCATAAGATTTGCATTCTTCTCTTTCTCAGATTTGAGCCTCTGGGCCTCCTTTTTGTATCGGGCTTCAACTGCCCTTGCCACCTCCTTAAGCAAGTCTACCTCGCCTTGCTTCCCTCTCTTGCCCAGGGATACCTCTGCAACATTGTAATCTATGGGGTCTGCAGTTGCTTCATCGGCACCTGGGGGAGGTGTCACAACAACGGCAACGGTTTCTCCGCCCGGCCTAGTTTGTAGAGTATGAACTATCTGGGATTTCTTCACCTTCGTTGGGGCCTGAACTTGGGCCATCATTTCGGCCAGGGAGAGAGGAATCACCGGAGCAGATTGATCTTTTCTCTTTTTGCTCTCTACCAGCCACTAAGGTGGGAGAGGTGGCCTTCCTGCCAGAACTTGTTCTCCTGATTCCCTCCCGGTCTCTGGTGGCTATTGCTCCTCAGTGTTGTGGACCTCATCCGTCCTCCCTACCTCAACTTCTTCTCCAGCAATATTTTATTTGTCAACCTCCATCTCCTCAGCCTTGTCCTATGTGTCTATTGTTGGGTCTGGACCTTGGTAGGCTTCTTTTGGGATTTCCTCTTCAAGCTATTTCTCTTCTTCTTCTGCTGGAATTTCTTCTTCTGTCGACAGTAGGGGAGGTATCAGGCCAAGATTTAGAGTTTGGGCTACTGTGATAACCTAGCCAAAGGTTTCCCCCGGGAGTGGCCTTGGGAATGTGGCGGCTGGATTTACGATTATTCTCGGAGGTCCGGTTCCCCCAGCGGATGCCATTTGTTCACCTGGCTTTAGTTGGTCCACTCCTGAACCTTGTATCTTTTGAGACCCGAGGATAATTTTAGGTTTCAGCTCCTTTTCTTCTATCTCCTGCTCTTTCTCTTGCGCAGGTTCCTATTTTGGGTCTTCTTGGTCCACAGCACCCGCTTCTTTCTCCAGGACTTCTGTCCCTGCTTGTGTATCTTCCCCTTGCAAGTTTCCAAACTCATCGGTTGCAAATACGTCATCAAATTCCTCTTGCAGAGGGGGACTGGCTGGGACCTCTGCAGGCTCTGTTTCTTTCTCCGGTTTCGGGGAACTGGAAGAAAGGATCTCTACTTCCCAGGGGAGGGACACCGCTAGCGCTGGTTCTGCCTTGGGCTACTTTATGTGCTTCCTCTTCCTTCGGGTGACCAAAGGTGGCCCCGCATTGGCTATAGCTGTTGCCTCCATGGGATCCACCCTCGTTGCCTTGACCATTAAGGCTGCCAGCGACGGGGAGGATGGAGGACGAATTATTCCGGCCATGAGCGAGGGAGTGGCTAGCCTCATCATTAACTACTCCCTCATTTGCTGGGAGGCTGCCATAGATTGCTTGATCTGTTCCTGAATAGGGACATCCTGCGCGGAGGGTGTTGTATCTATCCCTTTTCCCTTGTCTGCACCTTGTGAGGAGCTCCCGGCCCCCAGGGTCAATCTTGGTACTGGTGGCGGAGTTACCTTTGGTGCTAGTCGGGGAGCTTGACGCATACTCCCGGGGCACACCCTCTTATAATAGGCATGACTTCGCTTGACCACATCTCGAGTGAAGTCCTCAATTGTGGGCCCCTCCTGGGTGGCCCAATCCATTGCTGGAAGTGCCAACTTATCGATCCCCTTTTCTTTGTACTAGGGATCGATGGTGGGGTCGGTGTCAGAGAAGCCTAAAGGGAATCTCTGGAGCTTCAGTTCCTGCATCATTCTGGCTGTCATTCTGATATAGTGCCAGCTTCACACCTCCACATCGTCTTGTAAATCTGCCCAGAAGTCCTCCATGTGTATTTGATGGGGCTCTGAAGCCTGGGGCATTATCGTTACTATTTTTCCATGCGGATCAAAGTTCTTCTGTGCCAGAAAGAATTCCTGCAAGTTGTAACTTTTCAGCTCATTGTCTGCCTCTTTTGCGGTGGCCGGACTGCAGGTTTAGTTCCCATAGATGATTGGGAATGAAACATTGGGGACCTTCTTGAGGGAAAAGAAGGTGTGCGATTCCATCAACTATCGGCAATATTCCAGCAGCATGATCTTGTCCCTGTAATGTCTGGGCAACAAGTAGGGTTTCCCAGAGAAGCCGGCAACCCTAATGTATGTATGCTGCTGGAACTGAATGTAGTAGTGTCCTTAACTACTAATTAACTTCAACACCTCAATGGATAGGCGGTATCCGGCATCCCGGGTGGGCGTGAGTAGATGGTAGTAAACGAACATGTCGTTTACTTGACAGAAACTGGGGAAGCTGGCCTCCCATTGAATTTGTGGGAAATGGTCCCATGGTGCTTTTTGTTCTGGGCCCATCTCGAGCATGCCATCTATAAGTAGGCCATTGGAGTGGGGCCTCTGCTGAGCTAGGGACCAAAAAATGTAAGAAGACATGTAGAACTTCTTTTTCCTGTCCACCTGGAGGAACTGGGAGTTGACGTGATTGGAGATTATTATGGCCCAGTCGAAGAATTATCCCTTGGTGGAGATGCCGAGGAGGAAATAATACATCCATTTTGCAAAATCCTGGGCAGAGGGTTGCCTAAATACTCAGGCTAATGCTATTATCCCCATTTGGATGCTCTCCTTGAATTCAGAGCGGGGGATTTCTATCTTCATTCTCTTTGGATCCCTCTTCGGGGCCTTGAGCCAGTGGGTGTTCATGTACACCCAGGCAACATTCTCCAGTTGAGTAAATTGGTCCAAGGCATCAACCCTTGTAACCACTGTGGCTCTGTCGAATTGTGGGATTCCTAATCCTGCCCGAAATGTGTCTGGGTCGAGGGATACCAGAGGAGTGGGGTATCCTGTAGGTTTCGTGGTCGCAAGCATGACGGCTCGGACGGAAGAGTTGTAGTTGGCAGCCAGTGTTAAGATGAGCTCCGGAGACTGCACAAAGCAAGGGAAGCAAGCTGCCCGAAGAATCCCAGAACCTCCGACGTTAATCGCTAGTTGATCTCTAGCCTGTCACTGGATGTGCATCACCTTTACTAGGGCCTACATCTCTGCCCATGTTCTGACGCTGGTGTCAGTTATGAGTTTAACCTTGGACTCAATCTTTGAGCCTGTAATGTTGTTGTTCTGTACGAACTTCATGGTGAGGGGCAGTTTCTCCAGGGCCCTCTCCATCTTAGATTTCATCGCTGCCCTGGTTTTTATCGCTATTGGTAGTTCCAGACTTCCGGGAGGAGATGACGCGGATGCTTCAGACATGTTTGGAAGATGAAGTCCAGGAACTTGCAAGGCAAAGAGACCGTCAGAATATTTTTATCAAAATAAAATAGTTACTCCGGGGTCCGGAGATCTTACCACCGCGGTGTTGGCTTTCTTGAAAAGTTAGTATCATGCAAAGATAACCGAAAAGCAAAATATATCGTGAACTTAAAGTATCAACATATCCGGGTCTGGGGAATCTTATCACATTTGGAAAAGACATGGGATTGACGATGGCAAGAGGCCTCAAGCCCAAAAAAATGACCGTTAGCAAAGATATGTGAAAAGGCAGGTTGTCGAGTCCACGTGGATGCCACGTGCGTTGGCATTAAATAGATGTGATGGTGATGACAGCGGAGCCAAATTTCCAAACGTGCAAAAAGGGAAAGCTACTTGGCTGGAATTGATTGTGCGCATGGGACGTAAATGAGGTTCTGACAGACTTGATGGAGGAGAGAGAAAACCACCTATTTGAAACCAGCGGGGAGCCAGGTTTCAAACAGGTGGTTTCCTGCCTCAAAGTGAACTTGAAGGTGAAAGACCAGAAGCAAAGGCGACTTGACCAGCTTGTCGAGCCACCTGGAAGGATATACATCAAGCCAAGGGATATATATAGGGAACAGAAAGATATACAAAAGGCACCTTACAACTACAAACATATATACATGAATAAACAACGCGGGACGACGTCCGTGGGAAAACCTGGCAGAGCAGAAACACACATATATAGCTTACCTATACACTTACAAATAGACCACTATTTACACTATTTACATTATTTACAAAAACATCTTCTGCACAGAGGGTGGACAACCCTCTGGCAGAGCTGACCCACCAACGGGCGGTGAAACCAGAAACGAAGGACCAGACACGACCGAGAAATGAAACAAAACCAGACGAACAAGAACAAGACCAAAAAATGAAGCAAAACCAGAAAACAAAAGAAAAAGAGAGAGGAGGGAAGGCAGAAGCACCAACCTGAGAACATAGAAGGCGGAGGACAGAGAAGGGTTTACCGCAGGAGCCTGAACGGTCAACTGATCAGGAGCACCACCACGAAGCGCTTGCACTTTCCTGAGAATGCAGAAGGTGTTAAGCTTTAATTATCATAAATTCTTAGCAAATACTCTGTTAATCACTTTAAAATCACTCTAATTCACTCTAAGGTTTTTTTAATCACAGTAAGTGTGAAAGTGACAGATAATTTCTATTTATACCCGCGGTAAAAAGGCAATCCTCTTCCTTTCGGCGATCTCCAGAAAAGAAAAACCTTCGGACTCCGGACCCGGGGATTCCTCATGATTATGTCCCTAAGAACATCATGACGAAGAGTTCTGAAGTCTAGAATCTAGTTCCCAACAGAAGGCAACCTCCGGGACCGGAGTCCTGGAGACAGAAAACAAACAACAAAATGTCACACCGGGGAAGAAAACCCTGGAGAAAGAAAACAAAGGAAAGAAAGACAAGCGAAACCGCAAACCAAAAGCAGGTAAAAGAAAAAAAAGGGGGACCCAAAATTTTGCACAAAAAATGTAGGGATGGGGATGCAGGGCATAACAAATGGCGACTATCTGGGACAAATGCCTTAGCGCATTTGAGAACTAAAGAATCTTTGGTTAATAAATCTGGAGAAAACCGCCTCCCAAAATGTCTGACAAGCGAAGAGCAACATATCCGAGAGAATCCAACCACACAGGGGCCAGTCTGTAGTCTTTTATCAGTGGTGTTGTGTGTGCTTTGGAAGGAAACCAAGCCGATGACCTTTGGGAGGAATAGAGAAGAGGCACTAATTACATTGAACTAGTCATCAATTTGCTCATTTCCCCCGGAGACTGAAACTTTACCCCGCTTTCTCTTGTTATTTTATTTGATTCTGGGTGGGGAAGGTAGTACTTATTTCACCATTTAATCTTAAGATTAGCTAATTTTAATGGTGGTACTTCTTTCACCTATCCACCTGTATTTAGATATTTGAAGAGAGGATAAAACTCTGGACCCAGGGAAAATTTATTTAGATTTTCAGATATGGGTCAACCAACCAGTACAGCCGATCTACCCTCGGTGTGTCTAATTACTTGTTCCTTGAATTATTATTTTGTTCACTGATTTCCAGACTCCCGGAGAAAACACCCAATGGAGATTCTTCAAAATGTGCTATAACTTGTGAAACAACCCCAGAGACCAGGTCGATTCCACCGTGCTAAAGATAGATTCTAAAGTTTGCCATGCCGTAGACATTGTACCGGAGGCCAAAGTTATGCGAAGCATTCCAATTCCTGCAAGGCAGAACAAAACACCAGGACCGAAAGAAAACCGAAGATGAAAATAAAGATGACAAATGAGGACTACCCCGGAGGACAGCCGATGAGGCTATTTACAAGGCAGGATACCTCGCATGAGGCACCCGGAGGGAACTATTCACAAGCAGAAAGCTTTACATATAATACAACTTAGGACGAACTTACCTTATTCAAAATAGTGCTTGAGAAACTGTCCATTAATGGGCAATGCGACAGGTTCCCCAGTCAGGGTGTTGAGGCGGTAAGTATTTTCCCCGTAGATTTCTGAGATCAGATATGGTCCAAGCCAGAGTTGTTGGAATTTGGTGTGCTTTCCTTTCTTCTCCCGGGCCTTGTCCCATAACAGGACTAGATCCAAGATATAAAAAGCCTTATATTGGGCTCTTCTGTCAAACCATCTTTTTACCACTGCTTGATGACGCGCAAAATGTTCAAGGGTTGCATCTCGTTGTTCCTCCATTCGCACTAGATTCAAGAGCCAAACCTCCACAATGTTGTCCCTATCGTTAAATTCCTGCATAAACTGTAATACTGGGATCTGTAAGTTGACTGGGAATACAGGGTTCTGGCCATAAACCAGGTGGAATGGTGAAGTTCCTAGGGTGGCCTTAATATGAATGTGATCCACCTAAAGGGCAAATTTCATCTTTTGATGCCAATCCCGGGGATTTTGTTCTAACAGGTGTTTGATCACTTCAAGCAGATTTTTGTTCGTTGATTCAGCAACGACGTTTCCCTGGGTGTAATAATTGCTGGAGAACTTCAATGTGATCTTCCAATTGTAGGTCCATTCAAGTAACTATGCTGAGAAAAATGTTGGACCGTTGTCACATACCAAGGAAAAGGGCATTCCAAACCGTGTGATGATTTTTTCTTCCAAGAACTTGATAACTATGTTTGCTGTGTTGTTTTTACAAGGTATAGCTTCAGACCGCCGAGTGCAATAATCAGTAGTAGTAAGGATGTATCGGTGGTTGGTAGACGAGTTGGGGTTGATCTCCCCGATGAAGTCAAATTCCCATTGGGTGAAGGGTCTAGCCTTGTAGACTGGTTGTAGAGGCATGGCTGGGTTACACTCATGATGCGCTGCGGTTTGGCAATTATGGCATTTCCTGACATGAGCGTAAATGTCCTTGAAGATACAGGGCCAATAGTATCTAGCCCAGAGGATCTGATGGGTAGTGGAATCAGCTGAGCCATGCCCAGTTCCAAACTATCTGTGGAATTCATCAATTATTCTTACAGCTTGGTCCCTGTCGATGCACCAGAGGTACACCCCCTCATAATTTCTATGGTAAAGCACAAAATTTTTGATCATGAAGTGTGCGCTTTTCATCTGTAGGGTGTGGCATTTGTGAGGAGGTAACCCCTCCAGACACTTGTTGTTTAGAAATAAATATACCAAATCGGTATACCATGGGTCTCGAGTGATGGACTCCACTATGTAAGTTTGGCATTCTATATGGGGAGTCTCTTTAGCTATCGCCCGACTTAGTCCTTGGCCTCGGACTATCTTCATGGGCTGCATTTCTAATTCATATTCTTGGAGGATGGCCATCCATTTCCCCTGTCTCTCGCCCAATTCACTCTGCATCAACAGAGATTTGACGGCCTGGTCCGGGATGATAGCATGTACTTTTCTCCGGAGAATGTAATGCCAGAATTTCTTTACGGCGTGAACCAAAGCAAAGGCCTATTTTTCTAGAGATGAATACCGGACTTCAGCGTTCTTGAAGGGGGAACTCATGAAAGCTATTGGTCTTTCTTCCCCTTCAACCTTTTGGATCAACACTGCCACAGCAGAATGTGGCAAAGCAAACGAGTAAATGTAAAATGGAAGGGAATAGTCTGGACTAGCCAAGACTGGTGCTTTTGTTATGGTCTGTTTGATTTGGGTGAACGCCCGCTTTACTTCAGAACTCCACTCAATCTCGGTATCCTTTTTCATCATCTCGTTGAGTGGCTTAACTATTTCTGCAAATCCTGTGATGAATCATCTCATGAAGTTGATCTTCCCAAAGAAGGATCGCATTTCTTTCTTGCTTCCAGGCATTTGCAGATTCAGCAATGCTTTGACTCAATCAGGGTCTATGGATATACCCTTCTCAGAGACAATATGCCCGAGCAACTTCCCCTCGATGACCCCGAATATGCACTTCTTGGGGTTGAGGGAGATTCCATACCGGCGACATATCTCACAAATCTGAGCGAGGTGGGCGGGATGATCACGCCTGTCCCGGGAAAAGATAGTCAAATCATCCATGTAGATGATTATGCACCAATTTACGAGGCCCTCGAACGCAGTGTCCATGGCCTTTTGAAATGTAGCCCCTGTGTTGATCAGGCCAAAGGGCATTCTTCTATATGCAAATGTTCCCCACTTGGTGGTAAACGTCATTTTCTCTCTGTCCTCATACTTGACCATGACCTGGTTGTATCCTGAATATCCATCCAAGAAGGACATCATCTGGGATCCATTTACTATTTGCAACACCTCATCCAACAAGGGGAGAGGGTGATTATCTTTTTTAGATTCCTTGTTCAAATTTTGGAAATCCACGCAAAGGTGGATCTCACCATTTTTCTTCCTGACTGGGACCAGGTTGGCAACCCATGTAGTATGCCGGATTGGGAAGATTATCCGAGCTGACAGTAGTTTTTCTACCTCTTGACGAATTAGGGGCTCTATCAGGGGGTTGACTGGTCTTTGCTTTTGCCGAAAGGGCCTAGCATCTGGTTTCAGGGGAATGGTGTGGGTCATGATGGATGTATCATATGTCTTTAAGTCTTCATAACCCTAGGTGATTACATCAATATATTCTCAGAGAACCGCGAGAATCTTCTCCTTCTTTTCAGGGGAGCAGGAGGTACCGATGTGGATGATGTTTTCTTCACTGGGCTTGCTGATGTTAACCTTTTCAAATTTTCCTCCCTCAGCGGAGGATGACACCTTCTCACGGGCCCGAGGGTCTGAGTCAAAGATTCATTCCAATGCAACCATCCCCTTTGGGATGGTGTTGGTGGGAAAGTCCATGATCCCGTCGTCTTCATCACCTTGCCCAGTATCATCGTGGTCTCGTTCCTCCACTATCTGGTCCTCAAAGACACCAACATTGGCCATGAAGGCCAAGATGTGCTGATCATCTTCAAAAACCTGAAAATGGGTGACATTGTCTGGAATGGAGGGGGTGGGGACCATCTCAACTAAAAATCTCTGGAGTTGTGAGCCGGCCATCGGCTCAAGTGTGCTGGCTGAAACGGCAAGGGCGTCCGGGACATAGTTCCGTCACCGTGGAATGAGGTCAATGCCAAAGGCATCAAAATCTTTGATAAGGCTCCAAGCCTGGTTGTGGTATGCGGCCAGCCTTTTGTCATGACATGTGTATTGACTTCGGACTTGTTTAACAATCAACTCTGAATCACCCAGAGCCCGGAGGTGGGTGATACCTTTCCTTAGTGCGAATAAGAGTCTAAGGACCAAAGCCTCGTACTTCGTGACATTGTTCGTACAGTTAAACTATAGCCTGTAGGACGCGAGGAAGGATTTCCGTCGCGGGTTGATTAATTCTACCCCGGCCCCACAGCCCTATTTGGATCTTGACCCATCGAACTTCAGGGTCCACAAGTCATTTTTTGTAATCTAGGGCTGGGGAGTGGGGTTTTTCTTTAGATTATTGCCGGGGGACTTGGGGGATACCTCCCGAACTACCGATGTGAAAGTGGAATTTTCATCCTGAGCCTTTTGAATTTGGGATTCCCGGGGAAATGGTACCAAAGGAGCGCATCCCATAGGAGTACTGGGTCCCGTGGAATCAGTTGCATGTTGTTTGTCCTGGAGGATATCAAGGTGCTGGTTAGCGATCGAGAGACATGGCCCACACTCCAGTTTTGAATGTTTCTGGTAGTGTACCCAGCACCAAGTGTCGGACAAGAGTGTGGCCAGGGGTGCTATGGAGTCTTGAGAGTTGACTTGAACTCTCATTTTTTCTTCTAGGTCTTGTGCTCTTTGTAGCACGGTGGGATCCTCTCCGAGGACGAAATCAAATGTTAAAATTTCAAAAGGTTTGTACACCCCCAGAGAAGTCTTGGAGAAAAAGACTTCGTTGACCCTCCCAACTTTGGTAAGGGCTTGTTTCATCTGGGGTTCGCTTTCGACCTAGATCTTATTGGATTCTCCTTCCCACGGAAGCCATAGGTGAGTGAAGTCAATTGAAAAGTATCCATTCAAGGACTTAGACCAATTTTGGCTTAGTAACATCCCGTAAGTCTCAGGGATGTCCACCACTTGGATGTCAATGATGCTGGCTATCCTGGGGTCCTGGATAAGATGTATCCGGACGTTCTTCAATTCCCCCACCATTTTCACAGCCATCTTATCCAGCTGGATTGCTGCACCATTAGATGGGGTGGGGTGGAATCTGAGCTTCTGACAAATGGACAAGGGCATGATGTTACCTGAAGCTCCAAAATCTACTAGGAAATTGTGTATGTTCTTACCATGTATATTTGGGCCTAGTAAGAAGGGAGGATCTTCATTGTTTTCGCGAAAGATAGCCGCATTAGCATCTTCAAATGAGACAGTCTTGGGTGGGTGACTGATAGCTTCTGGGTTTCCTAAGAGTTTCAGAAGAGACTTCTTCTGCTCGGGACAATTCAACAAAACCTCCATCAAGGTCATGAAGGTAGTGTTCTACTCTAACGCCTTTGTGATATCGAATCTCCCTCCCAGGAATGGGTGATTTTCCTCGGTGAGGTCTTTTGCGCGGTTAGGGCTAGGACCTTTCGGAGGTATGGGTCGATCAGTTGCATTATCCCGGGGAGGAGGAGTATCTTTGACAGGAGGTGTAGGCATGTAAGCTGGTCCTTTACCAGCCTGGCTCCAGGTATTATATGGAGCCCGCGGGTTAGTAAAGGCGTTGGCTTCAAAGGGCGGGATAGATTCATCAAAGAATCCCTGCAATTTAGATTCTTCTTCATCTTCCCCGAAAGTCATGAAGAAGATGGTATCACAGGTGAAGGCACTGTGGGTTGTTTCTTAGACAGGAGGCTCTGGAGGGGGAGCGTCGTGCGACTGCTATCTGTCCAGCTGGGAGATCATGATAACCTTCTCTAAAGTGGCACAATTCACCTCACTGTGGGAACCTGTATCGTGCAATCTGCACCAGTTAGTCATGGGCTAAAAGTCTGCGACTGGTGAAAAATGGGATGGCCCAGCACCATTTTGGTTGGTGTTTTGGTTTGGAGGTGAGCCTCCGGTGTTTACATTGTTATTCCATTGCTGATTGGGCCTAGATCCATTGAAGTTTCTTCCTCCGGCATTATTGTTTTGTTGGTCAGAGAAAACATTCCCTCTCTAGGAATTTGAGTTCTGTTGTGCATAGGACCCCGCCCTCAGTTGGCCCATGTCCATGGTCAAAGTGGATAACATTTGCCGGAGGGATTCAACCTCGGCGGTCAACTGAGTGTTAGCATCACAATGTGACGACTGTTATTGTTGCTGGTTTCTTAGGAAGGAAACAGTGTTAGCCAGAGTCGAGGGCAGCAATCCCCCAGCCACAGACGACTGGAAGAATGGCACTCTGGATGGTTGTGTCTGAGTCTATTATGTCTACTGTGGCTGGTTCCAAGGGAAGACTTCCAGACGTGGTGTGATTTGGGTCTAGGCAGGATAAACATACCGTGCCTGTTGGTCTATCACGGGCGGCGAAGGATTCATTGCCATCGAGGGGGCACCTATTGCCAAATTGGGGTTGTATCCCCTGGCATACGCAGTTCCGCCGAGGATCATGTTGAAAGATGTGCTCTGCCCAATCCCGCCTGGGGATTTGTTAAGACCGCGTGACAACTCTAGGGCCAGGTTGTAGACTTTTGCCAAAGTGTCCTGGTCGCCCGCAGTGGTTGTTCTCCAGAGGAGAGTGGCAACAAAGGGTTCCATCACGTTAAGATAGGTTTGTATGGTTACGTTTGGAGATGAGATAAAAGGACCCGTGCACCGCTTCAGGGTGCGCTGGAACCTATGGTTGAATGCTGCAAGAGGTTCATTGGGTTCCTTTCTGATGGAGATGAACCGGCTGTGGGACCAAGCTGGGTCCACATGCACGTGAAAGGCAGCCAAGAAGGCATCCTCCATGTCCTGCCAAGTGTTGATGGAGTTGGCAGGCAAGTTAAGGTACCAGTTCAACTCGCTTTGTCCTAAGGACAGCGGGAACATACGGGTCACAACATCTTCATGCTGGATTTTGTGTCGATTCATGGCATCTTTGTATGCCTGTAAGTGTTCTTCTGCAGTCCGTGAGCCTAAGTGCTTATATTGTGAGCAGATTTTCTCTGGGTGAGAGGGTAAATCATTGGTTGCACCCAGAAAAGTGCCCATTGGGGACCCAGCATTTCTAAAATATGCAGCCATTGGGGGAACTATATGTTGGGTAGCTTGGGTACTAGTTCCCAGGATTGTCTGGGGAGTTCAAGTATTCAGAGGTATGGTAGATCCCCAAACAACGGTGGCTGGTAGGACTTTCGAGGTCTGTTTCTTTTGAGCAGAGGGCTCGAGTTTGACAAAGCGTGTGGGATTCAGGGCAGACCTAAGGACTCTTTCAAATTTCACTGGAGAGAAATATCCAATCCCAGAGAAGGCTTGTCTCCTAAAACTACAACTCGGGGAACCCTCAGAAGGCATAAAATCAGAATCTTGGGAGGGGGATGAGTTCATGCCCTCCTTCTAGCGCCAGTTTCTGTTGACAGGGTTTTGCTAACCGAGTCCGCCAACAGTCATAAGTTGTCACTGGGTTCCAAGGAAATCAGCCAACTCCGCATGTAAAGGTTGTCCAGGGGAAATAACTCCTCTGGGCCTCCAAGCACCTGGGTGTTGGGTCACGATGATGCGGGGCTCAGTTGGGAGAGGTGACTATTTTCGAGGGGGATAGTTGGTTTCTTCAACTCATCTTCTCCGGGGATTCGATCGAAGTAGGGTTTTCCCGAGCATTCTAAACTTAGCAAATAAAATGAAAAAGATCCTGTAGGGTTAGAAGTATTTCATCTAACTATAGTCATGCTAAAATGTCTGGAACATCAATGATACCCTGGTAAACTATACTAAATACTGAAGAAATACTTAACCATTAGCTAGCATTTTATTAGTAGCGGGAATAAAGAGGTCGTTAATCTACTCTAACATACCAGAGTAAAATACGTACAGAATATTAAAGCATGAAATACCATTAACTCAGAAGCAAGAACACCAACAACATCATTGCCAAGAATCCTTCCTTCTTCATTAATATTCAGTCCAGCAAGCACTGGTGCATGATACAATGGCGGCTCCAAGGGAGCATATAACTATCAAGAATAGAACAATGGAGCATTGAGCTCTGCAACTTAAAAAGAGAAGTTTCTTTGCTATTGCTATAGACAACAAAATCATCAATTTTGCTGACCCTTGGAAATGGGCCGATCTGCCTATTTATACAACTCTTTTAACCCTAACCCTATTTACATCATGTCTCAATAAAATACAATATCTGGGGGCCGGTACTACCTGCGCCACCCTACAAAAGACCTAGAGACGGAATAGGCCTACCATGTCAGAAGAATAAGATAAGGATATACATCAGAAGAATCAGTCTCGGGAAGAGAACTGGAAAAGGAGGAAGAAGAAAGTAGGTCCCTCAAAGAATGAGGCTACATGCCTCATAAATGGGAAATGCAGCACCCTGTCTCCAATGTGCCAGATGCACTACTGAGCGGCACCTTGAGAAGACCATCTTGTCAGAAGACCAACTGCCAAGCCGATGCCCCATGATGTGGCCAACTACCTTCTGACAGTCTTTATTAACCACCTCTGAAAGTGACCGGTAGGCCTCGGGGACCGGGACACAGATCACTTTAAAGAATACAAAATTGTTGGATCCGGAACTCTGGGATCTGGGAACTTATGTCCCCAAAAGAATAAAAAATACTCAATGTGAGTTTTTCCCTGGCCTCCGGAGAAAGCTCAAGGCTGCTTATTATCATTAAAGGCCTGGAGGAGGCAGAAAATACCATCCTCGTCTATCTCTTTTAGGCTGGCCCTTCTGTGCCTGGCCACTTCAACTTGTTCCCCCAGGTCCGAAACATTCCCTTTGAATTCATCTGATATTTTTGCAGCGTCATGGCCCTTAAGTATCATCTTGGTTAGTTTCATCATCCGGGCCCCATCTATTCCCTCTAGAGACTGATACCGGGATTTCATTATCTCATCAAAGCTGCCCAAAACTGAATCTTTGGGGGTATAAGTATCTGTACTAAGGGGATCAGCCCCGAAATCCTTTATCACAAAAGACTTGTATAAATTAGAAGAATATTTTACAAGGTTTACCTTTTCCTGCAAGGACTCTACTAGTTGTTTGGTCACCTCCAATGTGAGGTCAAGTCTGGAGTGCTGAGTTCTCACAAAATCAAATGATTCCTCACCCAGAATTCTAGATTCAGAAATTATGTCTTCTCCTAAGGTGAGGAGCTCTTCGAGCTCCACCTCCCATGCTTGGTAATTTTCAGCGTCACTCTCCCACTGCTCAATGAGTGCTTCAGCCTGATGAATAATTTTTTAGGCTGTGTATAAGTCTGAGAGAGTGGATGCTAGGAAACGCTGGGTGTTTCCTATCTGTACGGTGACCCATTCATCTACTGCTTGGGCCTTCTTTTTCATTACTCACAGGGAGTCTATGTTGCTCTGCAATAATTCTTCAGTTGTGGAGGTTTCTGGAGGGGCGGCATTGATGGGTTCGGCTAGCTCGGTAAGCAATCCCATAAGATTTTCATTCTTCTCTTTCTCAGCTTTGAGCCTCTGGGCCTCCTTTTCGTATCGGGCTTCATCTGCCCTTGCCGCCTCCTTAAGAAAGTCTACCTTGCCTTGCTTCCCTCTCTTTCCCAGGGATACCTCTACAACATTGTAATCTGTGGGGTCTACAGTTGCTTCATCAGCACCCAGGGGAGGTGTCGCCACAATGGCAATGGTTTCTCTGCCCGGCCCAGTTTGCAGAGTATGAACTATCCGGGCTTTCTTCACCTTCGTCGGGGCCTGAACTTGGGCCATCATTTCGGCCAGGGAGAGAGGAATCACCAGAGTGGACTGAGCTTTTCTCCTTTTTCTCTCTACCAGCCACTGAGGTGGGAGAGGTGGCCTTCCTACCAGAACTTGTTCTCCTGATTCCCTCCCAGTCTCCGATGGCTGTTTCTCCTCAGTGTCGTGGACCTCATCCATCCTCTCTACCTCAACTTCTTCTACAGAAATATTTTCTTTGTCAACCTCCATCTCCTCAGCCTTGTCCTGTGTGTCTATTGTTGGGTCTGGACCTTGGTAGGCTTCTTCGGGGATTTCCTCTTCAAGTTTTTTCTCTTCTTCTTCTGCTAGAATTTCTTCTTCTATCAGTAGTAGGGGAGGTATCGGGCCAAGATTTAGAGTTTGGGCCACTGTGATAACCTACCCGAAGGTTGCCCCCGGGAGTGGCCTTGGGAACGTGGTGGCTGGGTTTACAGTTATTTCTGGAGGTCCGGTTCCCCCAGTGGATGCCATTTGTTCACCTGGCTTTAGTTGGTCCACTCCCGAACCTTGTATCTCTTGAGCCCCAGGGATAATTTCTGGTTCTGGCTCCTTTTCTTCTATCTCCTGCTCTTGCTCTTGCGCAGGTTCCTATTCCAGGTCTTCTTGGTCCGCAGCCCCCGCTTCTTTCTCTGGGACTTCTGTCCCTGCTTGTGTATCATACCCTTGCAAGTTTTTGAACTCATCAGTTGCAAATACTTCATCAAATTCCTCTTCCAGAGGGGGACTAGCTGGGACCTCTATAGGCTCTGTTTCTTTCTCCGGTTCCAGGGAAGTGGAAGAAAGGATCTCTACTTCCCGGGGGAGGGACGCCGCTGGCGCTGGTTCTACCTTGGGCTACTTTATGTGCTTCCTCTTCCTCTGGGTGACCAAAGGTGGCCCCACATCGGCTATAGCTTCTGCCTCCATGGGATCCACCCCCGTTGCCTTGACCATTAAGGCTGCCAGCGACGGGGAGGATGGAGGATGAATTGGTCCAGCCATGAGCGGGGGAGTGTCTAGCCTCATCATTAACTGCTCCCTCATTTTCTAGGAGGCTACCATAGATTGCTTGATCTATTCCTGAATAGGGACTTCCTACGCAGAGGGTGTTGTAGCTATCCCTTTTCCCTTTCTACACCCTGCGAGGAGGTCCCGGCCCCCAGGGTCAATCTTGGTACCAGTGGCGGAGTTACCTTTGGTGTCATTCGGGGAGCTTGATGCATACTCCCGGGGAACACCCTCTTAAAATAGGCATGACTTTGCTCGACCATATCTCGAGTGAAGTCCTCAATTGCGGGCCCCTCCTAGGTGGCCCAATCCATTGCTGGCAGTGCCAACTTATCGATCCCCTTTTCTTTGTACTGGGGATCGATGGTGGGGGCGGTGTCAGAGAAGCCCAGAGGGAATCTCTGGAGCTTCAGTTCCTACATCATTCCGGGTATCATTCTGATATAGTGCCAGCTTCACACCTCCACATCATCTTGGCAATCTGCCTAGAATTCCTCCATGTGTATTTGATGGGGCTCTGAAGCCCGGGGCATTGCCGTTGCTATTTTTCCATGCGGGTCAAAGTTCTTCTGTGCCAGATAGAA
Organism: Thuja plicata; assembly: GCA_018584345.1. NCBI lineage: Eukaryota > Viridiplantae > Streptophyta > Pinopsida > Cupressales > Cupressaceae > Thuja > Thuja plicata. Next base: position 3,892,281 of record MU228456.1, on the reverse strand, counting down.
TTCCTACAAGTTGTAACTTTTTAGCTCATTGTCCGCCTCTTTTGCGGTGGCCAGACTGTAGGTGTATTTCCCACAAGTGATTGGGAACGAAACGTTGGGGACCTTCCTGAGGGAAAAGAAGGTGTGAAATTCCATCATCTGTCGGCAATATTCTAGCAGCACGATCTTGTCCCCACAATGTCTGGGCAACAAGTAGGGTTTCCTGGAGAAGTCGATGACCCTAACATATGTATGCTGCTAGAACTAAATGTATTAGTGTCCATAACTACTAATTAACTTCATCGCCTCAGTGGATAGGTGGTATCTGGCATCCCGGGTGGGCATGAGTAGATGGTAGTAAACGAACGCATCATTTACCTAGAAAAAACTGAGGAAGCTGGCCTCCCATTGAATCTGTGGGAAATGGTCCCACGGTGCTTTTTGTTCCGGGCCCATCCCGAGCACGCCATCTGTAAGTAGGCTGTTGGAGTGGGGCCTCTGCTGAGCTAGGGCCCAGAAAATGTAAGAAGACATGTAGAACTTCTTTTTCCTGTCCACCTGGAGGAACTGGGAGTCGACGTGATTAGAGATTATTGTGGCCCAGTCAAAGAATTCTCCCTTGGTGGAGATGTCAAGGAGGAAATAATACATCCATTTTGCAAACTCCTGGGCAGAGGGTTGCCCAAATACCTGGGCTAATGCTATTATCCCCATTTGGATGCTCTCCTTGAATTCAGAGCAAGCGATTTCTATCTTCATTCTCTTTGGATCCCTCTTCAAGGCCTTGAGCCAGTGGGTGTTCATGTACACCCGGGCAGCATCCTCTATTTGAGTAAATTGGTCCAAGGCATCAGCCCTTGTAACCATTATGGCTCTATCGAATTGTGGGATTCCTAATCCCACCCAAAATGTGTCTGGGTCGAGGGATACCAGAGGAGTGGGGTATCCTGTAGGTTCCCTGGCTGCAAGCATGACATCCCATATGGAAGAGTTGTAGTTGGCAGCCAGTGTTAAGATGAGCTCTGGAGACTGCATGGAGTAAGGGAAGCAAGCTGCCCGGAGGATCCCAGAATCTCTAACGTTAATCACTAGTTGATCTCCAGCCTGTCGCTGGATGTGCATCACCTTTACCAGGGCCTGCATCTCTGCCCACGTTCTGATGCTAGTGTCAATTATGAGTTTAACCTTGGACTCAATCTTTGAGCCCGTAATGTTGTTGTTCTGTATGAACTTCATGGTGAGGGGCAGTTTCTCCAGGGCCCTCTCCATCTTAGATTTCATCCCTGCCCTGGTTTCCGTCGCTGTTGGTAGTTCCGGACTTTTGGGAGGAGATGACGCAGATGCTTCAGACATGTTTGGAAGACGAAGTCCGGGAACCTGCAAGGAAAAGCGACCGTCAGAATATTTTTATCAAAATAAAATAGTTACTCCGGAGTCTGGAGATCTTACCACCGTGGTGTTGGCTTTCTTAAAAAGTTAGTATCATGCAAAGATAACCGAAAAGAAAAATATATTGTGAACTTAAAATATCAACATATCCGGGTCTGGGGAATCTTATCACATTTGGAAAAGACACAGGATGGACGATGGCAAGAGGCCCGAAGCCGAGAAAAATGACCGTTAGCAAAGATATGTGAAAAGGCAGGTTGTCGAGTCCACGTGGACGCCATGTGCATTGGCATTAAATAGATGTGATGGTGATGATGGCGGAGCCAACTGTCCAAACGCACAAAAAGGGAAAGCCACTTGGCTGTAATTGATTGTGTGTATGGGACATAAATGAGGTTCTGAAAGACTTGATGGAGGAGAGAGAAAACTGCCTATTTGAAACCAGTGGGGAGCCGGGTTTCAAACAGGTGGTTTCCTGCCTCGAAGCAAACTTGAAGGTGGAAGACCAGAAGCAAAGGGGACTCGACCAGCTTGTCGAGCCACCTGGAAGGATATACATGAAGTTGAGGGATATATACAGGGAACAGAAAGATATACAGAAGGCACCTTACAACTACAAACATATATACATGAATGAACAACGCAGGACGACGTCCGCGGGAAAACCAGGCAGAGCAGAAACACACATATACAACTTACCTATACACTTACAAATAGACCACTATTTACACTATTTACGTTATTTACAGAAACATCTTCTGCACAAAGGGTGGACAACCCTCTGGCAGAGACGACCCAGCAACGGGCGGTGAAACCAGAAACGAAGGACCAGAAATGACCGAGAAACGAAACAAAACCAGACGAACAAGAATAAGACCAAAAAATGAAGCAAAACCAGAAAATGGAAGCAAAAGAGAGAGGAGGGAAGGCGGAAGCACCAACCTGAGAATGCAGAAGGCGGAGGATAGAGAAGGGTTTACCATAGGAGCCTGAATGGTCAACTGATTGGGAGCACCACCACGAAGCGCTTGCACTTGCCTGAGAACGCAAAAGGTGTTAAGCTTTGATTATCACGAATTCTCTACAAATGCTCTGTTAATCGCTTTAAAATTGCTCTAATTCACTCTAAGGTTTTTTTAATCATGATAAGTGTGAAAGTGATAGATAATTTCTATTTATGCCCATGGTAAAAAGGCAATCCTCTTCCTTCCGGCGATCTCTGGATAAGCAAAACCTCTGGACTCTGGGCCCGGGTATTCCTTGTGATGATGTCCCTAAGAACATCACGACGAAGAGTCCTGGAGTCTGGAATCCGGTTCCCAACAGAAGGCAACCTCCGGGACCGAAGTCCCAAAGATAGAAAACAAACAACAAAATGCCACATCGGGGAAGAAAACCCCGGAGAAAGAAAACAAAGGAAAGAAAGACAAGTGAAATCGCAAACCAAAAGTAGGCAAAAGCAAAAAAAGGGGGACCCAACATTTTGCACACAAAATTTAGGGACGGGGATGTAGGGCATAACAGAACCCTTGAGTTATCAAATCATGTCATGACTTGGAGTTTCTTTTAGTCACATGATCTCAAAATAAATCATGGTCAAGGTAGCTGGAGTCAAGTTAGTTCCAGAGTTTGCAAAGATAAAATCATGGTTGTTGATGCTGAGATAATATTAGGGCTAGCACTAGGTCTCATGATAAAACCATGGTTAGTCTAGATACTTGGATATTTCAAGAAAAACTCAGTCGTGTGGTCTCAGAATAAATCAGAGTTGCAGTAAATTTAAAGTCAAGTTATGATCTGAGTCATCGATTGTGTTTTGATCTTGTGGTTCTGTCATAATCTCGCAATGAAATGGAATATTATTCTATGGTCTGGAGATTAAGTGGAGATCGTTGATCTTGGGTCTGATCTTGTTGTTCTTGTGTAATGTCATAATAAAAAGGAATATTCTCATAAGGTTTAGAGATTCAATGTAGGCCACTGATTTAGAGTTGATCAAGCTTGAATCTTATGGCTGGCGTGAAATCTCAAAATAAACTCAAGGTTAAATAAATGATCTTGTGACTCAGAGACATAAAAGATTTCAGACACCTGAGGTTAAAGATGAGTCAAAAGAAAGTTAAGGCTAAGGTCAGAACTAAGGGTAATCTTCTAGCAAGTCCCATTTGATCGACTGGTAGGCGTAAAGCCTCAATGTAAAGATGCTCAAAATCTAATAATCAAGACATTGCACCGAGATGACATGTGTAATTGATGATGTCAAGGGTCCTGGGTTTATAGACAATAAAAAGAAACAAGTAAAGAAGATCTAACGGTGGGTGTAATCCCTCGATCCCCAAGATGAAGATGTTTAATCTTTAAGGCATTGCGCTAGGAAGCCATTTGTCTATGTTCAGATCTGAGCTCAAAGATAGAATAAAGATAAAGATAGATCAACAGTTGTGTTTTAAAGATGATAAAGATTCAAATCTGGGCCATTTATCAAGTATTCTGTGCCACCTGTGACCGTTATAAATAGATATTCAAATATTCAAATATGATTTTGAGGGTTTCATGGCAGTAGCATGGTCTTTCAAGTTGCAGACAAGAGAGATAGGTCAAGCTGACTTCTTTGATCAAATTTATGGTGATGGGAGATGTATTCATGACTGTATCTGATCTTCTGAGATATTTCTCAAGTGCATTGATGAGAAGACTTGACTATTTTAGGGTTTCTATATTGTTTAATGAATATCTATTGTAACCCCAATTTTTCCCTAACTGATCAATGGATTGACTTCTAATCCTATTTTCTAGGGGAGGTTTTATATTAGTAGTTTTAGAATCTTTTTTTAGCTACATTTTTCAACTTATGCAAGACTTTCCATGGCATTCTCTATGCCCTCATGTTTTCATTATTTTTTAATTTCTCATTAATTTATAGATTATGCAAAGGCTTTTTGTGATATTTTCTCTATCCCTGGGCCTTCTTGTCTTTATTTCTCTTACTAAAGCATAATATAGTGCTTAATGCTAGAGAAATCTTAGATTTCTTGAGCCTTCTTTCTTTCTGCATCTTTGTGCACTATTGTGAATTATTTGATTTAGATTATCTTATGAATATTGTTCAATCCCCTATCATTTTGTCTCATTCCAGTGCCTATTTGTTGGAGTGGATGTCTATTTGTAGGTCATAGTCTATGTCTATTCTATTGAATATGCTATTGTTTGTGAAATCTTCTCTTTCCCTAAATAGCCTCTTTTCATTCTAGACCTCTTTATGAAATACTTATGCAAGCCTATTTAGGAATTTTTGTTCTACTAGATTAAGGATTTCATGCTAGTTTTGGTCACTATGTTATGATTCATATTACAGTTGGTGTATCACCTAGTAGGTTAAGTTTTCTTTTTTAGTATTTCCCTTCAGTTCTCCTTCTATCCCTTTTCCTTCCAAGTTTACTTTTATGTTTAAAAGAAGATAAGGTGATTATCCAAGAGGAACTAGCCTAGAATCTAGAGGCTTCACTTTAGTTAGCAGAGGTTCCACAACCTAGAAGTGATTCCCATGTTATACTAGATTATTAGGCTCAAGAACTTAAAAGGGAGAAAAATTTAGTGTACAACAATTCACGCACGCCCAGTGGGACCATAAAGAATTTTATCTTTCAAGACTATTTCATCTCTGATATGTTGATTAAATAGTACAAACCTAAAGAGGTTTCTATTTAAAGCATATCTGGCGACTCCATTGGTATAAGGAACAAGAAGACCCAGCCCTATTCAAGTTTATGAGAAGGATAGAAACAAGGAGTTCAAAGCCTTCTAATTTTTTGCAGTTGCCTCCAACAAGAAGAAAAGGGAGACCACCTCAAAGGACATCCCCTACAAGGAGAGTATAGTCCACACCCCCTATTTATGAGGAGAGACCCTTGATTTTCCATTCAAGAAGAAGAGGAAGGTCTTTAAGAAAAGAGTTGTTAATAGATTTAACTTCATTGCCTAGTCCAAGTGTAACCCATACAATTTCTATTCAGAAAGTCATAGTTCCTACAATGCCAATATTGTTTGCATTTGTACCCTTCAATCAGGGGAGTCCATTAAATTTTGCTCAACATCATAATGTACCACTAGCAACACTCAAGTTTTTGCCTGATTTCATAAGTGAAATCCATACCACAGCTTGTGAACACATCAAAGATGTGGCTACCATCTGTAATATACATCATGTAACTGAGGAAGATGTGGCTACTAAGTTTTTGGTAGCCTATTTTAAGGGTAAAGAACTAGAATGTTTTAGAACTTTAGCATTTGGTTCCATTTATTCATGGGACAGACTTGGAGACTCCCTCAATAGATACTTTGAATACAAGTCAAATAATTTCTCCCTAGTAGAGAAACTGACTACTATACAAAGAGCCCCACAAGAATAGATGACAGATTCAATAAAATATTCCTCAAGACATGGAATAGGATCCCTATCTCTATAAGGTCTCTATAAAATGGTGCTTTTCTATACTTCTTGCAAAGTTTGAACAACAACATATCTATCGTGATTCAATCCATTGGAGGCACCTCACTACCTTGGGCTTTCGACATAGTTGTTAAGGCAGAAAATAGTTTAATTCAGGCTGGTATGATAGCTAAAAGGCCACCCATGCCTCTCTACCCTAATATCTAGACCAATATGCCTCTGAATATTCCTCCATTCACCCCAATACCTACTATCTTATAACCTCAAACTAGTTCTAGCAATGAGGAATTAAGAGAAGGCTTTTCCAAAGAACTGCAAGAGATGAAAAGTTGTCTACAAGAGATGAAAAGTGGTCAACAAGAAATGGAAAAACTTGTTACAGACCCTAACCAAAGAGTTGACCAATATTAAAAGGTATAATTAAGAGGTTAGACCACCTTTTCAAAAAAAAATTCAAGGTCCTAACCAGCGGTATCAAGCTAAAGGAAAATCCTATCAACTGAATAGACCACCATATCAGGGAAATTATCAAGGCCAAAGATACAACTATAGTAAGAGGTCATTCCAACCTTACAATCCAGTGCCTCTTAATTCTACAAATCTAGTTAGAGATATGGTTCCAAGTGAGAATAATCTTGTATCAAAAAATGAATGGTGTTTCCCCTGCAATCAATCCCATAATCAGGCTACATGCTTGAACAGATTGGAGAATCAAGCACTCATGGCACAAAATGCCCTAAACACCCAACTACAAGCATCTTCTAGTGGGTCAATACCCCATCAAGATATACAATATGGTGAGACTTGTCTATTTAATTAGGAAGATCAATATTTTAATGGAGTAAATGGTGAATCTTTAGTTGTAGCTAATACTAGGTCCAAGAGAAGAGCCCAATACATAGAGAAAGCAGAAGATAGAGGAAAAGCTACTACATTTATAGAATCATCACATCCATCTATTCCTTCCATAATAAATAAGGCTCCCACAATTCCAATCAAGGTGATTAAATATCCCAAGGAGGTTGAGCCCATAATGGTTAAAGCACATCAAAATTTCCATAGAGCATTTCCTTTCAATATTGTGGAAAACATGAAGAAGATGAATGCGACTATGTCTATGTGGGACTCCTTGGCTATTTTAGGGAAACCTAAAATCTTGAAGAAGGCTATGGGTGAAGTGGCGATCCCTCAATAGCCCACAAATAAGATAGATAAGCTTGTGTTGGTCAACATTGATCAGGAGAAGAAGATTCCAAGCTGCAAAACCAAATCAGAGGCAATTCAAGGTAGGAACTTAAAACCACCTCCCTTTTTATGTATCATTAATTATTTGATATTTTCTAGTACATAATTGTATGATATATAGTGGAGCTACTAGTTCAGTCATGCCCAAAAAGATAGCTGACCAATTAGGACTTAAATATGAACCATTCCAAAAGAGAGTAACACAACTGACGGTTCATCAATAAACATAATAGGATTGGGAAAGGATACAAGCTTCATCCTTTATGCAAGCCCTAATTTCTCTATCCTCCTTGACATATACATCATAGATCTCCCTGCTATTTTTGCCTTATGTTTGTCAAGGGAGTTCATAGCCAAGATAGGAGGATATATTTCTTTTGACTAGTCTCATATGCTTTTCCATACTAGATATGGAACCAAAGTTACTATCAAATCTGAATCATTAGTAGTACATCATATAGAACCTTATGTGTCTAATGTATCCAATGCAAGTTGTCTGACACTTGATAGTAATGATTTTCCAATCATCAAGGAGACAGATACTCAGATAGAGAGCATCTCAGATATTTATCTAGATTAATGGGGATCAAAAAGAGCTTTAGAAGCCCAGGATAATGTTATTTGGGATCCTGGTTTGGGGAATTACATGATACAAGAGGATGGTTTAATAGAGCCAAAGATTTTCAAAGCAGACACTGAGGAATCAGAAGAACAAAGCAATGAAGTTTGGGAACTATTCTTTGATGGTGCTCCAAGAAGACATGGATCTGGTGGTGGTACAATGCTATTCTCCCCAAAAGGTGAGAAATACTATATAGCCTTTGGATTCAATTTTTCTTTCACAAGCAATATGGTTGAATATGAGAGTCTAGTAAATGGACTAGAATGGGATAGAAATAGAGGGATTAGAACCCTAAAAATATATGGTGATAGTGAGATGGTGGTTAGAAAAGTAAGAGAGATAAGCGCTACCAATAATGATACAATGAAAGCCTAAAAGCATAGTGTTTGGGATGCTATAGAGGATTTCTATGCTTTCAACATCATTGTCATCCCTAAAAAACTAAATCAGAATGTAGATAGGTTAGTTGCTGTTGGATCCCAATTTGATATCCCTAATAACATTTCAGTAGGAAGGGATCAACAACATGTCAAAATTATTTTCAGGCCTTCCATCCCTAATAATGATATTAATTGGCAGGTGTTTGAAAATGATAAACAAATTGTGCAATTCTTGTTTGAGGAAGATGTTTTCTCAGAGCACAATCAAGATATGTTGATGCAGAATTATGGTGACCAAGTGGTACAACTCAAATATAATAAGATGCCTAAAGGCCTTGTCACCTTAGAATGTATCTTCAATAAGGATGACAAAGAAAAACGGAATAACACTATCTTGGTAGTTCAACAGGAACACTATGCTGATTTAGAACTGGAGCCCAGTAAAAGCCTAAAGTTTGGAAAGGTGAACATTGATTTAGATAAACAAGATTACACTCGATTATTTTAGGAATTCAGTGACATATTTTCCTAGAAATATGAATATCTCAAAGGATTTAATCTATCACTTTCTCAACATACCGTTGAGCTAGAGCCAAGTGCCAAACCGGTCAGACAAAAGAAAAGGCCTGTCAACCCCAAACTAGAGCCATTCATGCATAAGGAAGTTCTCAAAATCATAGAAAGAGGTATCATACATCCCATTAAACATGCTAGTTGGGTATCCAGTATTTTTATTGTTATTAAAAAGAATGGGGAACTAAGGCTATGTGTTGACTTTAGGGACTTGAATAGGGCATCCCTGACAGATCGCCACCCATTACCATCGATGGAACAGATTTTGCAGTGTGTCTCCAGATCAGATTTCTTCTCATTGCTAGATGGCTACTTAGGATACAATCATATCCTAGTCAATGAGGAGGATCAATATAAGATTGCATTTAAAACCAAATGGGGAACCATGGCCTACCAAAAAATGTCTTTTGGTTTATCAAATATAGGTGGCACTTTTCAGAAGGTTATAGATATGGCCTTTAAAAGCCTCATGTACAGGTTTGTGTTGGTCTACCTAGATGATATCACTATCTATTCCAAACATGCAGCAGACCACATCAAACATTTAAGGAAAATATTTTAAATATGTAAGGAGTTTGGGATCTCCCTCAACCCCAAAAAATGTGTGTTTGCAGTGCATGAAGGGAAGCTATTGGGATACATTATTTTTAGGCAAGGCATTATAGTGGACCTTGAAAGAATTGCAGCCATTCTAGAGCTCCACCTCCCACATCAAAAGAAGATTCTTCAATCCTTCATAGGAAGGATTATTTCGTTAGGCATTTATTTCCTAATATTGCAGATCTTTTAAATCCATTGATAGCTATGTTGAAGAAGAATATAGTTTTATTTTGGAGAAAGGAAGGGAAAAGTATTTTTCAATCCATCAAAGAGGCTCTGACAGAAGCTCCTGCCTTATTGAATCCTGATTTTAGTAAGGATTTTATTCTATATGCTTATGGAGGATCTGATGCCATCTCTACAATGTTGACTCAACAAAACCGTAAAGCATTGGATCGGTCTATTTCTTTCTTTAGCATAGCCTTGGAAGAGTATGAACAAAGTTAGTCTTTTGTAGAAAAATATGTACTTGTGGTTAAAAGCCTTAAAAATTTTAGACATCTATTGACTCATAGCAAGGTACAATTGATAGTCACTCACCCAAGTGTCAAAGAGTTCCTTCTTTCTAAGGACCTAAATGAGAAAAGAGTTGGTTGGATCACCAAAGTCATGGAGTATGATATTTTTATCCAGGTTACCAAGCTAGTTAGAGGAATAGGCCTTTGTGAACAATTGATAGAGGATGAAACTCCAAAAGATCAAGAACAAGTAAATGCATCCTTAGTTGTGCATTTAATAGAATAAAATTCCAAGGCAGCAGGTTGGTTGCCTAACATGATTCATTTTTTAAAGATAGGAGAATGTCGTGCAAACTTGGATTCAATAAAAAGAAGGTATTACAGATTGAAATCTATTCCTTCTGTGTTTATTAATGAGATCCTTTTTAGAAAGGATCATAATGGTGTTCTTTTAAGGTGCATTGATTAAGAACAAGTAGCGAGTGTCCTACATGAATTCCATGATGAACCTTCTGGAGGTCATTTCTCTCCTAGTACTATTACTTTCAAGATCATGAGGGCTGGCTATTATTGTCCATCTATCTTTAAAGATATTCATCATCATGTGAGAAAATGCATGAAGTGTGCCATGTTTGCAGGTAAGGAAAGGCTTGCATCTCTTCCCCTCCAACCAATTAGGACAGACCAACCCTTTGTAAAGTGGGGCATTAACTTCATAGGCCTGATTAATCCCCCATCTAGTGCAGGCCATAAGTGGATAATCACTGCTACTAATTATTTCACCTAATGGATGAGGCTATTTCAATAAAGGAAGAAAATGAGAGTGTTTTCCTAAGATTTTATGATGACATAATTCATAGGTATGGGACCCCAAACTCTATTATAATAGATAATGCACTTGCCTTCATAGGCTTAAGAGTCATTGAATGGGCAATTAAACATGGTTTTTTTACTGAACACAAGATCCAATTATTACCCCCAGGGTAATGGTTTGGCGGAGTCTACTAACAAGAATCTGATCAGGATAATTAAGAAGACTCTGCAAGAAAATCAGAGAGATTGGCACTCCAAATTGAAGTATGCCTTATGGTTAGACAAGATCACTCCCAAGAAGATCATTGGGAACTCTCCCTATATTCTATTCTATGGAAAGGAGGCTAAATTTTCCATCTCAAGTGAATTACCAGCTCTAGACCTTGCTACCCAACTTGTCCTCTTTGAAGAAGGAGACCCTTTGCGGGTAAGATATGCTCATCTTGTGGAGTTAGAAAAGAATAGATGAAAATCCATCCAGAATATGGAGTTCCAACAGATGCAAACCAAGAAGAGATTTGATAGGATAGCTAGATAAAGGAACTTAAATGTTGGAGATATAGTCCTCAAATGGGATGAATTTAGATCTAGGCCTGGCAAGCATAAAAAGTTTGAATCCTTTTGGGGAGGTCCATTTGTGATCATTGAGTGCAAGGAACATAATTATTTTCAACTATCAAATCTTGAAGGAGAAATCTTGCCCATTTCAGTCAATTTTTTTTTACTCAAGCCTTGTTTTGAGGATTGTCATGCCTTGTAATTATAGTTTTCCTGCTTTCTTTTCTAATTTTTAGGCTTGTTTTTCCTGCTTTCCTCAAGGCTCTTTGTACACTAATTGTTTTTTCTTGTATATAGTCCCTTTCCTATTTTGGTTCATTGTTCCACCTCCTAGTTTCATTACCCCTACTTCCCCACAAGTTTCTTTTGTGCTTAATTCTGACTCCTATGCCCAATGGAATTTCATTAGGAAACTAGTTTTTTTATGTCTAGCAGGATGACATTCAGGAGAAATCACCAAAAATGTTACCCAAATTTCCTATCCTATGCAATTTTGGCTACAAGTGGAGTAAATGAGGCTCCCACAAGGGTAGAGCCCAACTTGTATGGTTTCTATCATGGCTCCTATTATTTTTCTTTCTCTCTGCATGTTTTCTAGGTCTGGTTTTAGCCTTGTTTATATCTTGAAAACCCTCCATGGCTTTAAAAACCCTATGAATTTGAGATAAAACCTAAGTTCTAGGTGGCCCAATCTAATTCTTCATTACCTTTTCCATGCCACTTAATTTATTATTTTTCATGTGTGCTTTAACATCTCCTTATTTATCTCTTAGTCACACAACCCAGAAGGAATATTCTTTTTATTCAGCGACTTGGAGATTGCCTTAGTTGTGTGATCTTGCAAGGAAGTAGAATATTTTATTTTCTTTAGGAGACTTAAGATGGGCCATTGATGTAGTTTTGATCATGTAGCTTTCCCTAGATCTTGATACAAAGTCAAAAGTCAAGTTTTTTTCTAAGATTAAGCACAACCATTGATACAGTTTTGATTGTGTGTTGTGCACTAAGTTTCATGATGAAACCAAAGTTAGTCAAAGTATTAGGAGATTCAGTGACTTAGTCTATCTCGTGATCTCTAGATAAACTCAGAGTTAAGGTATGGTTTTATTTTTTTCCTTATTTGCATGATCTTTAAGTGGACTTGAGGTTAATTTATTTGTTCTGAGATCACACGCAGACTGGTGATCTTGTTCTAATCCTACGGCTTGTGCTAGATCTTGTGATAAAACAAGGGTCAAGGAAATCATCCTATGACTTAGATATTTCTCAGTCATGTTATCTCGTAAAAGACTCGAGTTAAATACATGGTTTTATTTTTTCCTTAGTCACATGATCGCCAGATGATCTTGGGGTTAAGTGAAAGATTTGGATATTTGACATGGATCATTAATCTCATCCCAGATGTACGACTTAGGCTATATCTCAAGAAAAATTCAAAGGTCAACAAAGATCAGGAGATTACGCTTGATCTGTTGATTCAGATCAGATCTTGTGGTTGGCATGAGGTCTCAAAACAAACTCTAGGGTTACAACATCATCTCACGACTTTGAGCATTCTTTCAGTCATTGAATCTCCAGATAGACTAAGGTTAAAATTAAGTTAGGTAAAGTTGAATATGGGCCTGCCAAGATGAAATCATGATCGTTGATCATGTTCTAATCCTATTGTTTGCATGAAGTCTTGTAATGAACCCTTGAGTTAGAAAATCATCCCACAACTTGGAGTTTCTTTCAGTCACATGATCTTGGAATAGATCATCGTCAAGGCAGCTGGAGTCAAGTTAATTTTTGAGTTTGCAAAGATAATATCATGGTCGTTGATGCTAAGGTAATATTAGGATTGGCGCTAAGTCTTGTAATGAAACCATGGTTAGGCCAGATACTTGGAGATTGCAAGATACACTCAGTCACATGATCTCATAATGAATTAGAGTTACAGTAAAGTTAAATTCAAGTTATGATCTAAGTCGTCAATAATGTTTTGATCTTGTGGTTCTCTCATAATCTCACAATGAAATGGAATATTATTCTATGGTCTGGAGATTAAGTGCAGATCATTGATCTTGGGTCTGATCTTGTGGTTCTCGTGTAATCTCACAATGAAAAGGAATATACTGGTAAGGTTTAGAGATTCAACATAGACCATTTATTTAGAGTTGATCAAGATTGGATCTTATGGCTAGTGTGAAATCTCAGAATAAAATCAGGGTTAAAGAAATGATCTCATGACTCAGAGACATAAAGGATTTCAAACACCCAAGGTTAAAGATAATTCAAAGGAAAGTTAATGCTAAGGTTATAACTAAGGGTAATCTTTGAGAAAGTCCCATTTGATCGAGTGGTAGTGATGGGGAGGTCACCTAACTCTCTAAAATTCCTACTCTCTTCTAGGAATCTCACCTAGAATCCTATTGAGTTCAGGACTCTCTCTAGACTCACACTTGAGTCTCTTTAGGGCTACTCTCAGACCCTAACCAGAAGGACTATTCTATTCCCTCTATCCTAGGTTCCCTACCCACTGAAATGTTTTACTCCTTACTGTCTCTCACTCTTCATGACTGAATCACTACAGTCATGCACCTTCTTACTCATCTATCTTTCCTACAAGTCTCTAACCGGACCATAGG
>MU228456.1:3853286-3871999 GCA_018584345.1 Thuja plicata | reverse complement strand
CTCTTGACTAGCTTCTCATCCCACAAAAATATAGAAACAAGCATAATATACATGGAGGATGCTTCTTGACTATCACAATCCATGGAACAGATTATCAGAGTCAAGAAGCACCCATATTTATCTAACAGAAACAAAACAACCCTTTACAGTAAGCTACTTAGAACAAAAGAACACGTAAAGTACAGACAAACTTCTGTATATTAACAATACAGAAGATTACAATATGCTTCGCTAGTCTCCTCTGTCTCTGTAACTAACTAACTATCTGAACCGTCTGAACTCTTTCTTAGATTCTCCTTCTCTGCTTTATCACTGGCTTCTCCTTGATTTTGTAACCCTGGTGGTTACCTGTCGATCCCAGCCTTCCAGCTGTTCTCTGTTCTTCATGCTCTCTGCAAACTGTCATTAGTTGTTTTGCATGGTCGAAACTCTGGTCACCTCTTTTCCCTCATGTCATTCTCTTTTCTGTTTGGGTGTTATGACTTTTCAACGTTCTCTCCTATCGACACGTCAACATAATTGACCCTTTGACTGATCTGTTTTTCCATCGCGTAGTCACGAATGAAAATTACCTTTTATGTTTTTCTCTGCGACTGAGCGATGACCTTCTCGTCGCGCTCTCGCAATGCATTTTCATGACTTTGCTTTTACGTCACGACTGAGCGATGAGCTCAAATCGCGCACCCGCTTTTCTTTTCCACGAGCTATGTTTTGTGCTGCGACTGAGCGATGAGCTCAAGTCGCACACTCGCACTGCATCTTTATTGACTTCCCCTTGCTCTGCGAGTTGGTGATGCACGTTAGTCATGCACTCACTGCACTTCTAGACAAATTGGAAATTCATTGGCGACTGAGCGATACAATCAGTCACGCACTCGCTATGTTTCTACTCGAGCTATTCATTCCTTTGTGACTAAGCGATGAGCTCGAGTCGCGCTATCGCACTGTCTGGAGATGAGCTGCCTTTTCTTCCACGACCGAGCGATGATCATCTTTCGCGCACTCGCCACGCGTTTTCCCGAGCTGACCTTTTCCTTGCGACTTGGCGATGCATTGGGTGTCACTCACTCGCACACCATGACTTAACTAATTGCCTTCGTGACTGAGTGATTGATCACCCATCGCGTTGTCACACCGTGTTTGCTCTGACTGTGAATTGCCTCGCGATTGGGCGATGAGCTCCTCGTCACGTTGTCGCGCACTGTTCTTTCTACTAGCCGTCTGCGACTGAGCAACTAGTTCCTCATCGCGCACTTGCGCACTAAGAGAATTAACTCATAACTAGCTCGCGAGTGTACGATGCATTCCTTGTGCTGCTCTCTGCTACTCCGCGACTGAGCGACTAGGAAAAATATGACTTGCTCGTTGAAAGACTTATACCAAAACTTGTTCAAAATGTTGGGGCTAGGGTTTTGAGCTAAACCCTAGGGTGCTCTGCACCAGGTAGGCATAAAGCCTCAATGAAAAGATGCTTGAAATCTAATGATCAAGGAATTACGTTGAGATGATATGTTGAACTGATGATGTCAAGGGTCCTGGGTTTACAAAAAAGATAAAGACATAGAAAGTAAAGAAGATCTGATGGTGGGCATAATCCCTCGATGTGATGAACCATAACTAATTAATTGTTTGAAGATGTTAAGTTGATTACCAACATGTAGGAAGATAATGCAAGACATTAAATTAGTTAATGGATTGTATTTTCATTGATTTCAACTTGATATAATCTGATTGGTTATATACAAAGTGTCAAAGACATCATATAATAATAGAGATAAAGGTTATGCTATCAGTAATGCTTAAAAGTTCAGTATTCACAAAGTGACAATAGACACCAATGGACAAGTGCACACCGACAGACAAAGAACCCCGAGAGAAAAATCACATTGATTCCCAACCAAGAAACCCATCAAGCATCACTAACGAGTAGAATCACAAGCATTACCGATGAGAAGAACTTCACAGTGATGCCTGACGAACAGATAACCCCGACGGAGATACCCGAGGAGAACTGAAGTGTTGACCAAAGCTAAAAAGAGTTAAAACACCGAAAGGAACTGAAGTTTACGAATGACAAAAGACTTAGCTAGCAAGAGCTAAAGAAGGATTTAACTAGTTGTTAACATTGTTTTCATCGACAAGTTAAAACTAGAGATAAGTAAAAGATTTAACTTTGTTTTTTTCCATTTGTCAGAGATATCTACGAGATAAAATAGGAGTAAATTTTTAAAGAAAGATTGGCTAAGATTACAGATTACGCCAAGAAACAAGAAAGTCAAGAACTAAGAAATAGTGATATCATGTCTATAAAGAGACAATCTAATTGATTATGAATTAGGGGAGTGAATAGAGAAAAAATGATGCTGGAGATAAACTGATGAAGAACAAATTCATACATTCCTGATCAATCAAGATGAGGAAAGAGCTAAATATTTTTGTTGACATCGAGCAACAGAGCACAACATCATCGATCAGAAAGAAGTGGACCAAAGGTATTGAAAATATACATTGATCAGAAAGGTATAATGATCTTACAATAGATCTGAAAATATGCAAGTCTAAGTTGTATGTGTGAACAGATCATTTACTGTTTCAATTTAACCATTGGATCAGAAAGTCTCTTAACCGAGCAGGACTTAACAATCCTTTCTTAATTGAGATACATCCCAAGGAGTATCAAAATGTTTAATCATGAAGATAGCATGAGATTCTAGATACCATTTGAAAAACTAAACTGGGTTTGGTCATAGAAGGTAGCATAGAGATGCCAGATATTAAATCCTCTAACAAGGTCATGCCTAATAGTGTGTTTGTAACCTTTAATAGGGTTGGCTCTTCACCGAGCTCACTTTAGAAGAGTGAAAATTTTGGGTTACCGATCTCAAGTGGTTTTTCCCTTAACATTGTTTCCATGTTAAAAATCCATGTGTCAATGTGTTTATGAGTCATTACTTGAGTGTTTTGCATTACACATAACTAAATCGTGATTGATCGGTATACACTAAGAAATTTACTATTTTTCAGTAAATGAAAGACTGTTAATTGGTAAGCAGTAAGAATAAGGTTTAAAGGTGAACTCCGAGCAGTAGTTATTTGTTAAGATTATTTAAAGGCATTCATCTTGTAGGACTGAAGATAACTAGAGGCTTAATATTATGGTACTAAATTTGTGGGTTGATTTATTAGAATACTTTTTAGGCCACTGATTCACCCCCCGCCCTCTCAGTTATTCTAACAATTGGTATTAGAGCTTGTGTTCTTAGAAAGGGAGTTTAGCAACTCAAGAAAAAGATCACAAGATGAACAAATGAGATATGCCCAAGTTGAACAAAGAAAAATTTGCATCATGGAAAAGAAGAATAAGAATCCACCTATCGGGTATTGGAAATAATGTTGTTCAATACTTAGATACTGAATATGTGTTTCCCAAAAGACCTCACACACTTGAGAAATTGAGAGAAAAGAATGAGCATAATTTCATGATGATAGAGCTTGCTTCCTCTCTCTCCAATGCTGAGTTTGAAGATCTCAAAACCTGCACCTTTGTAAAGCAAATGTGGGATAAATTGAAGCTGGTACATGGAGGAGATGCTAATGTACTAAGAGCCAAGGAAAAAAGCCTAAGAGGGAGGTTTGATGACCTAAGGATGAAAGAAGGAGAAAATATCACTTACTATAGTTGCAGAATTAAAGAGATAGTCAATGCTATTTGAGGAGTTGGAGGTGTACTTGAAGAAGAGACAGTGTTAAGAAAAATCCTAATAACCTTATTGTTTGTATATGCTATTAGAGTATATGCTATACAAGAAATGAGAGTAGTTGCAAACAATAATAATACTCTAGATAGGCTGATTGGTAGACTAATTTTATTTGAGATGAATAACTTTGATAATAGTGTCTTACCATCTATAGAGTCTGCATTCAAATCTTCTTTGAAAATAAGTAAATCAAGTCATAAACACACTATGAGGAATGATAATGAAAGTGATAGTGATGATCGAGATATTGATGAGATTGAAGCACTAATGGCTAGAAGATTGGAGAGAGGCAAAGGTAGATACAAAGATAAATTACCACTTGTATGTTTTAATTGTAAAGAGGTTGGACACTTTTCTGCAAGATGTCCTAACAGAAGAAAAGATGATAGAAGTAATGACAGAAAATATGAAAATAAGTTTGACTGAGGTGATAACAAAGATTACCAAAGCAACTGACAATCTGATAGAAGAGATACCCGAGACTACAGGGACAAAGGGAAGAAATCTTGTTACCTAGCTGAGAACAGAGTTGATGATATTGACACCGAATCTAATGAAGACATTGAGATGGTATTTGTAGCCATGAAGGATGATTCAGATTAAGAATAAGAAAGGTATGTAGATACTGCACTCATATCTAAGGTTAGTAAGAATTATGTTTGGATAATATATAGTGGCTTCACTCACCACATGACCGGTGATAAACAAAAGTTTGAAACTTTTGATTACTATAATGGTGGTTCAGTAAGAATGAGTAATGACACACCTTGTCCAGTTGAAGGTAAAGGAACCATAATGTTGAATAACTTGATCAAATGTGAACTTACATACTAGGTAAAAGGACTTAATTATAATCTATTGAGTGTTTCATAGCTGAATAACATAGGTCACCGAGTAGCATTTGAAAATAAGAAGGCAAAGATCTTCAATGAATCAGGAAGGTTGATTGGAATTGGTGAACAAACAAAAGGTAACCCTTTATATCTTGATGACATTAACACCACTTGTTTAATAGATAGAAATGAAGACATATGATTGTGGCATAAAAGATTATTTCATGTGAGTTTTGACAACATGATAAAGATAAGAAATAAAAGAAAAGTAAGAGGCTTATCGAGCATGTCAAAGTCCAATCATATCATGTGCCAGAATTGTCAAAAATGTAAGATGAAAAATTCTAGTTTCAAGAGTAAAGCCCATACATCCAATGCAATTCTATAATAGTCCATACTAATTTATGTGGACCCATGAGGACAAAGAGTTACTATGGAGATAGGTATTTCATTCTCTTTGTAGATGATTATTCTAGAATGATGATAGTTATGTTCTTAAAAGATAAATCAGAAGCATTCAAGATGTTTAAATGGTATAAATATATGGTAGAAAAAAAAGTGATATGGAATTGAAATTCTTAAGATCAGATAGAGGAGGGGAATTTATTTAATATGAATTCACTAACTATCAAAATGAGCATGGAATTAAAAGATAGGTTTCTGCACCAAGAACACCACAACAAAATGAGATTGCTGAGAGGAGAAATAGATCAATTTTTGATTATGCAAGAACACTGATGATAGAGAAAAGCATCACTCAATTTTTGGAGGGAAGATTTCAGTACTATTGTCTACACATTGAACAAAGTACAATTAAAGAAGGACACAAAGAAGACATGTTATGAGCTTTGGTATGGTTACACACCCAATGTAAGTTACTTCAGAGTTTTCGGTAGTCAATGTTATATTTTGAAAGATGATAGAAATGGAAAGCTTGACTCCAAAAGTGGAGAAGGTATCTTTCTAGGGTATTCCACCAAAAGAAAGGCTTATAAATGTCTTAACAAGTCCTCTAACAAGATCATTGAAAATGCAAATGTAAGAATATATAAATTTGCAGAAAGGAATGACAAGGAAAGAAGAAAAGAACTAGAAGAATAGAACAAGTTTGTTTACACTGAAGAACCTAACACTCTACCCAAGAAATAGTGTATTTCTCCTAAGCAACAGAACATTGCACCTGAGCATTAGGCTACAATTACCAAAAATCAAGAAAATCCTCAAGATGATGTTCTGAGTGATGGAGATCAGAATGAAGGTCAAGATGATAATCAGAATGATGGACAAAGATTTGAACTGAAACTTGCCAATTATGTTAGAAGATATCATCCATAGAATCAGATCATAGGAGACAAGAAGGCTGGAATGAGAACTAGAAGTAAGTCATTAAACACTAGATGTTTAATTTATGATTTTGAGCCTAAATCTATTAATACTGCACTTGAAAATGAAGAATGGGTAAGTGTTATGAATGAAGAAATAGAACAGATTGAGAAGAAAAAGACATGGACACTAGTACCAAGACCAAATGATAAGAATGTCATCGGTACCAAATGGATATTCAGAAACAAGCTGAATGAGAATGGAGAAGTCAGTAGAAATAAAGCATGATTAGTATGCAAGGGGTATGCACAAGAAGAAGGTATTGATTGTGGAGAAACCTTTGCACCCATAGCTAGACTAGAAGGAGTTATAATTCTTCTTTCTTATACTTCATACAAAGGATTCAAGGTATACCAGATGGATGTCAAATCTGCATTCCTAAATGGAATACTAGAAGAAGAGGTATACATTGAACAACCAAAAGGGTTTGTTGATCCAAAAAAGAGAAACATGGTATGTAGACTACATAAATCCTTGTATGGATTGAAACAAGCACCTAGATCCTGGTATGAAAGACTTCACTCCTATCTTATAAGCATTGAATTTGTAAGACCAAGTGAAAATAGCAATTTGTGCTTAAAAGAAGATACCGATGGTAATATTCTTATTGCTGAAATATTTGTTGATGATATCATATTTGGGGGAAATAAAATGTTATGTAAATCCTTTGCTAATGAAATGAGAAAAGAGTTTGAAATGTCTATGTTTGGGGAGATAAAATTCTTTCTTGGTCTACAGATTCTTTAAAAAGATACAGGCATATATATCACTCAGTCCAAATACATCAAGGAAGTGCTAAAGATATTCAAGATGGAAGATTCTAAGCCAATTGGAACACCTATGGCAAGCAGATGTAAGCTGACAAAAGAAGACAAATCAAATGAGGTAAATCAGACCTTGTATAGATCAATGATTGGAAAACTAATGTATGGTGTTCATACCAGACCAGATATAACACATGCAGTTGGAACAGTTGCAAGATTCTCTGCTAATCCCAAAGAATCACATATGACTATTATCAAGAGAATTTTGAGATATCTAAAGAACACCAATGACTATGGCTTATGGTATAAAAGAGAAGGAAAATTTGAGCTTCATGTCTATATAGATGTTGATTGGGATGGAAACATAGATGACCAAAAGAGCACAACTGGAGGAGCATTCTTCATGGGTGATAGACTTGTCATGTGGATCAACAAGAAGCAAGGATGCATCTCACAGTCTACTACGGAAGTAGAATATGTAGCTGCTACTGCAAACTTCTCAAATATTGTATGGATCAAATAGTTACTGGAAGGTATGAATATGAAGATTCTTGAACCAGTGATTATCTATTATGATAATACTAGTGTAATAAACATATCAAAGAATTCATTCATGCATGCTAAGACTAAGCATACAGAAATCAAGTAACATTACTTAAGAGAACAAGTGCAAGAAAAAGAAGTGATACTATAATATGTTCAATCCAAGGAACAATTAGCTGACATATTTACCAAGCCATTACTAAAATATGCATTTGAATACCTGAGATAGAGACTAGGGGTCCAACCCTTGTCTATTGGTCAGTAAGCTGAGTAGGAGATTGAATTAGCCTATACACATACTCAGAAGATCATTCATGTTGATGCAAGAAAAAAAAATGTATTGCAAAGATACATCTATACACAACAAGGTACATACCTACACCGAACACCAGAGTCACTATATTTCTGATGGACGGGGAAATTCAAGGAGTATATTATTAAAAGGTGAAAGGATATAAATTTGGCATAATTAAAGTCTATTTGGCATTGTTGTAAAAGGGAGAGATTATCTCATTATCAAGGAGAGATTATATCATTATCCAAAGGGAGAGATTACATATGAAATATCCATCAAAAGGATAGAAGTAACATGAGGGAGAGAAAAAATACTAAAGGAGAGATTGTTGTCAAAAGAAAAAGAGATGATCAAGGAGAGGAATAGTCAAGGGAGAGCACATATCAAAAATAGAATCAAAAGCTAATATATCTATCCAATAAAGGGATTAAATATTGAAGACCACACTCTACAAGAAACAAATCTAAGCTATATGAGCTTACTGAGAGCTAGACATTTGTATTGGTTATAGAACAAAATATATGGGAGAGATTGATGAAATACACTTGATATATTTCATAATTTATTAGAAATAATATAGTGTGATAATGTAGTGTGTTTCCATCAATGGCAAAGGGAGAGATTGATGAACCATAACTAATTGAATCTTTGAAGATGTTAAGTTGATCACCAAAATGCAAGAAGATAATGCAAGACATTAAATTAGTTAATGGATTGTATTGTCATTGATGTCAACTTGATATAATCTGATTGGTTATATACAAAGTGTCAAAGACTTCATAGAATCAAAGAGATAAAGGTTATGCTATCAGTAATGCATAAAATTTTAGTATTCACAAAGTGACAATAGACACCGATGGAAAAGTGCACACCGATGGACAAAGAACCCTGAGAGAAAAATCACACTGATGCCCGAGCAAGAAACCTGAAAAGCATTACTAACAAGAAGAATCACAAGCATTACTGGAAAGTAGAACTTCATAGTGATTCCCAATAGGCAAACAACCCTGACAGAGATACCTGAGGAGAACTAAAGTGTTGACCGAAGCTAACAAGAGTTAAAACACCGAAAGGAACTGAAGTTCAGAAATGACAAAAGACTTAGTTGGAAAGAGATAAAGGAGTTAACTGGTTTTTAACATTGTTTTCATTGACAAGTTAAAGCTAGAGATAAGTAAAATATTTAAAGTTGTTTTTTTCCAATTGTCAAAGAGATATCTACAAAATAAAACATGAGTAAATTTTTAAAGAAAGATTGGCTAAGATTGTAGATCACGCCAAGAAACAAGAAAGTCAAGAACTAAGAAACGGTGATATCATGTCTATAAAGAGACAATATAATTCACTATGACTTAGCGGAGTGAATAGAGAAAAAGGACATTGGAGAGAAACTAATGAAGAACAACTTCATACAGTCCTGATCAATCAAGCTGAGGAAAGAGGTAAATATTTATGAGGATACCGAGCAATAGAGCACAGTGTCACTGAGAAAAAAGAAGTGGATCAAAGGTATTGAATAGATACATTGATTAGAAAGGTATAATGAGCATACAATAGATCTAAAAATCTGCAAGTCTAAGTTGTATGTGTGAACAGATCATTTACTATTTTAGTTTAACCATTGGATTAGAAAGTCTCTTAACTAAGTAGGACTTAACAATCCTTCTATATTGAGATACATCTCAAGGAGTATCAAAAAGTCTAATCATGAAGATAGCATGAGATACCAGATACCATTTAACAAACTACACTGGGTTCGGTCATAGAAGGTAGCATAGAGATGCCAGATATCAAGTGATAAACTATTCTATTTAAATCCTCTAAAAAGGTCACACCTAACAGTGTGTTTGTAACCTTTAATAGGGTTTTCTCTTTACCAAGCTCACTTTAGAAGAGTGAAAATTTTGGGTTACTAGTCCCAAGTGGTTTTTCCCTTAACAACATTTCCATGTTAAAAATCCATGTGTCAATGTGTTTATGAGTCATTACTTTAGTGTTTTGCATTACACATAACTAAACCTGGATTGATCGGTATACACTAATAAATTTACTATTTTTTGGTAAATGAAAGACTGCTAATCAGTAAACACTAAGAATAAGGTTTAAAGGTGAACTCCGAGCAGTAGTTATTTGTTAAGATTATTTAAAGGAATTCATATTGTAGGACTGAAGACAACTAGAGGCTTAATATTGTGGTACTAAGTTTTTGGGTTGATTTATTGGAATATTTTTTAGGCCACTGATTCACACCCCCCCCCCCNTCACCCCCCCCCCCCCCCGCCCCTCTCAGTTATTCTAACATGATGGGAAAGATGAAGATGTTTAATCTGTAAGGCATTGCACCAGGGTGCCACATGTCTATGATCATATCTGAGCTCAAAGATAGAATAAAGACAAAGATAGATTGATGGTCATGTTTTAAAGATGATAAAGATTCAAATCTGTGTCATTTATCAAGTATTTCACACCACTTGTGACCGTTATAAATAGATATTCAAATATTCAAATATGATTTTCAGGGTTTCATGGTGTTGGTGTGGTCTTTCAAGTTGCAGACCAGAGAGATAGGTCAAGCCGACTTCTCTGATCAAATTTATGGTGATGGGAGATGTATTCATGACTGTATCTGATCTTTTGAGATATTTCCCAAGTGCATGATGAGAATACTTGATTGTTTTAGGGTTTCTTTATTGTTTAATGAATATCTATTGTAACCCTAATTCTTCCCTAGCTCATCGATGGATTGAATCCTGAGCCTATGTGCTAGGGGAGGTTGTATGTAAGTAGTTTTAGAAGATTTTTTTAGCTAGGTTTTTCAGCTTATGCAAGACTTTCCATGACATTCTCTCTGCCCTCAGGTTTCATTAGTTTGTAATTTCTCATTGATTTCCAGATTATGCAAAGGATTTTTTGTGATATTTTCTCTATCCCAGGGCCTTCTTGTCTGTATTTCTCTTACTAAAGCATAATATAGTGGTTAATGTTAGAGAAATCTTGGAGTTCTTGATCCTTCTTTCTTTTTGCATCTTTGTAAACTATTGTGAATGATTTGATTTATATGATCTTGTGGATATTGTTCAATCAGCTATCATTTTGTCTCATTCTTGTGCCTATTTGCTGAAGTGGATGTCTGTTTGTAGGCCTTAGTCTATGTCTATTTTATTGAATGTGTTATTTTTTTTTATATCTTCTCTTTCCCTGAATAGCCTCTTTTCATTCCAAACCTCTCTATGAAATACTTATGCAAGCCTATTCAGGAATTTGTGTTCTTCTAGATTCAGGATTTCATACTAGTTTTGGTCACTATATTATGATTCATGTTACCTTCAGTGTATCACCTAGTAGGTTAAGTTTTCTTTTCATTATTTCCCTTCAGTTCTCCTTCTATCCCTTTTAATTCCAATTTTACTTTCATGTTTAAAAGTAGATAAGGTCATTATCCAAGAGGAACCAACCTAGAATTTAGAGGCTACCCTTCAGTTAGCAGAGGTCCCATAACCTAGAATTGACTCCCATGTTATACTAGATTGTTAGGCTCAAGCGCTTAACAGGGTGAAAAATTTAGTGTACAACAGTTAGACTCTCCTTGAGGTCTATAATTTTTTCCTCTTCCTCCAAAATTTCCTCTTCCTCTATCATTCTTACCTCTTTGTCTACCACTCTGTTCATTTCTTCTTCTAAACTTCTCTTCAACTTTTAGTGCCAACTGATAGCATTGGTTTACTGTGGTAGGGTTGGTCAAGATTAGTTCATCTTGAATTGAGATTCTTAGGCCTTGCATATACTTGGAAATATTTACACATTCTTGCTCTACCAGTTTGGATTTCATACCCAACTTTTGAAATTCCTCTGTGTAACTTAAGATATCCATCTCTTTATGTCTCATACTCATTCTTCTTTTATGAATTTGGACTTCATAATCTTCAGGGACATAAGTTTCCTTGAGTAGGTTCACCATTATTTTCCAAGTTGTGACTGGATTCTTTCCATTCTTCACCCTATCATCTTGATTGAAGTTCTACCATGTGAGTGCAGAGCCTTTGAGCTTTGACTTAGAAATATTCACCCTCTGATTTTTAGGGATGTCTTCACAATCAAAGAAACTAGTAAGGGAATCAACTCAATCCATAGCAGCATCTGGGTCCATATTCCCATTGTATGTAGGCAATTCAAGCTTGTAATACATGGTTCTTCTCTCCATATACTTTAGAGTCTTCATTAGTATCCTTTAGAGTCTTCATTAGTAGTCTCTGATCTATAGGACACTCATAATCTTCCTTCTCAAAGGGTTCTTCCTTACTCCCTTTAGCAACATCTTCAAAGTTTCCATTGCTCTTCTTAAGAAGATCTTCCCTAATCTCTTCCATCTCTTTCCTCATTAGCTGCATCTCAGTGTCTCTTTCTTCATCTTTCCTATATTTCTACTCTCTTCGATATCTTACTATATTTTCATTGGTCATCCTTTTTGACAACCCTCCATCTTCTTCTCCTTCCATGGTGTTCATAAAATTTTACCCTAAGGATTTTAGATGATCTAATACCACTTGATGTAGAGCTCTCCCCTTAATAGGTCGGTTCAATGTGGTAAGGCCTTAGGTTACTATACTACACCCAAATTTATTGTGAGAGTTCTCTACACCTTGAAAAGATCCTTCAACTAACCATAAACTTTCTATCCTCTTTTAGGATTCTATGTCTCTTATGAGTATAATTTCCTTCTATCGTAACAACACAAAATAGGAACCTAGATACTGCAAGGGGATGGAAAGGTTCCATAATTTTCAAATTCCTTTTTTCCTAGTGACCCACAAACTGTTAAAATGGTTAAGGCTTTAGATACCAACTCTAGCTAATAGGCCTTCCTATCTAGTAGCCCTAAGCAAGGAGTTTTTATGGATTAGTTCAAAATTATCCCAAAGGACTCACCAAAAAAATATTATTTTTGGATACCCTTTATTAATATATGTCAAACCCCAAACTCCAAGACTCCCAACTTGCAGTGACACCACCAAACTGTCACTATTAATTAAGGCCTAATTGGGCAAAATAGGCTTGATTCCTTAAGGAAGTATTCACAATTTGAATCCTAGGGACATGCCAATGATTGGAATAGTATTAGGGACACCTAAGATACTACAATTCACCATTATATTTCTTTTATCCACACCCAAAGTGATAATGTCACTTCATTCTCTGATACATTGTTCCAAGTACATTGAGATGCTTGGACTAGGGCTTGCAACCAAAAATAGAAGAACCACTCCCTTGCTCCCTTACATCCAAAATATTAAATTAAATTGTCCCTAATTTTAATTCTCTGAGGGTCATGTATTTCCCATGGTTATAATACAAGTTAGGACATGTTCTTTGTAAACCACTAGTTTAGGAGGGTTTCCTGGACACCCGAGAAAGAAACCCTTATAAATTTTGCTTCTAATCTCCAAACTGAATCAAACCAAAATCATTGAAGATTTACTTCATCATAGACTCCAAATCTTCAAGACTCCTTCTGCAATCAAGAATAGATCCATAGATGAGTGAATTTGAACACAGAATGTAGGGAAAACAAGGTTATTTTATTGATCTGATTGCAAAATTATACCAACTGTGTTCCACCTGCCTGAAAGGGATATTTGAATAAATTTTCCAATGATTCCAACTTTTTTCAATGGTTGTGACCATTGGGAGGATTTAACAACTTATTTTGCAACATTTTGAAAAAGTTGCTAAGCAATATTTTCTTGCAATGTGCAACTTTTTGCATTTCTTGCAAATTTTGCACTTTTACTCCTAATGAGCCTACAAGGACTAAGCCTAGGATCCCAAGGACCCTTACTAACATAAAAATATATAAATAGCTTAAATAAACACCTAAACTAATCCAAACACCTAATTATGCCTTTTGACCATAGTCAAGACCCAAGGTTTATAAACACACCAAGGGTGACTAGGCCTTACAATTGGCTCATTAACAAAACTTAACATGTTGTCTATGACCCTTAGGCATGAAGGCCCTTGGGTGAACACTTGAAGATCCCTGGTGAAGATCTTATGTTGAACAGTACGGGAAGGTTCTCTTGCACCACTCTTATTAATGATTATCAGCCTAAGAAGTCATCCATTCTAATTAAAGAGACCAAGCTTGTCAACCTAGGGATAGAAGAATGCCCATGAATAACATAAATGGAAGCCTCACTATCAGAGGCCAAATAAATTTTTTTCAAGGCCCTCCTTAAGAATTAATCCATCAATTTTGCATGATCTTATTCTCATGTGCCTAGGATAGACCCCAATCTAGTACTCCATTATCTTGTATTTGATCCAAAGGTTAAACCAATTAAGAAAAATATTTGAAAAATGAACCCAAAAGTGGCCCTTGTGGTCAAGGTGGAGCTTCAAAAATTATTATATGTTAAGGTCATTCAAGCCATTGATTACTCTAAGTGGATTTCAAACATGGTATTAGTATCTAAGCCATCAGGTAACATCAAAATTTGCACAGACTTTAGAGATCTTAACAAGGCTTGTCATAAGGATGAATTCCATTTCCAAATATAGAAATGCTAATGGACCTTATAGCTAGACATGAGATGTTGTCACTCATGAACAATTGTTTTGGATACAATCATATACTTATTTTAGAAGAAGATAAGTATAAGACAACATTCACAACCTCATGAAGTACCTTCTATTACAATGTCATGTCATTCAGTCTAAAGAAAGCAGGGGCTACATATCAAAGAGTCATGACTATCATATTCCATGACATGATCCATAAGATCCTTGAAGATTATGTGGATGACATGTTATGAAAATAAAGAACAAGAATTGATCACCTCATAATTATTGAATGTATATTCAACTGACTCCAAAAGTATCAGCTAAGGCTCAACCCAAATAAGTGCTTCTTAAAAGTTACATCAGGTAAACTCTTGGGCTTTTGTGTATCATGATGAGGTATAGAGATAGACCCCAAGGTAATATCCATAATCAAAATGCCTCCCTCATGGTCTCTCAAGAAGCCCTATATCCTACAAAGAAAGATCTAATATGTATGCAGGGTAATTTTATAGCTTGCCAATAAATGTCAACCCTTCACTCATCTACTTCTCAAAGAAACTACCTTCTAATGGGATCCTCATTGTCCAAAGGGTACATATCAGCTACTCTAATGGCTCTAGGGTCACTTCTCTCTCAACAATAAGATAATAGGAAAGAAAGTATTATCTACTACATTAGCCGCACACTTGCGGGCTATGAGTTCAATTATTCTACCCTGGAAAAATCATGCCTTGCAGTGATATTTACCACTCAAAAGCTTTGGTATTGCATGCTAAGAAACACAATAAGGCTCGTATCTAAATTTTATCCACTCAAGTACCTAATTTCTTGCACTACTCTTACATGTTGCATGGCTAAATGGGTTATTCTTTTGAGAGATTTAGATAACCAATATGTGGATAGAAAGGGAATTAATTAAAGAATAGGTCATTTCAGATCATTTGGCTGAAGCACCCTTAGTGGATTCATATTCCTATTCAGGCTTAGAATTGTCACCCTAAATCAGGCATTCCTTCATGGCAATTCTATCTGACAATGGAAACTTCCTCTAGCTGTGGGTGAACTATGGATGAGGAAGAGTCTTTGGATTCTAGGCCGGCTCCTATTTGGTATGGAATATCACCTCCTGATTCAAAATTTAACTAAGAAAAGGGAGAAAGATTTAAAATTGAACTTGCATGGAAAAAAAACTAGAAAAGGTGATACACCAAGAAGATTCAGATCTTTTTGAAGCTTCAAACTGACATCCACTTATCATACCCTAGGGTATCTCTGTACTATCATTCACTGCTCAATACATAGGTTAATTGGAAGGCCACAACTAGGGTTTAACCACAAACAGTACTCTCACCATTAACAACATGCATATTCTGCAAAAGGCTTATATTTCTGCGATATAGAATAGGAATCAATGCAATTCACTAATCCATATTACAAAGGTATTACTCTTAGATGCAAAAAATTGAAAAGGAACTTGAACAAATGATCACAATAAGATGTATGGAAAAAAGTGGGGAAACTATATTATTCTCAAAAATTTGTAGACAAGTTACATGTATGAATTCTCGAATAATGGAAAGGAATAGTAGAATCCTCTTGCACAAAATTGAAATTACAAGCATGACATTACAATGCAATATAAAAAAAATGAACAAACAGCTATAGGAATAATGAATTCACTAAAGCTCCTCTCTCCACCAATTTGACCCCCCTTAACATGAAGCAAAAACCTTCACTAAATAGCTGACATGGCTTATTTTCAAAAAACTTCCCTCCAAAAAGCCCTCCATAACTATAGGGTTTAATCGATTTCCCTAAAACAAAATCCTAAGTTTTAGCCCCCAATCTTTACATCAAAATATATCAATTACATCTTTATTCAATTTAAATATATGATATTTGAATCCTAAAAGTGTGACAACTCCACTTTTAACAAACCTGACCACCTAACTTCAAAAGGTTCAAAACCCTTGTTAATTCGGCATCATAACCCATCTTTGACTCTACTGACACCACACCACTATGGTTGATGCAGCTACTGTTTGTAATCAGTATAGTTTGTAGTCGACTTGACTACCATCAGTTGGAAGGGATAGTTTTATTATGTCATGGCACAAAAAGTACCAATGTGGCAATAAGGAGGGAATGTCGATGCACTGGGACTGCAACTGCATTTACTCCATCTGACAGTGGATTTCAAATGAGAGAAAAATACAGTGCATTTCATTCATTGGTTTCATTTGCATCTTAGGGTTTTTTTTATGTGGTGCCACCATGTTTGAATCTAGAAACCATGATCTTCTGCAATGAACCCGCCTCTGTTCTATAGAGAAAATTTAGTTTTATGAGGTTTTTTAGGAAGAAAAGATGTAGCTTTTGTTTGCCATAACACATGGCATCTTCTAATTTGAATTTCTCTTCAATGTTGCTGGTGTTCTTTAGTCTTCTTTTTTTGCTTGATTTCAGGTTTCATAGTGGGTTGACTCCAGTCTACTTGAAAGCTTGGAACACTTGATGATGAAGAGTTTTCAAAGCCATTTCTAATGGCACTTCAGATTCACTTGTAACTCAGGTTCTAGATTGATGTTTTACCACCATTTTGGGTTTTAAACCACAGTGTATGAAGTTTTGGTGATCTTTGTTTGCGGCCACCACTGTAGATTTGGGATGTATCACCACTGCAGTCTTGGAATGGTCTCAAGCTGTGGTTGAGAATTTGAGCCCATGAACTTTGGTTTTAAACTGGGGATGTCTTAGCCACACCTTCAGACTCATCCCCATTCAGTTGTGTCACATAGAACTGGGAAAAAAAACACCGTGGCCTCAAATGTATGTCTTTTGAATAGATCTCGACAGCAAACCGCCATGTGGGTTCTCTTCAGCATTTTAAAAAATGTAGCTTATGACTAAAAGATGCAGTGGATGCATTTAGTTTTAACTCTATGATATCTTTCAGTCATAAGCTTGACATTTATTGTGCAAGTTGCTACAGTCATGACTGGGAATATAAAGACACACACCACTTCACACATACAAATAAGTTGGCTCCTTTTGTTGTTTATTTATTTCTGCTTACTGCATCAATATGATCTTTACTTAGTGTTTGATAAATGCTTGGAACTCTCTGCTTGATGTCGACTATGGCTTTAAACATTCATACAACTCTTGAACTAGTATATGTTTACTCTCGATCCCATTACTGCAATACTGCTTGTTGTCGAACCTCAGTGTCGTTCCCACATGTTTTCATCCACATTATTTTAAAATACCCACATGGCTTTGCACTTGAAGTTGTCAATTTAATTCTTGTCTCAACTTTGAAGTAAAACACAGGTTTTGTATTGTTTAAATGTTTTAACAAAAACATCATTCTTGCTATCTTCAAATACAAAAATTTAGTAAGCACAACATATGCTTCCCTGTTTGATGACACTCCACTGTCTAAAAAAAAACACACATAAGATATTTAAACTGCAACATTATGTTAAAAAACACTTTTAGTTTATAGTTTTTCTGATAATACTGAGCATCTCTTTAGAATGTAAGCACAAATATGTTGAATATGTTGTTGTCTTTGATGTAAAAATATACTGTTTTACTTTTGAAGTATACATGAGAAAGAATAAACCCATGGGGTTCGAGCACGGGCTTGTGACTCCAATGGGTTTTACTTCAAAGTAGTAAACACAATCTGCATATATAATTCTTATCAACATTACATGCCCTATACTATTATCATGAATGTACATCTTTTCAAAACATCAATATGAGATGTAAACTCTGCAAAAAGAAACTTTCTCGCCAGTTTGTCTAAAACACATTATACACTGCAATATTTCAGAACTATTAAGCATGATCTCATTTGATGAAACTCCTGGATATCCTATGATACTCTTTTCATCATGCTTATTTTCTTTATGTTCATACCCATGCTGATTTGAGACTGTTAATCTCTGTCCTTACTTGTAGTTTTCACATCTTTTGTTTTATGCTTTTACTCTATTAGATTCAGTTGTTTTAAAATGACTACAATGGCATTTTCTCATTTAATACAGTTTATGCATAATCTTTCTGCATGATTTTTCAACTTTGATCTTCCAAGTGAAATTTTGACAGATATTTTGAAGCAACATATATATGAAGAAGCACTTACTATAACAACATTTTCTCACTCTCCATTATTTTCATAAAGGCAGTGAACTTTCAAAGTCTTTCAATTCTGCACTTCTCCAGCTTCCTTTGTTCATGTACTTCCTGTAGCATCTTTTGACTCCTTCATGTGTCTGCATTTTATCCTTCTTATGTATGTGAGCAGTAACCTTCTGAGATATCAACCATCCTTCTACATATAATGTCTTATGTGAAGTTCGAGCATGGGCTCATGACATCCACTGCATCATTTTCTTTTGTTTCCTGCATTCAGTTATACATACCTGTCCATTTGCACAAAAAATACCACTCAATTTATTAGGTCATCAAATCATATGCACCAATTAACATTTGTGAGTGAATGTATGCCAAGATGACATTCACTCATGAGTGTTGGTTGGTTTGTATCATTTGTTGAACTAATAGG
>MU228456.1:3793299-3822076 GCA_018584345.1 Thuja plicata | reverse complement strand
TTCTATTTTTGTGTTTGGGATTGAGAAGAGACTAGTCAGAATTGTAGACAAGTCCTAGGCGAGCTTAATGGTCCGGCTAGAGAACTTGTAGGAGAGAGAGATAGAAGGAGAAGGTGCATGACTGACTGTATTCAGTCATGAAGAGCAAGATAAGGTGAAGAGTGAGACATTTTGGTGGGTAGGAAACCTAAGAGAGAGGGAGTATAGAAATCCTTCTACTTAGGGTATGGGAGTAACCCTAAGAGACTCAAGTGTGAGTCTAGAGGATCCTGAAGTGAATAGGATCCAAGGTGAGATTCCTAAGAAAGAGTAGGATTCTAGGAGCAAGGTGACCTCCCCACCATTTATATTTAGAAATGTGCACATGTGTCATAGACTTAGTCATTTTCCTAGTTGAAGTTTTGTTCTGTGTGACTTGATAAGTTCATTTGCATTATCACCTAAGCTCATTAGTATTGGAATAAAATTTACGTTCATTTACATTGCATTATCTTATTTATCATTTATTTTCATTCATTTTAGTGCATCACATTACATCATATTTAGATCATAAAATATAAGTGCCAAATAATAACTAATGCATCTAATCATTACATCACATCCTACATACGCATACATTAAGACATATCAATGTCATCATAATATAAATATAATCATAAAAGTATCACATCTTGCATCAAATCATATTAGTACATGTACATATATAGGCATTCATCATAAGTAGTAAATATCATATAAAATCATCCATAGATCATCATCCAATGTCCATCATATATATAAAGGTCTGAAAAGGATCAATAAAAGTAGATAAAAACATCCAATAAAAATCATCATGTATACATCATATGTCATATACATCTGATCCACTGCATATATATGAGTTCAAAATATCACATGAAACAAGGCTCTATCTAGCCCCTCTCTAGAGTCAATCTAGTCACCTCCTCTATCATTGTATATGCTTTGTTCCCCTATGTTTTGATCCTATCCTCTATTAACCCCTGAATCCTCAGATCCCTCTACAATTTCTTTCTCATATCTCTCATCCTTTGTCTCTATCAACCCTGCAAAGAGTCCCCCTAATGCATCCTCATCCTCCCTCTTATCAATTTTAGCCCTGCTCTCCACCCTAGGAGTAACTTCCCTATCAATATCCTCTGACCTCACTAACCATACAGGAGTCTCCAACCTCTCCCCCAATCCTACTATCATCCGCTACCTCACCACTCTTGTGCTCAATCCTATAGTTACCTTTGGTGGTGTCTTGACATTTATACCCCTGTAATGACTGGTTCTACTCCTCTTTGAATGCTTTTTTCTCCTAGTAGATACCCCACTACTTTGAGATGATTGGCCACTCCTACTAGATCCCCTACTCTGGATCAAACTACCACTCCTGCTAGGTCTCACTGTGTTGGAAAGTGATTTTTTTGGTATGATATGAGACACTTGAGGGTTGTCATTTATAGAAAAACATATGATATAATGATCACTTGGAGTCAAGTACAGTTTTGGAGATACAGTCTTCAAAATGACTAAGTATAGAAATAGAAGTATAGAATATAACAGTATTGTTTTGGAAAGAAAAGATCATATATGATGTTTGATGACTTGTGAAATTAGAGGAAGACAATGTGGGATATGTATGACCTTGAGTTAAGGTCTCTTGTGTTTCGGTGTTGATCGCAGAGAGTTGGACTATTTTGAAGACATGCGAAGATAGTAGAACAGTGAAACAGAGAAGTTGAATAGTCGCGATGATTAAGGGAGTATAAGGTCAAATCCAAACATGATATGTTGGATTTTTATTGTGAATTACCTATACTTTGATAGTACAAGAGCACCGATATTGTATTTACTTTTTGTATAAGTATTTATTCTATTTTGTATTGTATTTGAGAGCCCACTAGATGATGAATATATATATATATATATATATATATATATATAAAGAACACTTTGTAAAGCAAAGATGTGAAAGAGATATTAGAGATGACTGATGGTAGATGTGAGATCAAAGGTTGACATATATTTTTGAGAGCTACAACTAGAACTATCTAGGTATTGGTGATGCTTGTTTTTGTTCATTTTTGAGAAAACTTTGTAACAGAAGTATTGATTGTAAGAGTTGTAAGCTCAATGTACCCTAACAGGGTGTTGTATACCTTTAATAGGGTTGATATTCCTTAAACAAGGAAATGTACTATGTCATACTAAGATCCTAATAGGGCTAGGTCTCCTAATAGGGACATTATACTTTAGTGCATGCTTGTGGGTACCATCCCCATAGGGTTTTCCCTTGGTCAGGGTTTCCTCGACAAAATATAATGGTGTAATGATTTATGCATTATTTTCATATGTTATTTTCATTTATGCAATCATATGGTTTATTTGGAATTGGTTTAAGTTTAATTTAAAGTGTTGTAATATTGATTCACCCCCCCTCTCAATATTACTTAATCCTAACAATTGGTATCAGAGTTGTTGGCCCTTGAAGATAAATTTTAACAACTTAAGGGAGATTAAGATGGATTTTGTAAGTTTGGAAAAAAACTTTGAAGCAACACTTGAAGACCTTGACAAAGAAAAAGCAGAGAATGGTGACTTGAGATTAAAACTAAGAAGAACTGAGGGATTAATTAAGAAAATAAAAGATCAGCTTGAACTTTCCAAGAGTCAGAGATAGGATCTTATGGTTTAGATAAAAGTGGATTCGGACAATGATAATTTAGATCAGATGAAACAACTTGAACAAGAGAGTGATACTCTAAAGCTTAATCATGAAACATTGGCTAAAGAGATTCAACAAGAAAAGGATGCTAAGAATAAAATTGAATAATCTTTGAAGGATGCTAATATTCTGATGGGACAGATGAAGATTGAACTTGAACACTACAAGAAAAAGTACCTGGAATTATTAAGAGTGAACTTGTTGAAGAAAATAAACATATTGAGAGACTTCACATGAGAAGTGACTTGATCAATGAACAAAGAGATAGACAAAATCCTAAAGGAGATATTACTGGTGTTGGCTTCAATGAAGCTGAATGTTCTTAGAATCAAGAATAAAAATATGATGCGAAGACTAATGGGGTGAAACCTATTCTTGAAGAACCTAAAGAATAGATCAGACCTTTCAGAGGTAGATGTTTTGGGTGTTACAAGATTGGACACATGAGATAGATTGCAGAGGTAAAGCCCCTTTCAAA
Organism: Thuja plicata; assembly: GCA_018584345.1. NCBI lineage: Eukaryota > Viridiplantae > Streptophyta > Pinopsida > Cupressales > Cupressaceae > Thuja > Thuja plicata. Next base: position 3,818,867 of record MU228456.1, on the reverse strand, counting down.
TATTTTTCTAGTTATTATTTTAATTTTCATGCATATGGGCACAAGAAAGTATAATGTAGGGAACCTGATTAATCTAGATATAGACAAGATAACATCAGAGGAGAATCAACAGTGAAAACCACATGTTACAAATGTAATAACCTTGGGCACATTGCAAGGTATTGTAAGTTACAGGTAAATCAGAATAGACCTCCTCCTATATGCTAAAAATATAACAATGTAGAGCACATAATGTAACAATGTAGAGCACATAGCAATTTTTTGTAGGTATAATAGAGTAGACAATAGAAGAGTACCACCTCACATGGATGCAAAGAGGAATGATAGTGATACTGGTAAGAAATTGCAGAATACAAAAGTGAATTGGAAATTTGTTTCAAGAAAGTAGAAGATAACAACAGTGGTAAGGTATCAAAAGTCAAAGAGTCAAGAGAGATAATGGTTCAGGGAGAGACAGTAGATGCTACTAAATATTTGCATGATGCTAACAAAGTTAAATCCACCTAAATGGTCGAACATGGCTTTAGAGGGAGCATTGGATGAAGATACCAGATTCTATCCAGTCACTAATTCTAAGGAGTAAGATCATGCAAGCTTGGTTATAGTGTATGAAAACTTTATGGAACCTATATTTGTGATCGCAACATCTGAAGATTCATATTCTGTGATCGTGATACTTTTGATTGACTGGACAGTGTGCGAAGTTGATTTTATTGGGTAAAGTGTATTTTCTCACTTAGCAATGAATAAAGTGTATTTTCTCACTTATTTCTTCACCATTTGAAAAGAAGCGACCAAGGAGAGCATAGTGTAGATCTTATCAATCTACCAAGCAGCCATACTGTATGATTAATCAAAGCAGAAGCTTGTAATTCAGCATATTTAACGTATTTAGACTATCTACTCAGCCAAATTTATGGATGCACCATAGATTTATATCTTGTTGTCGATAGACCTATATATAAATTCAAGAAACATCCATTCAAGTCTTGTGAAGACAACCCTAAAGGAGCTTTTTCCCAAACACCACACAGCGTCTTGCACATAGCAAATATTAGGGATTATATACATTACAAATATGAGACATTGGGAGATGATGATATTACTACTGAAATGGGATACATGTTAGGTGATGATGGTAAAATGAAGGATGAGTTCAAAGACATACAAAATCTAAGCATTATGAAAATGATGGACTTGCATGCATTTAGCGAAGAAGAATGGTTCAAAATTATACTCAGCAGAGTTCATGACCAATTCATTATTAGAGTAATTAGGTAGTTTCATTACTCTTTTTTCACTTAAACTGTCTCTTAGGTGCATATAATTAATATTTTATATTAATTATATTGCGCAACCTAGTTTTTTTTGTTTAGGGTTTGTTCACCTTTATAGGCTGAACTTTGTAATGTTTCTTTCATAACTTAGGGAACAATATTTTGACTCTTCTTTTGACCATCTCTAAGTTCTACTTTTTCATTCTCGTGCTTCTTATCTGTAACAAGTTATTTGCATGCAGGTATATTCAGGTTCTGTGGATTTGCATTTGTCAAATCCTACATGGTATCAGAGCTTCCCTACTGCTGCCTAGTCTGAGGGTTTTTTGAAGCCATGATTTGTAGTCGACAGTGGAAAATTTTCTTCTCTCTAGAGGGTTCTGGACTTGCCCTTCAGATCTGGTATTCTCTGTAGGATGATATTTTTTGTTTCTTTTTTGCATGTAAAAAAGGAAAAAAAGTTTTGGTGCATTTTGAGCCAAAATGGTCTCCACCATTGCGCTCAAAATCCCTGGGAGAGTCAAAATACATATAAAGTTGGTCATATTTGGCCACAATAACATCTAGGGTCCTTTCTCTCCATTCGAGGTCATACGACATGTTTTTCAAGGAAAAAAAAAATTTTAAAAAGGGTTTTTTAAAAGGTTTTGAGCACAGGTAGAGTGCACCACCAACGCGCCACCTACACATAGCCAATGTGTTGCCTGCGCCTGGCTTGTACCCCGCCCCAATCGACACCCCGCATCTACATAGCTCGATAGCCGCCATGGTCCCAGCTCCACCCGGCCACCACTACAGCACTGCCCGGGAGTGGTCGCACCACCACAGCACCGCCACTGAGCCACCGAGCCACCACTCGGAGCTTCCACCCACATGCCATCTACTAACATCACCTTTGTGACAGGTGACGTCACCTTCCCGGTGCCGCAATTTTTTTCCTGTGGCCAATATCCACTTTCTGGCAATGACATCATGCTGACATCAGTGATAGGCTGGTGACAGTCTTACAGCCGTCAAATTATTTGTAATGCCTGGCGATAGTTGTTTCACTGTCAAAATTTTCCCTGTCTCTAGTTTTTTTTGGAGAGCTATTCTTCAGAGGAGCAGTCAGTTTTTTGGCCATAACTTGAGCATGCGGTGTCCATTTTTAAAAAATGAAACATCTTCAGAAAGGTGTTTCCAAGCCAGACGCAATGGTGCTAGTCTTGATTTCTGATTTGGCTATTTGATCCCTCATTTTTATGTTGAAGTTGAGACTTCTATTTCCTCCATCTCTACATCTGGTGTCTAGGTTTTCTTCTCACTTTTCGTGCTTTCAGTAATTGGTTCTTTGCTATACGAGGGATAGAATCATACATTTTGGGGGGTTCTTTTTATTTTTTTCATTTAATTTTAGAAAACAACCCTTCTACTTCCATCTTTTTCTTCTCTCAATTTCAGACCCCTCTATGGCCCCGCTGACACCGCACAATTACCACACCTAGAAAGCACACATGACCAAGCTACTCATGTCATGTGGCCTATGGTCATGTCTGGATGAGAACCAACCTATTCTGCAGTGTCCTTTTGAGGCTCTTTAACACAGAAATAAAATGGATGAAGCCATGGGCTTACTGGAACTAAATGTTTCTGATAGTCTCTTGTTTCACCTAGAGAATTTGAACACTCCTTGGGCTATGTGGAACATGTTTTCAGATTTGTTTGGCATAGTTAATGAGTTTAGGGAACTTCAACTTGATGCAAAGTTGACATCCTTGTCTCCTGATAGTTTTTCCACCATTGAGGACTTCTTGATGAAGTTCAATTCTCTCTGTTCAGTTTTATAGGGATGTGGGAAGACCAAGTCAGATAATGAGTGTATTATTTTGATAATCTCAAAGCTTCATAGATATTTTGCAATCTTATCCTCCACCTTCTATTCCACTATCGATGCTTTGGGCCCTCGGCACATAATTCCTTCCTTTGAGACCTTCTGTGATTGATTGACTTAAGAGCAGTCAAAGATTCAACAGTTGGATAGTTCTTCTGGCTCTATGAGCCATGCTTTGGTTGCCCACTCATCTTCATGAAAGCTAGAGCAGAAAAAGGCACCACCATCTACTCCTCAGAAGGAGAAATCAAAGACTGACAAACCCTCATGTTCCTATTGTCAGAAGGGAACTCATGATGAGTCACTTTTCTATCATAAGAAGTTTGATGGCTATGAGAAATATATTGTGACTTTGTAAGCTCTCCTTCAGAAGAGCATTATTTCTTCTCCATCCTATTCTGGCTCATAGGGGTCTACTTTTCAGTCTTTTACCACATCTTCTTTAGTTGGATAGGATCTTGGAAAGGATCATGCATTCCGGGCTTCTGCTGCATCCCCTTCACAGGTCCCTTGGATACTGGATTCAGGTGCTTCTCACCATATGGTATCTTCTCCGGAGATCTTCTCTTCTCTTGAGGCTTCTCCTATTCCTCACATTCTCATGGGGAAAAACACTATTATGACAGTCTATGGGAAAGGTTCTGTAAGCATTCAGGATGGCACATTCAATGATTTATTGTATGTTCCATCTCTATCTGTAAACCTTCTCTTGATTCATCAGATTACTCTAAGTGGGTCAGGGAAGAAAATTGAGTTCACGGCAGATTCAGCCCTCATCAGGGATAGTGTGACAGAAGGCATTGTTGCTACAGGGATAGTTGATCATTCCACCCATCTCTACACCTTCACACATTTTGGTCCACCATCTCCATTATCGAAGCTTAACCCTCCTCTTTCGGGAGAGCATCATGTGGTGCAGTCAGGTCACTTGAACCTCTATGTTGTTCCTGAGACCACTGTTGTAACTGCCACACCATATCTTGTTGAGGTTTCTTATCTTCAGCAGGACTCTTCCTCAGCACTGCCAGACCCTCCATCTCCATTCATCAAGCCACCAGGTGTAGTTGTTGAGGATTCTATAGAGGACACTCATCTCCTCTCTCATGATAGTGTCAGCGCACCTGTCATACCAATTGCATTGGGGATTCCATTTCAGGATCCTTGTGTCTACTCCTTTGATCATCATATCAGCCTTCTAGTGACACCCCATCTTTCAAGATTACCTCTTCATTGCTAACTATCTTTCACTCCTTTGCATTGGAGTCACAGTGGTTTGTTCATTGATCCAAGGGTTCTTTCATTCTAGGGGGATTTGGAACCTCGACCCTCTCTCTCAGGGGGGATGGCAGCACGCATTGTACTCATGGCTTTGAGAGAGTCTCTTGAAGTCATTCTTTATCTTTTGCTTGCTTTTATATCTCTTTTTGGAGAAGATTTTTTCCCACTTTCATAGTTGTGCTAGGTTATCTTACCTCCTGAGCTTCACTTAAGGGGGGGTGTTAGAGTAATTAGGTAGTTTCATTACTCTTTTTTCACTTAAGCTATCTCTTAGGTGCATATAATTAATATTTTATATTAATTATATTGCGCAGCCTAGTTTTTCTATTTAGGGTTTGTTCACCTTTATAGGCTGAACTTTGTAATGTTTCTTTCATAACTTAGGGAACAATATTTTGACTCTTCTTCCGAGCATCTCTAAGTTCTACTTTTTCATTCTCATGCTTCTTCTTTGTAACAGGTTATTTGCATGCAGGTGTATTCGGGTTCTGTGGATTTGCATTTGTCAAATCCTACATTCATTTGGATAGGGGAACAACCTGTTAAGATTTGTAGTTAGTTTATTCATGACATAACTAGGTTAGACAACATTGGATTTATCCCTATAGTAGAAAATAATATAAGAAACAAGTTGAAACCCTAACACATTCAAAATGGGACAGGCGAGCAATGACAGTAAATGACATTTTCCTACAGGATGTAAGACTTGTTGCAATGATACTTGGATATAAAATTTACTACAATAGGAGACCTAATTTAGTCTCAGGAGGATTTATTATGATGGCTTATAGGATGGTAAATGAAAACACTACATTCAACCTATGTGAGGTTTTGGCGCAACAATTTTTAGAAAATGTGAAGTTAATGAAGAAGGATAAATCTAAGGCTTTAGATTTGGCTGACTTCTAGTTCACATGTATATCCATATTGAGCATAAGTTCCATGGCATGCACCCTAGAGCATGGAAAGACAACATACCCACTGGTATTCAGATATCATAGAGTTACAGAAGACAAAACAACACATGGGTGGATGGAGAACTATTTGGGATGACCAAAATACTTCAAAGGAAAATGAAAGAAAGATTCAAAATTCTTGAAGAGTTAGTTGAGAGATATAAGGATACAATCTATTTTATGGTTGAAACTGATTGTGTATATTTTGAGGTATTTGTACCAAGGAAGAAATGGAGTTACCCTGTGGGCTATGAAGTTAGTTCAGAAGTTTTAATTATGAAAGTTGAACATGTGTTGGCATCTGAAGTTGATACATCTGAGGAGAGATGGGACACATATGAAGAGAAATAAGCTAAATTTAGAGAAGAGAATACTAGAGGTATGAGGAAGATAAGAGTAGAAAACATAATTGATGACTATGCAACTAAGGCAAGAATAACTAAATAGGAGATGAGAGAAGTAAGGAAGCAGATAGTAGAGAGATCTTCTGGGTTGACAAGCACTACTACTGTAGTCCTTCCACCTCCAGAAATTAAATAGGTAGTTAGTCCACTTTCTACAGTGATAGATGTATCTACACCCTCACAACCATAGAAGACATCACAAGAAGTTATAGCAAAGCTTGTACCTCAGAGAAACACAAGATCCACTAAACTCGATTCACCTCCCAAGGGACAGAGGATTTTAGGAGAAGAGAAGGAAGTTGAAAAAATAGACCACTAATGAAAGATATTTATCAAAGCTAGATTTGAAGATGCTAGAGAAAAGAGCTATTAAGAAAGGGAAGCTTGTCTTGTTGGAAAAATATTATGACAGATATGAGGTGACTGACAAACTAGTGATTGGGGACATAGTAATTAATCATCTACTTACTTTCAAGAATAAAATATTCGAGATAGAGGGAAGTATACCTGAGGAATTGTATAGTAAACTAGAGATTAGAAAACAACTTTCACTTATAGAAGATGAGGGAATTAGGTGTCAATCTATTGAGGATATGTTTCTAGTAGTTTATGTACAAGAGAGAGAAATAATACTTGAATAACTCGAACCTTTGTTGAGAAAAAAAGAAAGATTAGTGAAAATTATGGGCATAAGATATGATGAATTCATAGAGGATAATAAAAAGGCATTAGATCAGATACTTATGAGTAATATTCTTGAGAAAACTTCACCTCGTAAATCTACTATGCATGCACCTATAGGAATTGCAAAGAGCTCTAAGGAAGTTGAGGAAAATGTTGAGAGAAGTGAAGTAAGTATTAACAAGCAACCATATTTCTATATTTATAGTGTGCCTATGATCCTTGAGACTTTACTTGATGAAAAAGACCCATTTGAAGGAAACATTGATAATATAGTGGCAGATGTAGAAGAGGGACAACAAGAGGAAGAGCGGAAAAAAGAATCAAAATACAGAGATGAGATAGATACATCAAAAGAAGAAGAGGCAAGAGTTGAGGTAAAACATGAAATTGACACATCCATTACTCTATTGTTGGCAAGCAAGGATAAATCTATAATCACAGATTTTTACAGTATGGATGAGGATGAACTGATGAGACTATCCTTCATTGCATTCACAAAGGCAAAAGAAAGATCTGAGAAGAAAGGAGACAAAAATTCTAAGGTAATCACTAGAGCAATTGATACTGTGAATAGACTACTTCCAGTACCTATTATTTTTCAAGGAAAAGATGATGCAAAGAATCTGAATATGGCACTAGATGATTTTGATAGTCACTATGATTCTTTAGTGAATATTATTGAAGAGATGGAAGAGAAAAGATATCTAGAAAAGAAGTTGAAGGAATTATACCTATCTATTTCATGGGACTTGTGCATTCTGAGATCAACTACATCAAAATCCAAAAGTTGTATCACACATGGAAGGATGTTATACAGCTATTATATGAACTCTATCTAACACATTCAGAATATTGAAGACATTATTGTGAAGGACAGGGCTACTCTAAATAGCATGATGGACAGTTGTGAGACCTCCTCACAATATGTAATGGAGATGGACAGAGAGGTATCAAATATTTATAATAAGATGGATGTCTTGGATATAGAGAAAGGGAGAGTAATGACAAGATATGGTTTTCTAAAGAGTCTAATCACTCCTAAGCTATCAATTCTTGAATTTCATCTATTTGATATGGATAATACTATAGATTCATTCACAAATTCTATGCCTACAGAGTTAAAGGCAGAAGATACTTCATCCTATGCACTGAATGGACTAATACATGTTAGTCAATTGTTGATAGAGTCATGGAATGAAGAATTGAAGATCATGGAAGATTCCTTTCAAGATGTTCTTCCCATATCCTCACTCCATCTTTCATTCAATCATTTTTTCAACCATCTCTCATTTGTTTAAAAACTCAACTTTTGTGAATTTGAGAAACTAGCCATACTTGTGAAAACCCTTTGAATTTATTTATAGGTTCCTCTCCCAAGCTTGAGATATCATCGATCATTTTGTTATCGTTATGTTGTTTAAATCATGAGCACACATACCACCATACTATCTTGGACAAATCATTGCATAAAAGAGGCTACAATAGGGTTCAATATTACTTTTCTTTCTTCTTGTTTATTGTCTCTTTCTGTCTAATCATGTATGTTGATTTTTTATTTATTTTTTGAGTGTTTTTACTAGTTATTTGTATTTTGTTGATATACAATTCCTTGCACACACTATCATACCCTTTTTCTACATGATAGTAAACCATTTTCAATATTTTTGTAGAGGGAGCTCAACATGTGGATTTTCTTCTTCATCTTGGTAAATCCATTTTGATATATCTTCCTCTAGAGACTCTTCAGTAAGCTTACCCCACTTGGAAAAAAATGTACGAGATTGATACTATATAGTGATATTTGTTCGATGCTTGATTGGTTGTGGTTTCCCTTAAGACCTTGGTGGTGTTGGTAATTTTTGAACACAAAACAAACCAACATAAGTGTATTACATATACCCTGTGTCTTGTATTTAGATCTTGAGCTCAAGTAGGAAAGTGGATGGAATGTGATACTTTGATAAGGATATGGGGCTGATCTAGGCTAAAGTAGATGATGAAGAGGGTTCCTAATTGATGGGGATTTTATTTTTTTCATCCTTTTTAAGATATTTCTATATTGGGAAGGATCTTGATCACCTAGTACAATGATCTTAACTAAATTATAGGGAAATTTAAGGCACAAGTGGTACATAGAAGGAAAATATTTCATGGCATGAATCCATGATTGATCAAGGAGAATAGGGTATCCTGGACTGTCAGTTCAATTTTGATAGGAATATTGATTGTACCCTTGGACGGACATTCTACATTTTTATAGCCCTTGATTATTATCCTTTTTGGTATCTCTACACAACCCTTGGAAAGTTCTAAATCTTTGACTAGTTTTAGGGTGCAAATATTGAGGCCAGCTCCACCATTACTTAAACTCATCTAATCTTGTGGTTATAGATACAAACTTCCAATTGGATATGGTTTACGAAAAGGATTATGTGTAGGCAAATTATGTTTAGTGAATGTGACATCGAGGGTAGTGTAAAGTTTTCCAACCATGGCCCAAAATTTGTCAATATTTATGTCATTGGTTATGAAAGACTTATGTAAGGCCTTATCTATAATTTCCTTGTCGTTTGGTGATATGTGCAAGAGTTCAAAGATGGATATTTGTGCAAAAATATTCTTATGACCATGGTGTAGCTACTTTCAAACTTATCTTAAATCACCATGTGGTAATGACACAAACAATATTTTTTCCCTTTATGTTTATAGTGTAAATTTTGTCATTGACCTACTTGATTTGATTAATTATCTGATCATGGGAAACACTAGCTTAATTGGCTTGTTTGTTGTGAAATTCCAAACTAGAGGATTTTCCCTTATCATGACTTTATAGTGAATATTTGAATATTCTATAGATTTTTTTAAGATTTAAATATGTTATCAACCACTATTTCACCTTGATCTATGAGGTTTTTAATTATTTTCTTGAGTCTATAACAATTTTTGGTCTTGTGCCATTTAGTTTGAAAGTATTCACAAAATTCATTATTTTCCACTCGGATGGCTTGAAAGGTCCTAGTCTATAATGTTTTATCTCTTAGAATGTGATGGAATGAGATTGGATTGGCTTCTTCAAAATTGAATCATTTGGTTCCGCTATCGGTGTGTATATTTGTCTCAAAGTGTTGTTTGTACAACACGTTGTGAGTCATTTTGAGTTGCATTAGTCAAATAATATTTATTATACGATCAATTCTTGTTTGGATGTGGTACATTTCTGAGATTATCTTTGAAGACTTATAATGGGTTGATCTCTACTAACAACTTTAGCATAAACCACTCCATCATTTTTCATATTTCTATTCCTTGTCCAAAAAAATTCTATCATTTATTGGATTCAACAAATTTATTTTTGTCTCTTTGTAAGTTTTTAAAACTCCCTTAGCAATGAAAACCTTTTCACATTTAATCCCCTTCTCTATCACATTAGTGAATGTGTCTAGGAAATGGGTTTATAGTGAAAACATCATTTCTAGAATGTAGTTTTCAACAAATATTTGTACAAGTGTTCTTTTTCAAGTATATAGCATGGAATTTTATGGGAAATACTTCTATATAATTTCAACAATGAAGCAAAGTTTTTCCCATTATTTTTTTATGGTGCAAATATACATTATTTATATTTGGTTATCTATGTTGTGTGAGTAATGTGTCATAAATTTCTCAGCTAGTTTTTTCTAGGTTTGTATACCATATGGAAAGTTTAAAAATCACTACATGGATAGCCCTTCAAAACTTAGTTAAAAGAGGTTCATGATATTTGTGTCATTGTGTGTGACCTTCGTACAAGTGGTGAAAAATTCTCTAATATGATCTCAGGGATATCCGTCCCTTTGTATTTGTCAAATTTTAGCATTTAAAAACTTTAAGGAAAGGGTGACATGTCTAATGTCTTCTCAAAATAAGTCTTCTATCATATATGTCTTCTTGCTACTAGCTATTTGAATGTTATTTTTGTTATATACTATGTACCTGATATGCTAGGATTTTTATGGGTGTCAATGGAGTGTACGCATTGAAGTTTTACTTAGGTCCATAAAAGGAATTGTACTTTGAGAATTAGGTGTTTGATTGAAGGTGTATGTGTATTATTTGATGTGTTGGAAGTTTGGATAGATGTTAGAAAAAGTTAAAAATTGAGTGGAGGAAAGTATGTAAATAGGGAGTTTTTCAAGGTATTGTGTGTGGTTAAGTAAGTGTGATGTTGGTTTATTTGGGGGTATGTGTTTATTAGATTTATATTCTATTGTGATGACACACCAATTATTTCCAATTGAAGCTTTGGTTAGGTGGTTTACTATGACAAATGGTGTTTTGGTTATTAGTTGTAGTACCCAAAAAAAATTGAGGTGTTTGTTTAAGACATTGTTGTTGTTTCTACCATAGATTAGGATAATATGTCATTATTTGTTTGAAACATGGGCAGTGGTACATTGTGAAATTCGGTTTGACTTTGAGGAATGGTGCTAGGTGATGTTTGGTTTGGTGTAGGAGGGGTGTTAATTTGGTCAATGGGTGATGAGTGTAAGAGGGAATCATCGTATTGTGAGCCATATGATATGGTGGATATGGTAACATGATTGGTGTTATGGGAGGTATTGGCTAGCAGTAGGCTAGTGGAAAATTGATGTTAAGATAATGTGTGTGAAGACCTTATTTTTGTGACATGGTGCATGTTACAAGTTCTATTATAATGGATGTATCAAATTCCATAGTCATTTTTTCCCCATTTTGAGTGAGAAAGAATAAATATTTATTTGGATAAGCTAATAATAGTATATTCAAGATTGTGATGATCTTAGGATCTTGTGAGGCATTTTTAATTCCTTCTTGGGTCAACCCTTTTTGAATATTATCTATGGAGAAAACATAATTAGGGAGAGGAAAAGTGGTTGGCCTTTGAGGTGGTCGACCTGAGTTCATGTGGGAATCAAAATTCTTGGTACTCATGTTGGATTGAATTGAATACATTTGTTGTATTTGAATTTATGATCATGTGTAGGTCATCTAAATTTCCTGGTGATATGTTAATGGAAGCGAAGATGAATATGTTACAAGGATGCCATATTTTTATGAATTTTATATGTAAATTTTAACTAAGGAAATAACAATGAACTTTTATGTTTTTGGTTCATTTTTGGAATGAAAATTACAACTAAGGAAATGACAATGCACTCCTATATTTTTGGAATTTTTTTATTTTAGGTATGATAATGACAACTAAGGAATAGCATGAATTCCTATGTTTTTTGAACTTTTCAAGTTTTGGAATGACAATGAAATCCTATTTTTTGGATTTATTAATTTTTTAGAATGAAATAATATATAAGGAAATGACAATGAACTCCTAAGTTTTTAGAATTTTTTTTATTTTTTGAATGTCAATGGCAACTAAGGAAATGACAATGAATTCCCACATTTTAGGATTTTTTTGTTTTTTGAATGAATATGCAACTAAGGAAATGATAATTCAAACCTATTTTTTTAGAATTTTTTATTTTGAATGATAATGAAAACTAAGGAAATGACAATATAACCCTAAGTTTTTTGGAATTTTTAAAATTTCAGATAAAATAGAAATAGCAATTTAATCCCAATTCTTTTAATTTTTTGAGAGCTTGGATGAAAATGACAATGTAATGGAGGATTAATGCTAATGTTTTTGGAACTTTTGGAAACTTGAGATGAAATGTAACTACTTGAACCCTATTATTTTTGAATTTTTAGTTTTTTAAAATTGTGGAATGAAAACCTACAAGTGCAAACCTAAGTGATTGAAAGGAGAACCTAGACCTCAAAGATCAAAATGATGGGGGTGAAGTTTGATAAATTCTTACCTTTCAATAGACTATTAAGCCACATGTTTGAATTTCTAGTAGAAATGATAAAAAGAGTGTTGACAAGGTCGAGCTACCCTTAAAATGACAAAGGAATGATTCAATATTTGACTAGAAATTTGTTAAGTTTTTTAAGACTAATGTGCAAGCCTAATGGGTGTAAGGCCTACACTAAAGATTGAAATGCATTTTTTAATTGAAAGGACTGATATAAGATCTATGACTTTGATTTTGACAATGCAAGGTAAATGATACCCTAGACTAGGATTTCACTATGCTAAGGATGATAAAGACAATTTATGTTGAAAACAAATGGACATTTCAAGTTTGAACTAAAGATGGTGGATGAAAATTTACCTAGATGCAATTTTGGAGACCCAATTTAAACTAAGACAAATTTTAACATAGGTGAAAACCTAAACATGAAAGGCTAAATGAAATGCAAGATTTAGTCTTAGTAGTGTTTTACAGACTTAGAAATATCATTATTTTTATGTTTGATCATAGTTCATAGCATTTGTTTCGGGTCTTAAAAAACCTAATTTTTATAGAAATATGTGTGATAGATTCAAAAAACTTTGGTATGGATTATATAAGTTGTGGGACTATATCTAACAGATGTAGTGAAGGTTTTAGTGATTGTGCACTTATCTAATAATGTAACTATAGACACCCTAAAATGGACAGGCTTGCGACTTTACATTAAAAACACTAATTTCCATCTATTAATTAATGGTTTTTAATCATTCATTAATCATCTTTTTTTCCTCTAAATTCATTCCCCAAATCATCTAATCAAATTCCCAAAATTAATTAAATAATTAATTTTATTTAATTAAATAGCTTTAATTAATTAATTACCATTAATTGATTAATTAAACTCAATTTCCTATAGTTTAAATTCAAATATTTAAACTTACTAATTAAATTCTTTCAATTGAATTAATTTCAATTAAATTAATTTAATTTCATCAAATAAAGCAATTCTTACACAAAAAGAATTCAATTATCTCACATGTTGAAAACAATTATTAAATAAATGAATTAAATATTCATTTATCTTCAAAGAGATAACTCCAATTCGATCACATGGGTTACTCCACCCATCTCTCCAGTCCACATGGGTAACTTCACCCACCTCTTCAGGTCAAAAAGGCAACTCATAATTATCTCTTCAATTAACCAAACTCTATCTCCTCTTTACCAAATAAAGAGATGGAGTTTACTAAGGACCTCTCCTGTTCCTTTTGATCTCAACTGTTTATCTCCCCATCTCTGGGATTGATCTAAACCATTCATATCATCACCAATTCCTATATAATAAACCCTTCATAACCATTTGAAGGGTCCAAGATTTCAAGCTCTCATGTGCCATTACTCCGTCTATTTGGTTCTAGCATTCAAGCCATCTTGCGATCACACACACACATTTCAATTATCAAATTCTTGACACTTCTCAAGTCATAGACATTGCCCCACCAATACTGAGCATCAAGAACAGCATTTTGGAAGGAGTAGAGAGAAACAATAGAAGCTTCAAGTATCATGGGGTTTGCATTTATTTGTCTTCCTTTCTCTTGCTTGTACATTTTATTGATCACATTTCTAGTATTTGTTTAGTAGTCATTATATACCTGATTTGCATTCATTTGTGAAACCTTTGCTACTAACCCTCGCCTTTGGAAAGTTGTGGGAATCAAAAAGAGAGGCATACATTTTGGTGAACCCGACATGAAAAAAATAGCCCAAATATCTCTTGCAGACGAAGAAATGGATTGATCAACCACGACCGTACGATCGTAATTTAAAAATCTGATTTTTCTTCGATATTTATTGTATTTCACAATTGCTGCAATTTTACCGCAATTGAAAGGAATGTGCCGCAATCGACTGGTTTAATACCACAATTGATTGCAGGCTTTCATAGTTATTCTGTCCATTTCTTGTCTTCTTTCCTCTGTTATTTTTCCACAATTGCCTGACCTGTGCCGCAATTGCAAGAATTTTGCCACAGTTTCCCAATCCGTGCCGCAATCGACAACATTTTGTAGCAGTTGCTAGTTATTTACCGCAATTGACAGAACATTACCACAATTGATAGAAAATTACCGCAATTGACATAACAATACCGCAGTTGTAGGAAGATTTCTGCAATCACATGAAATATTGCAACATCAGAACCAAATCCTCTGCTCATCTGTTTCTAAATTGACATTCTTTTTGGTTTCTGTGCAGGATTGGATCAGAATCATCAAGGACAGAAAAGGGTAAGTTTGGTAAGCATCCTTCATTATTTCAAAGTTACTTATATCCTTATTTTTGTGAGTATTCCTTTTTGGTACTAACCTATTTAAACAACACAAAACTAAAAGGAATTCATTTGTTGATTTGGGTTTAAAAAGAACAGTGCTTGCAAAACATATCACACCTCATATTTTGGATTTGGACTTAAAATTGATGTGGGGATTAAATATGAACAAAGACAAAGAATCTCTCAATTTGGTGCATTAAAATTGAACAAAGCAAATAACACCTACTTTTGGGCTTAAAATTGAACATTTGTGCTTGTATGGTGGTGTAGCTTAGTTCACATTTCAAAATTTGGAGCTTAATCGATTTACCTTGTGTCTTGAGTTTTGGGTGCACTTGCACAAACTATTAGATTAAAAACATTTATACTTTTTTAGAAAGGCTTGTCTGGGGAATGTGCTTCTTCCTCAGAGAACGACCTTAAACCAATAATCCTTTTGATTGATACATAAACAAGGCGTGAACCAAAGTTTCATCTTATCTAGCCAAGCTCGGCCGAGGCATGTTGATGATAGTCTAGATCAGGTGAATATCCCTAAGGATCTAGCATGATCAACTAGGCTCTTAAGTGAGTTGTGCATGTACAAACTGATTGGAGAGACACCACGGACCCTTACTACAACCTTGATTAATTAGAGGTCAACCCGTTTCACCTCCAAAAAGATACCTTATTATAGTGCAAGGGGTTGCAGAATTTCCCCCCAAAATTCTCAACATATGTTTCCCACGGTATTTGTGTAGTGAAAGAGATCTTCACTCGATGGAAACAATACCTAGAAATGGAAAAAACACGGGCACCTATGTCATGGACCTTCGTGTCCTAGTAGCATGACAATTGTTGTGTGAGCTAACGGACATTCAAGCATTGGGCCTATAGCATTGTATTCTGAAGCCATTGACCTAGATTAATCTGATTGTTCATTGTTGAGACCTTGTGATAACCTTACAACTTGAAAAATTTGTAGAACATACATAATTTTAGTCTTCATTCTTCGAAACACAATGCCTATTGTGCTTGTTCCTTTGATTAGTTTTTGAAAATGCAAAACAAAACATCCAAACTATCAAAATGAGTCAAATGTGTTAAAGTCTAGGGTTGTCAAAATGTCACATATCTTGCAAATCAGAAGCATTGTGTGATAAACTACCACAATCGACCAGTTATTTCACCGCAATCAGTGAAATTGTACCACATTTGAACAGATATACTATATTCCTATTCTAACCTAAAACCTTGAAAGAATTCTTCATTTGGTGTCAAAAAACTAGTGTCTATCCCAAGAAAATGCAAAGAACATTGTGTGAATCTCTAAACATTAAAGATTACCCTTTCTCTGTAAAGCACGATTATTGTCAAAAAACATTATTAGTTCGAAAGCTCAGACTCAAAATATCTTGATCTCATCATCTCAAACATCATCATCTTTATCAAATTGACTTTGTCCAAGACAAAGGTCAAAAAATCTTATCTTTTATCATCACCACTTTGAGATCAAGTTATCAAAATCTGTCCTTAGATTTACCCTTGTCCAAAACATAACTTAGACTTTTCTTAGAAGGGATCCTCTTCTTTGTTTGCTTTATATCACTTGTTTTAGTTACAAAACCTAGACTGCACTATGTATCAAACACCTCTTTGAGGACCTTACACAAGGTCTAAGGCTAGAGCTCAACCTGATGAGTCATATATCAACCATTTCCCCACTTGGGAAATAGAGCAAGAGAATGATCCCTTCATGAACACCAGTTCTGCTCTATTCATTAAACAGCCCCATGGGGTAGCCTTTTTCCAAGATATCACTAAAGAAGAACTTGAAGATGTGGAACAAGATGCCTACTCCACCAAAGTATTTGACACTGTTGTAGAGAGGAACCCTGAACGTTACTTGGCCATGCTAATAAATAAGGGAGTCAAACTCCCTGCTGAATTTAGTGTATCAACTATATGGCCCAAAAACCCTCTCATAGGTCAAAACACTACTCACACTCCTCAGACACTACATGTTGTGTCACAGATCTTTCCACCTTTGGTTTTACCCACATTGACACAGACTACATCCAATCAAACCAATGACCCAACTCAGGCCAGCACATCATCTACTCAAGACATGACAGGCTTGCAATTAAGTGCACCCATGGTCACTAGTATGCCTCAACCTTTGGTATCATGGCCAGCATAATCAAGCTCTCATGCTATGCCTTCCATCCCACCAAACACCAACTATTATGAAACTATCGCTGCTACAATCCACTCACACTCATCTTGGGATCAATACCTCATGCTCGTAAGGATCCATCTCTGTAGGACCTATTTATAGTCAAGTCCCACCCAAGGCTACATCTTTTCCCATTCTGACACCAATCCAACCTCTGCAACATCAACCCCAGCTTCAGTTGCCTCAGTTCCAACCTCTGCAACAACAACCCTAGCTTCAGTTGCCTCAAATCCAACCCTCGCAACACCAACCCCAGCTTTAGTTTCCTTAGTTCCAACCCCCGCAATAGAAACCCCAGCTTTAGTTGCCTCAAAACCAACCTCAACAACAACAATACCTACCCCAGCATTATCAACCCCAGTTTCAGTCACAATAGCAAACACATCAAAACCCACCATGGACTTCTCATGTCCCTCCTGTTACAAATCACTCGGTGGGGAGTCAATATCAATTCCTTGGGATGAGATCCTACGTTCCTACTCAAGGGACACAAAGGCGTAGCCTCATACCCACCATAGCACAAAGAAATGTCCACACGCACCAGCCTTAATATCAAATGGGCATGCTAATGCAACAAATGCGAACCCTTCAAACCCAAATGATGGATATGCAAAATCAGGGGCAAACTAAATCCTATACTGTAGAGGATTTATACCCATACCCCTTTGACCATTCTCTTCACATGTCTCCATTCCAAAATCACTTCTCGGTACCAAAATTTGACAAGTATAGGGGCAGTACCAACCCTATTGAGCATATCTGAGAGTTTTTTTCTAGTTGCGTTGAAGTTGCTCATGATGAGACATACCTAATGAGACTGTTCCCACAAAGCCTAGCCAGACCAGCAATGGAATGGTTCTCACATCTACCTCATGGCATTCAGTCTTGGGGAGAATTGGCTGAAAAGTTCATAGCTCACTTCCATCATAACATCGAGCACAAGGTCAACATCAAGGACCTTTGCAATATCAAACAGAAAGATGGAGAGTCTTTTGTGAAATTCCTACAGAGATGGAGGAATATGGAAAAATGTATAACATATGATGTGCCCAAAAAAGACTTAATAGTCATGTTTTTTGACAATCTAATCCTAGACATGTCATTCAAAATAGAGTTACAGTTAGCTCCAAACATCACACAACTCATCGAAAGAGGAGTTCATTGTGAGCTGAACTTGGTCAAATGAGGAATCCTTGCAGATCCCACACAAAAAAATATGAATAAGAATACAACAGAAAAAGATAAGTGGTGGAACAAAAACAAAAATGTCACTAGCAATGGTATCATTGATGTGAAAATAGTCAATTACGCACAACCCAAGGTGTCACTACAAGGTGCACCTATGGAAAACCAAAAACCCACAGGGCCCACTCAACAGGCATACATCCAAAACCAACCTCCCCCTATACAAGTAGTCAGTGTGTCAAACAGTCAACAATAGAATCAACACAAACCACGGTTTCAATTCTAGCAATGAGATTTCACACCATTAGGAGAGACGATAGAATCAACTTTATGCAAGTTGATACAATCAAATACTATCACTCTCCCAAAAATTAGGGACTTTGAACGAGATGAAAGAAAACCAAGGTGGTATAATGACAAAGATTTATGTGAATTTCATCAGGTCAAGGGGCACAAAACAACCAACTGCTACCAATTGAAACATGCTATCCAAGATCTGATTGACACAGGGATCATCGATGTGATGAATACTCAAACCAAAGGTACAATAGATCATACCATTTTCAATGATACCTTTCGAGATCACAACAAGGGAAAAGCCTCTGGGTCTGGTGGACAAACCAATAAAGTTAACTATACATATGCCAACAGTGATAATGTCATCAATTGCCTCAATCCTTCAGATAGCCATGTGGCTAAAATCACTATTAGAGACCAAGGTAATAATTATGCTATAAAAATGCATCGTGATAGAGTCATCTTGCAAGGATTACCATCCTCAGCTACTACATCAGCCAATCCTACAGCAAACTCAGATCCACAAACAAGCATAGTGGACCAACTAAAGTGCACACCTGCCCAGATCTCCATGTTTGACCTATTGCGCATATCTTCGTAGCATAAAATGGCACTTGACCAAGCACTTCAAAATGCATCTGTCCCAAGGGACATAACACCCAAAATCTTCCAAATGATGGTCAACCATATAGCAGATAACAAACATGCCACATTCACATACCATGATGTGCCACCACATAAACCCCTGCATAATGATCCTCTACACTTGTCCAAATCCACAAGAGCACTGTCGATAGGGTCCTTGTTGATGGTGGAGCTGGGTTAAACATTTGTACTCTAAAGTTAATCAAGAAAATGGGCTATTTAGAATCAAGCATTGATGTCACAAGGAGGATAAATATTAGATCTTATGATGAAGAGGAAAGGTCCTCTAAGGGTATTATCATTCTACCTATTTGCATTGGTCATGTGGTCAAAAACACACCCTTCCAAATCTTAGACCTTGAGTTGGGATACAACATGTTACTAGGGAGACCTTGGATACATGAAATGCAAGTTGTACAATCAACATACCATCAATGCATCAAGTTCCCTCACCAAGGAGAGGAGATCATCATAGAGGGATATCCCAATCCCTTCCAATATTGTAACGCGGTCCAAATTAGCACCGATAACTAGGTACCATCAAACCAAGATGCAAGCATCCTGTCCTCTTTAGATTTGAATCCCAAAGATGTCACACGAGAAGCAAGAAAGATAGTCATTAACCAGGATGCAAGTATCTCCTCCTCTTCAGATACAAATCTCAAATATATCACATAGAAAGAAAGCAAGATATCCATCACAAATAAGGGCTATGGTGATTACAGATATGAAGAAGCCTTTACCATCATGCACATGCCTCAAATCCCAAGAACTCATGGCATGCCACAACCTGTTATTGTAACAGAAGCTCCGCAGCTGGTTCTATTCAGATGTCCACCCACAACCTTTGTCTGATGGGGAGACATAGTGAAAGAGAATCCTTTTGAATAAGACATCAACACCTGGTTATATCAAGACACCCCTGAGACAATCCGACCACCACTACCTTTGGAAAACTATGGTAACAGTTATACATGATACAAAGATTTGGGTATTATGGTACAACTGGGCTGGGGGCAAGACAACAAGGCATATATGAATTGCCTCTCCCACCAACATAGAGAAACACAAGAGGTTTGGGATATGGACAACAAACCACTTGTCATGTGATCCAAGACATTCAAGTCAATCATGAGAAAATAGCACAGATGCACTGGGGGCACAACACAGAGCATGTCCTAATAAGCAACATATTAGTGCAGTTGTTGCCCGCCAAAGAAGGAACCACACAATCCAAAATAAACCTACACTTAGCAATCGATGATGACCAAGGAAGTGAGACATTGAAAAAACATTCCATTGAGATTGACTCCCATGAGTATAAGTGGAGATCCATCCACGACTCTGAACCATCAATCCCATATTTTTCCCCTTAGGCTGACATTATCATAAATCTAGCAGACCTATTTGACCAACTGACCATCACCGAACAACCCTGTATAGAAAAACATGTCATTTATCAAACCTCAAGTGGTGTGTCCACGTCACAGTCTAATTTTGTAGGCACCATATCAGCAGTCCCATTCAGTGAACCATAGACAAACAGTAGTGAAAATGTCTGTCTTATACACCCTGAGCTTATAAAGTGGGATCAACAAGGGCCATCTGATCTAGATGTCTTCGAGAATGACAAGGTGATAGCTTATTTCATGGGACTAAGGGAAGGCATACCATCAGGATATCACAAGGCAAGATTCTCCATTAACCTAGATAGAGTAGCATATTTCAGGGAGGAAGCTCCTCTTTCCAGTCCACAAAAGAAAAAAGAACAAAAGAATAAAAAGCTAAAAGAAGATGTATCTTCTAGAAAAAATCTCACTAAGGCACTAGAAGAAGGAAACAAGGAACTCCTCCCCCTAACAGAGGAGAAATCAGCACTACTAGCCGAAGAGACAGAGGAAGTCAACTTGGGAGATGAAAAGAACCCGAGAAACATATACTTGGCAAAATCACTCACTCTTGAGGAGAGAGAATAGTTCATCAGTTTCTTCAAGGCAAGAATGATCAATTTTGCATGGTCCTACTTAGACATGCCAGGATTAGATCCAGATCTTGTGCTACATCATCTCCCATTGCTACCAAATGCCAAACCTATCAAATAGAAGCTAAGAAAGATGCATCCTCACGTTGCATTGTTAGTCAAGGAAGAACTGAAAAAGCTCCTGGATGCTAAATTCATCAGACCTATACCATATGTGGATTGGATATCTAATCTAGTACCAGTTATGAAGCATAGTGGTCAGATATGAATTTGCACAGACTTCAGGGATCTAAACATAGCATGTCCTAAGGATGACTTTCCTTTACCAAACATTGACATGATAGTAGACCTAACTGCCGGAAATCAAATGATATCACTCATGGATGGCTTTTCAGGTTACAATCAAATAAGGATCACACTAGAAGACCAACACAAAATGGCTTTCACATGTCCTTGGGGAACATATTGTTGGAATGTCATGCCATTTGGTTTAAAGAATGCTGGAGTAACATATCAGAGGGCTATGACGACCATATTTCATGATCTCATCTACAAGACAATGGAAGATTATGTGGATGATATACTAGCAAAATCAATACTTTGAAAGGATCATCTACGGGTTTTGAGACCCATCTTTGATAGAATGTAGGAATTCAAAGTCTGACTAAATCCAAAAAAGTGTGCATTCGGTGTCATAGTATCACACAGAGGAATCAAGGTAGACCCAGCAAAGGTCAAAGCAATATTGGACATGCCTCCACCATCAAACCTAAAACAACTGAGAGGGTTAAAAGGAAGCCTCCAATCGATTAGATGCTTCATAGCTCAACTGGCAGACAAGTGCCACCCATTCCAACACCTATTGCATAAAGACATCAAGTTTATATGGATAGAGCAATGCAAATAGGCATTTCAGATATTCAAAGACTACCTTCTTAATTATCCTATATTGGTACCACCAGTATAAGGTAGACCAT
This sequence comes from Thuja plicata, assembly GCA_018584345.1. Classification (NCBI taxonomy): domain Eukaryota; kingdom Viridiplantae; phylum Streptophyta; class Pinopsida; order Cupressales; family Cupressaceae; genus Thuja; species Thuja plicata. The sequence continues at coordinate 3,796,950 of MU228456.1, read as the reverse complement.
TGATTTTATATATCTTAGTGATGGAATGAGCACTAGGTGTACTCTTGGCACAACATGATGACTCGAGAAAAGAGAGGGCCATTTACTATCTAAGAAAGACTTTGGTTGGATATGAGATAAACTATACACCCATTGAGAAGTCATGCCTGGCAATTGTTTTCACTTCCCAGAAGCTTAGACACTACATGTTGAGTCACCAAATGAAATTGATCACACATATTGATCCTCTCAAGTACCTATTAAGAAAAGCAATGCTCATGAGAAGACTGGCAAAGTGGGTAATGATCTGAAGTGAGTTTAACATTTAGTACATAGATAGAAAGGCTATCAAAGGACAAGTGATAGCAGATCAACTAGCAGAGGCACCAATTCAAGACCACCAGCCTATTATCTCTGAATTTCCTAATGAATCTATCATGACACTACAACCGGTGATCAAGGTATGGCAACTTTATTTTGATGGATCATGTATGAACCATGGTGCGGGGGTAGGGATAGTTATTATCACTCTATATCATGATACAATTCCAAAGTATTTCAGACTTAACTTCCAATGCACCAACAACATAGAAAAATATGAAGCATTGGCCATCGGTCTAAAGATAGCCATACAATGGAGAATCAAGAACCTGAAAGTCTTTGGCAATTTGTAGTTGGTCATTAGTCAAGTTAATAATGATTATATGACCAAAGATGAGAAGCTCATACCATATAGAGCACAGATGGAATAACTGCACACCAAGTTTCATTACATTCTCTTTGAGCAAGTCCCCAGAGCATAGAACAAAGTGGTAGATGCGATGGCTACCATAGCATCACTGATTGACATGCCAGGCAACAATACCAAATTCTAGTTTCTAGTGGAGCAACTCTTGGTGCCATCACATCAGGCATCTATCATAGAATCAGCGTGTGTCCTTGTTGGTCCTGAGTCCCCATGGTACCAAGATGTCTATAGCTATCTCCAAAACAAAGTCTTACCCCCAAACTTGTCTAGGAACCAGAGAAAAGCCCTCATCTGCCAAGCCTCTAGATATACAATCCTCTCAACTACTCTATATAGACGAAGTCTCGATGGAACATTACTATGATGTCTCACTTCCATAGAATCCTAGAAAGCTTTGTACGAGGTACATGAAGGAATATGTGGAACCCATAGAGGTGGCAACAGCTTAGCTAAGAAAATAATCTGCATGGGATACAATTGGCCTACAATAGAGAAAAATGCACACAAGCATGTTCAAAGGTGTAGATAGTGCCAAATTCATGGAGACCTCATCCATGCACTGGCCCAGGAATTAAATCCCATCACATCACCGTTAGCATTTTCAATGTGGGGATTTGACCTGGTACACAAAATCACACCTTCTATAGCGAACAGACACAAGTACATCATAGCAGCAATAGATTACTTCACCAAGTGGGTGGAAGCAATTCCCCTCACTTACATCACTGGAAAATAGATAGCAATGTTCATATATAATCACATCATCTGTCGATACGGGATCCCCCAAATAATCCTGATAGATCATGGTACCCCTTTCCAGAACAAGGATGTTGAAGACCTATGTGAACAGTTCTGCATCAAACAAGGTTTCTCCTCATTTTACTACCCTCAAGGGAATGTCCAAGCCAAAGCTACCAACAAAAAAATCTTGAAGATTCTGAAGAAAAAAGTAAATGAATCAAGGCGAGACTGGCCTTTACAGCTTAGTCCTGCATTATGGGCATACAGAACTAGTGTGAGAACACCAACAGGAGCAACTCCTTTCTCCCTAGTCTATGGAACAGAGGTAGTATTACCCCTTGAAGTGGAAATCCTATCCCTAAGGATATCATTAAAGAACCTAGTTTCAGACGAAGACTATAGAGTGGCGAGGCTAAGTGAACTAGAGCTACTAGATGAAAGAAGGCAACATGCCTTCGACCACTTACAAGGCTATCAGAATCACCTTAGAAGGAATTATCACAAGAAGGTAAAGCCAAGAACATTTTAGGTAGGAGACCTTGTCCTCATGGAAAATCAGAAGAATCAAGTAGAGCGAGTCAAACCTGGTAAGTTCGAGCCTAACTGGCTAGGACCATTTGTTATTATCATCTCTACTCAGAGTGGGGCATTCATACTAGCAACACTAGAAGAAGATCAGCTCCCTGGCTACATCAACAGCATGCACCTGAAGAGGTTCTACCCTTAAAGGTCTTTATGGTTAAGTCATTTATCTACATATCCAGAAAATACCAAAAAAAAAAAAAAAAAATACAAAAGTTACCTTGGTGAAAACCTGGCAATCATGCACCCTGGCGACAACCAAAAAAAAAAATCAAAAAATCAATGAATATAAAAGTTACCTTGGTGAAAAACCTGGCAATCAAGCGCCTTGGCGACAACCAAAAAAATAAAAAAAAGAGAGAGAGAAAAGAGAAAATAGAATCGCTCTCTTAGTGAAAACCTGGCAATCAGGCACTATTAAGTAGGTACATTGGTGAAAACCTAGTAAACAGGCACCAATTGTTGAAATCTAGCTGCACCATCAATGAGCTCCAAAAGCTTGAGCACACTTCAAAATGCAAGATTGACAACCCAAGTAATATCCAAAATCACAATCCCCTCTGAGCACCAAGCACTTACCCATGTTAATACTGGTCCACCAGACTAGGGGGCAATTCCAAATATCCTAAAAAATCCTAAAAATTAGAAAACTCATCAAAAAATCCTAAAAAGATCAAAAATCAAGAGAAAATCAACCTTCATCAAAAACATTCAAAAAATTGCAAAATCCCAAAAAATAAAACCAACTCGGTTATCAAAAGAGAAAACGGCAATTCCGCCTAGTCAATCAACGTCACAATCATGAGCTTTGTGAATCAGCATTGGGCTCATCTGACACAACTTTATCAATCTATCAATTCAATCAGTAAACAATAGGTGAGAAAGCCAAAATATCAATTTTCACAATCATGAGCTTTGGAAACAAGCATTGGGCACATCTGACACAGCTTGATCAGCTGCCAACATGATTAGAGCAATCAAATCTATCAATCAAATACTGTCACAATCATGATCTTTGCGAACACACATTTAGCCCATCTAACACAGCTCAATCCATTGCCAATGTGATCAAAGAAATCAAGCCAACCAAGCCTATCCACAGAGTTTGAGCCAATCAAGAGAATCCAACTACATCGAGGAACCATACAAAAATGTTGACTAGGTCAGTCAAGTCAGTCAGATGTCAGTCTATATTTTGGGGTTATGTTCTTACACTACTCTAGGATCCACCATGTTAGGAGAGTAGCTATGATAGATCATGACTTATTTTCTTTGATTGTTGTCTATTGAATGTTCACTTCGATTTCAGGGCCATGATGATTTAGGATAAATACGGTAGGTGCTGTCACTTATCTGGCAGCCACGTAGTTCTACGATCTGAGCTTAAACCTGGGAAAGAATTGGACATTCCTTCTCTTTTATTTTTCTTGTTTGCTTTATAGAATCAAGAGTTTACAGCAATATTCAGATGGAATCTGAGTTGATTTGGAGTTCTATCTTGGTTTCTATGGTCTTTCCCTTTATGTTACAAACAAGAGCTCATGATGCTATCCAGATGGACTCTAGGGGCATAGGAGTTCTATCTTGTTTGTTTGGCTTTC
>MU228456.1:3775863-3789024 GCA_018584345.1 Thuja plicata | reverse complement strand
AAGCAATTCTTAATCAAAAAGAATTCAATTATCTCACATGTTGAAAACAATTATTAAATAAATGAATTAAATATTCATTTATCTTCAAAGAGATAACTCCAATTAGATCACATGGGTTACTCCACCCGTCTCTCCAGTCCACATGGGTAACTTCACCCACCTCTTTAGTTCAAAAAGGAAACTCATAATTAGCTCTTCAATTAACCAAACTCTATCTCCTCTTTACCAAATAAAGAGATGGAGTTTACTGAGGACCTCTCCTATTCCTTTTGATCTCAACTGTTTATCTCCCCATCTCTGGGATTGATCTCAACTATTCATATCATCACCAATTCCTATATAATAAACCCTTCATAACCATTTGAAGGGTCCAGGATTTCAAGCTCTTGTGTGCCATTACTTTTTCTGTTTGGTTCTAGCATTTAAGCCATCTTGTGATCACACACACACACATTTCAATTATCAAATTCTCAACGCTTCTCAAGTCATAGATGCTGCCCTGCTAATACTAAGCATCAAGAATAGCATTTTGGAAGGAGTAGAGAGAAACAATAGAAGCTTCAAGCATCATGGGGTTTACATTTATTTGTCTTCCTTTCTCTTGCTTGTAATTTTATTGATCACGTTTCTAGTATTCGTTTATTAGTCATTATATACCTGATTTGCATTCATTTGTGAAACCTTTGCTACTAACCCTTGCCTTTGGAAAGCTGTGGGAATTGAAAAGAGAGGCGTACAGTAACATACTGGAATAATATTTAAATAAACTAGAACAAGAAAGTTAAGATGAGAAACAGAAACATAAATTTTTTTTTGAAAGAAAAGCAGGAAATGTCATATTGATAGAATATTTTCTTAACAAGTATCTACTTACAAAATTTATCAACTTGCATCCAGTAAAAGATAAGTAATACCTAGTTTTTTTCTAGTTTTCATAAAAAGTAGATTGTTTAACACATGTGACTCATCAAGGCATAGGAGTACATATAGTATGTCTCGTTGCTGAGGTAATTGTAGGAATAAGAAGCTATAAAAAGATGTTGAAAACTCAAGAAAGAAAAAGATATCATCAGGGCATTTATCCATCCAACCATGGATCAACTGATCCCACCCTACACACTCCACTGAGTGGCCCGGCCCTCCGCGAGTAGGAGCATGGTCATTGTAAATCTCAGAACTGGTGTAAGGTTCCTATAGAGAACATTAGCCAACCCTATAGCCTCTGCTAACTTGGTTGACTCTTGACCTATTCTGTATCTGGTTCCTTATCTAACTGGTACTAGTGTCATATGATAACACCCCTTGGCCAAGGTTTTATCCTACATGATTACCATGTAAGCTATTCATCACCCTAATCTATTTACTATGTTCATTAGTGTTTTACATAATCTGAATTTTATCCTTCTGTCCTTGTCCCAATTTCTAGGACAGCTATCTACATATGGTGGTAAGGGAAAATTAGCTAAGCATAAGTATCTCACTGCTTTAACAGACTCTCTAGACAAAGGTGTTGAAACTATTGGAACTGTATTCTGGAATTACCATTAATAAGCTAAAATGTCATAACACAACAAGGCTGGAAGGATGTTACAGTATCAAAGGTAAAATTCCTCCTAACCATATGGTGATAAGAGTGAAAAGAAGAGTATTAACCGCACCCTTGCTTAACAGTTCCAATAACTCCAAGATTAAGTCTGTAAATACACTACGCGGAAGTACCTTAATATCTTAATTTCCCTATAGAAAAAGAATGACAGTACTAACTTTCACAGAATGAAAGAACACTAAGGTGGACGTTAATAACTTTACAAAGAAGAACACTAAGGGTAGACAATAGCCGCACTCAATCTATGAATCATTCTTACAAGGTTCAGAAGGAAGCAACATCTTATTTCATTTTCAACATAGGAAGAAAAAGAATGATACTTTTGCAAAGTTCAGAAAAGCATCATCTTACTAAAGAGTTCAGTGTTAGAGGAAATGACATCCTAAATTCTTTTCCCTCTCCAAGAAGAAATAAGAGTTCTGAGTTGAGAAGAAGTTGGGCATCTTAGTCATTTCTAGCATTAAAAGAATGGATGATACATATCCGCAGAGTTTAGAATTAAAAGAAATGACATTTTTTTTCCATTCTCCTCTCCATGATGAATCAAGAATTCAAGGTTAAAAAGAGGATGGCATCTTAATGATTCCTTCACATTAAAAAGAAAGGTCAACACCTATCAGCAAAGTTCAAAATTAAAGAAATGACTTTCAACTTCATTTCCTAACATTGGAAAGAAAGACTGACACTTATATTTAGAGTTCAAAGATTAAGGATACGATATTTCAAATTCATTTCCTAACAATGGAAAGAGAAGCCGACACATATATGTAGAGTTGAAAGATTAAGGATACGACATTTCAAATTCATTTCCTAACAATGGAAAGAAAAGCCAACACATATATGTAGAGTTCAAGATTAAAGATACGACATTTCAAATTTCTTTCCTAACATGGAAAGAAAAGCCGACACATACGCACAACCATAAGGATGAACAATTTCATTTCAACAAACATGCAGCATGAAGGATGAAGAAGACTAAGGAATAAGTGGAAGGAGCATTCATGCCTTTTGTAGAGAGGAGTCATCAACTGTGTTACCGCATCTACTCTCTTCTTCCACGGTACAACTCTTCCTACCTACCTACATCCAGCTCCCGTAATCTTCCTCTCCCTTTACCATCTAAGAAGACTAATTCTTAATCCACTTCACCCAATGATTCCTAACTACTGCCATGTGAGATGGGATGACTCAGCTCCCACCCCACCACCTTACATTCCTAATCTTCGGGGTGCTCCACAAAGATGCTCTTTGTTTTCTTTTTTCTTTTTTTAAAATAAACCCGAAAAGGAAAGAAGTGTCATGAAGAGTTAAAGGTTAAAAAGGGTCCCATGAAAAATAGAACCCATGGCACCTAAGGATGATGACAAGATAACTAAGAACAATAATAAAATATAAAGGTTCTACTAGAGTTACTAAGCTCGGATGGTTAACAACAACAACAACATAGAAACCATCAAATGATGACTCCAAGACCAAAGGTGTTGAAGCGTGAGGATGGTCCAATCGGCATGGAACTAGAAATGACACGATGCATAGTAATAAAAGTGACATGAAATAACTCTAGATGTAAGCTCTATGCTACAACCACAACTGGGTTCCTTGACTAACCGGTTGATCCTTACTCACAGTACTAGAGGGTCAATGACATCCGTTCTTCGTTTACTATGAACATGCTCTTCCTCTTTCCCGATGATACCTTTTCCCTTTCCAGCCAGCTGATCCTACATCCACTTGCAAAACAATCTATAGTTAATTCCTTGCCACAATAATTACTTATAACCAATAAATCAAGTGTAAGATACGAGGAGATAATTAAATCTAGTGTCCCAATTTGATTATCAGTTCAATCTAGAAATTCTAGTACTAACCAATTCATCTTTTAGTATCAAGGCTTTTTCACGTCTACTTAGCATAATAAATTGTTAATTTAAGTGCCTAACCATAAGTACATACAATACCAAAACCATTAAGGCACCATATAATACCAGATACCATTTAGGCACAATTGCAAAACAATATACCATTTAGGGCACAATTGCAAAACCATATACCATTTAGGGCACAATTGCAAAACTATTGGATGTTACATACCCATCCCCTTATGAATCATTGTCTCTAATGATTGTAATATTCATGGTAACTTACTAGTTCCAATAAAAAAAAAAAAAATTCAACACAACAAAATTGATATGTACATAAATCCAGAATTTCATCATTTTTAAACTAATATTGTTTTTCTTTAAACCAACTGGTTATAAGAATTAAACAAAAATGGAAACTGTTGATGTATTTCATCATAATCTTCCCAAGTGGCATTGTCCTCAGTGTATTGGTCCCACTGGACCTTACACTACTTTACCTCTTTGTTTCGCAAGCATAGCTTACGTACCTCAAGCACCCTCATGGGCTCGACCATTACCACCCAAGGATCTCATACCTGCAGAGAGTTCCAATCTATCATATGAGAGAAATCCACTATGTATTTTTTAAGGTAAGATACATGAAAGACATTATGCATAAGTGACAGGGCTGGCAGTAGAGTAATCCTGTAGGCAACTGGGTTGATTACTTCCAAAACTTTGAATGGCCATATGAATCTGGGGGCCAGTTTGGATGCCTTGCCAAAAGTGATGGCACTCTTGTGAGGTTTGACTCGAAGAAGCACCTTTTCCCCAACCTCAAAATGTCTGGGTGTACACTTTGCATCTGCATAGCTCTTCTGCCAATCGTTATCTTTTGCTAACCTTTGTCAGATCAGTCTAACTTGACTTTCCATCTCTGATAGCATTTTCGGACTGAGGACTATCCTATCTTCCAGCTTATCCTAGCTGATAGGTGTTTTGCACCTCCTTCCGTATAATGCTTCAAATGGAGCCATCTTAATGGATGAATGATAAGTATTGTTGTAGGAAAATTCTACCAAGGGTAGGTAATCTTCCCATTTGTATTGTTGATCCATACAGTACATCCGAAGAAGATCCTCTAAAATCTAGTTCACTCATTCTATTTTCGCATCCGTTTCTAGATGATAAGTTGAACTTATGTTTAATTGAGTTCCTAAAGTTGTGAAAAGTGTTTGCCAAAATATAGAAGTCATTCTGGCATCCCTGTCAGATATAATTTTCTTGGGTACACCATGGAGTCTAAAAATTTCTTGGACAAATTTCCAAGCTATAACTGGAGCCCCATCTATTAAGTTTCCAGGAATAAAATGAGCCACCTTTGTCAGCTTGTCCACCACCACCAAAATAGTCTTGTGCTTGTCTCAGGACATAGGTAGACCTTGAATAAAATCCATGTTAATTACTTGCCATTTCCATTCTGGCTCAGTGTGAGGATAAAGTAATCCTGCCAGATATTGATGTTCTGGCTTCACTCTCTATCATTCCAAGCAACTGGTGACAAACTTAGCAGCATCATTTTTCATACCCTTCCAAAAGTACAATGTTCTAACATCAGCCATGAGCTTAGTAACTCTGGGGTGTCTGGAATATGGTGCGGAATGCACTTCTCTCCAGACTAAATTTCTCAGCTTGGAACAATCTGGTATATACATATAGCCTTCAAACCTTAGTGTACCATCTGCTTCAAATCTAAAGCCATCATATCTATGATCCTTGTGGTCATTATGAAGAGCTTCCTTAACTTGCTTATAGAATTGGTCCATTGGTTGTATTTCTTGTTTGGTGGTTTTCCTGGCTCCTTGTCCTACTCTCTGAGTTATGGTGTCTTCAGTTTAGCCGTCCTGTTCAATCTGGCTATCCTCTATCATGTTTTTCAGGTCTTCAAGTCTTAACCTTGCCCAAATTCATGAAAACCCTGGAAACCATAGGCTTTCCAAGTGTAAAACGATGATATTAAACCCTAAGTCTTGGCACATTCTATTTCTCAGTTACTTTTTCTAGTCACTTAAGGCATGTATTTTAATAGAGGTCGCCTCGTCGCGTTACCCTGAGCGAATATTCCAAATGTCTCCCCGACTTTGCATTTTCCTTCAGTCGCGTAGTCTCCTAATACTTCAGAATTTTTCTTCTGTGTTCTGAGACTTAGCGATTCATTTTATTCGGGTAGTCATGGGATAGTTATGTTATAAGCCTTTGTGAAGGAGGGACCCACTGCCTAGTCGGGTGATCACGAGAAAGTCTTAACAATTATGAAAATGTCTTCCGACTTTGCGATTGCTTCTTGTTGCGTTATCGCCAAATCATGCCACAGTTAACAGTTATGTCATACCTTCAGTCGCGTAGTCTTGAAATGGAACGGTGGTTAAAGGATTTTGACCGAGACTTCACAACTAGCTATTGAGGTTTGCGGAAAAGTGCAGTCGGGATGTCACCAGAACAGGGTGATGACTCAGTTCTTCAGTATGCAGTATATGAACCAGTGGCTGTGTGACATGTGTCATAAGGTGGATGGAAGCTAAAGGGGTCGTCACCTTGTCGCCAGAAGAATAAAATAGGTTCAGCGACTTCGAGACTAAGGTGCTTTTCCTTCAATCGCTGAGTCTGAGAATGATTTAAGGGTATGCATGATTATCTGGCGATTAAGCGACGGCCATAAGATAAAAAGATTAGAAGATCCGACAGTGGTCGTGAATTCTAAGAAGAAAGGTGCCCTACAGAAAAAGTCCTCTCGACTTGGTGATTAAGGTATGTCACGCAGTCGCCAGAAGCGGAAAAAGGACACATAGGACCTATTACAGTAAATTCAAAGGCTTAGAACTTAGATCTCCCAACTTGGTGACTAGGCATTGTCGCATAGTCTTGAAACAGAGATTAAGTATTCAGCGACTAGGAGATCACCGTAAAAGTTAAACAAGGTAGTTAGTTGCAAAGTCTGGAAATGAATGATGGGTTAATGTTAACTCTTCATGAATTTGATTTCAGTTGGGTCGCATGGTCACCAGATCATGACTCAGGTTAGCCAAGGGTAAAAAAAGCACATTTTCGCCAAGTCTTGAGATGGAACCAAGGTTAGTGACATAGTCCCGCGACAAAGAGGCTTCATGCAGTCGCGCAATTTCCTGATCCTGAAATTTAAAAAGCGGCGGCAGTTTTTTGATGTGACAGTGTGAATCGCTCGGTGACCAATCACAGGCTTGCATTTGGATTACTGTGCAAAAAGAGCAGCTAAAATGTAAGATAGTTGATGAATTACAGTGTGACATGTCAGCCTTTTTGAATGTAGTTGGTAGCTCCGAGGATTCACTTTCAAATTTTATTTTCTGTCAAGCTCAGGAACTACGGTTAGGTTTTTGTTCGAGTTCACAACATGGCAAATTAATGGCAGAACTGATGTTTCCAAATTATGAGCTGTGTACTCTGAATGATGGCTATCATGAGTTGATGGTGCATTCATTTGCCTTCGCCATGCTTTCAGTTTTCAGACCCAAGTTGCTAATTTTCAGGGGAGTGATATTTTTCTTAGTGTGCAGTGTATTCAAATTTGATCAGAGAGTTCTGAATTGTAGAAGATTGTGTAGAACAAACAGCTGATATTTGAGATTAGATTTGTTTCAATATCGGTAAAGGAAAAAGAAGCCTGTGGTAGAAGAAGAGATTTTGGATGATGAGTGAGGTGAACACTTGGCGCTGCACTGTTCAGAGACAAGATGGACAGTTATTACAAAAGGAGGATGTAGGTGAGTAGGCGAGCACAACTATCCAGACTCAGCATAACTACTACCAGCTACCACCTACAAATCTGATTGCAGTCGCCAGATCAAGAGAAGAATAAGAATATTTGTTTATACCTTTTTGACTCAATCCTTTCACCGCTTCTTCTCTCTCTTCCTTTTATCCCTCTTTTTGCTTTAGGGTTAGGTTTTCTTTGATCATCCGAAGCTTTTTGCATCCTTAAGGGATTCCAAGATGGTCAAAAAACCTATATATAGCCTAAGAGTTGTAGTTGTAAAGGGTTCCTTTCCTCTGCCTAGAGTAGGTCCCTGTTGGGCATGTGGAAATTTTATTGTAAGTTATACTTCTGTATCTTTTCATATTCATGAAAGCTTCTTGTCTGGATATGTTGAAACAGAATACAATAATAGAATACAGTGTGGTTTTCCCTCTTTCATATTATCTTGTATCTTTTCATTCTATTTGTGCTCTAGTGTGTTTCATCTGTAAGGCATTTGAAACACACCAGCTATAAGGTAGTTTGTCTAATTGTTTATGAGTTCCTTTCAAGGAGAGGACTGAGTTTCATAGATGATTTCAGAGAGCAAAACACTGTGATAAGGATTTGATGCAGATGTATGTATATGAGAGGATAGTTTGTAAGGCACTCTATCTCAGCCACATGTAGTTTGTAAGGCACTCTACAGTATCTCTGTTAGTTTATCTCTGTTGATTCATGTTTTCATTGACTCTTTGCCCAATGGATAGGCACTGGTCTAGAGTATAGTTTGTAGTCTATTCCCCATCCAATATCAAAAACCAAATTAATCAAAATACTCTTGTTACTTAGAACAAATGAGCTGAACTCATATGGATTTGTATCAGCAGGATACTAATCAGTTTGTTAATCCCTTGAAGAGTGGATCATTAGGTTATCCCTCCTACAATAAAAGGAAGAAGGATGAAAATCCTTGTATCACTATTTTTAGCTATATTTACAATCATAGTTTGTATGGTTAAATATTGCATCTGATTATGCTTGGTCATTTGCAAGGTATTTTATAAGTTGGTTTCACAAAGGTACATAGCAAATCAGTGTCCACATTAAAATACTGTGTAAACAACAATCATAAAAGGTAAAACCTGCCTGAGTATATGTGGAGCTCAAAAATGAAGAAGGACCTTATCCAGTCCTTAGCAATTAGGATTTTCTTGTCTCTAAATCAGTATTAGAAGGCATAGTGTTCAAGTAGTCATTCCAAGCACTGTGGTTCATACAAGAAAAATCCCTAACATGGTCCTCAAGAGATCAATGAACCTCTTGTTGTTTAAAGTTATTCTGAATGGTTGCCATCATGGAGATGTGCCATCTATGGCTTAAAGCATCCGTGACACAGTTTTCCTTCCCTTTAATGTAGTTGATTCCAAATTCATATTTTACAATCAACTCCATCCACCTCCTCTAGTGCGCATTTAAGTTGGGTTGAGTGAAAATATATTTTAGACCTTGATGGTTAGATTTGAGTTCAAAGGGTTTCCCCAGTAAATAATTTTTCCACTTTTGCAGCGCATGAATAATTACTGTCGGTTCCAGATCATGCGGGACATAGTTAACTTCATAGTTCTTGAGTTTCCTAGACTTGTAGGTGATCACCCTACCTTCTTGCATAAGTACTCCACCCAACCCCTCGCCTGAGGTGTCAGTGACAACTAGAAAGTGTCCCTCTAGATCTGACACTTTTAAGATTGGAGCGGTGGTTAATTTTTCCTTGAGTGCTTCAAAGGCCTGCTGGCACTTCTCAGTCCATTCAAACCATTTTCCTTTTTTTTGAAGCAAGGTAATTGGGTTGGCGACACGGGAGAAATTTAAAACAAATTTTTGGTAATAGCCTACCAACCCCATGAAGCTTCTAACCTCCTAAAAATTTTTGGGTTCTAGCCATTCTGATATTGCTTTTATCTTGGTTGGATCCACCACTATTCCTTTCTCAGAAATAAAGTGTCCCAAGTATTGCACCTCCTTCTGGAAAAAGGCACACTTGGAAAGTTTTCCATACAACTTTTGTTCTTAGAGTCATTGTAAAACTAGGTGAAGGTGTCCAAGATGTTCTTCTTCATTTTTGGAATAAATGAGAATGTCATCCAGAAACACTAGCACGAACTTGTCCAAGCAATCATGGAAGATATTGTTCATAAGATTCATAAAACCAGCTTGAGCATTGGTTAAACTGAAGGGTAAGACTGTGAACTCATAATTCCCATATCATGTATGAAAAGAATTTTTATGCTCATCTTCCTCTTTTAGTCTCAACTGGTGATACCCTGATCTCAAATCAATTTTGGAAAAGACTGAGGCACCTCGCATCTAGTCGAATAGATCATCAATCCTAGGAAAGGGGTATTTATTTAAGATTGTAACATTATTTAACATAAAATAATCTATGCATAACCAAAGGGTCCCATATTTTTTCTTGACAAATATCACTGGTGCTCCCCATGGTGATACGCTTGGTTTAATTAACCCTTTATCAAGCAATTCTTGGATCTGGGCCTTAAGTTCCATTAGCTCAACTATTGTCATCCTGTAGGGTATTTTAGAAATGGGTTCTGCCCCAGGTATTAGATCAATTGAAAAATAAAACACCCTCTTAGGGGGTAGTCCAGGTAGTTCCTCTGGAAAAACATCATGAAAGTCACATAGATAAGGATGTTTTTCTTCGAATTCATCCTTCATTCCAGTGCTCTTTTCCAATTCCAATTGAGTGTGGTCCCTAACACTATACAAGAGTAAGTCCTCCACGTGTCTGATTTCTCAAAATCCCCCAACTTCCTCCATCTTGACTATGAAGAGTTGACATCCTTTCTTCTCACTTCATCTAAGTTGTGAAACAGTCAATTGTCTGGTTTGAACCTCCTTCTTTTGACCTTGTATAGTTACTGTATAGCCTTGGTCATCCAAACACTCCACTATCTTGTTGAAATAGTCAACCTTAGCCCTATGCTGCCATAACCATCACATATGTAGAATGATGTTGTAGGACCCTAGGGGTGCTACAAACAGGTTTACCTCTATTGTAAAAGTTGGAAGTTCAACCTTAGATTTGAACAGATATTGCTCTACCCGAGCCCTAAACTGGTTAGCATACTCAATAGTCCAAGCTTGAGCAATAAATCCTTCTCTTTTGGGAAATTCTCTAAGTACCTTAGGTGAAATAAAAAATTTAGTAGCTCCAGTGTCTATGAGAATAGTTACAGGGTAATTATAAAGTGTACCTGCTACTTCAATAGGGGTAATCTGGAAGTCCACCTGTCAGTTATCGACTGCTGCATGGATCCTTTGCTGGAAGGCATTCTGTTGGCTAGGTAGTGAACTCTTATGATTTTATCCACCCTGGGCTCTAGTGGGGCATTGATTTGCATAGTGTTTTCCTCCATAAGTAAAACAACCTCCAGGAGGTCCCTTCTTATCTGAGGTCTTCCCATGAGTATCATTGTCCTTTTTAGAGAAATTTGTATCCTTCCGATCTCTGTGGTACTCCTTCTGATTGCCCTTATGTTTCTGATACCATATGTAACATACCAGAATAATATTTAAATAAACTAGAATAAGAAAGTTAAGATGAGAAACATAAACAAAAATTTATTTTATTTTATTTTTGAAAGAAAAGCAAGAAACGTCATATTGATAGAATCTTTTCTTAACAAGTATCTACTTACAAAATTTATCAACTTGCATCCAGTAAAAGATAAGTAATACCTAGTTTTTTTTCCATTTTTCATAAAAAGAAGATTGTTTAACACATGTGAATCATCAAGGCATAGGAGTACATACATTACGTCTCATTGCTGAGGTAATTGCAAGAATGAGAAGCTAGAAAAAGACGTTGACAACTCAAGAAAGAAAAAGATATCATCAGGGCATAAAATCTTGCTTGTCAGGTTTCCTTTTAAATACATGGTTGGTTTGCCCCCACTTTCCTTTTTTCCAGCTCTTATCCCTAATGGAATCATCCTTCTTTAACTTTAATTCCTTTCGGACTACCTTGGCATACACTTCCGAGGTAGTGACTGGGGCTAACATGTCCACAAGACCTCCGATCTGATTATTTAATCCCATAATGTACATCCTTAATTTGAAGGTCTTGTCTGATTGTAATTGAGGCACATACTTCAATAGTCTATTAAATTTTTTAGTATATAGGCACATAATTCCCCAACTTCCTCCATCTTGACTATGAAGAGTTGACATCCTTTCTTCTCACTTCGTCTAAGTTGTGAAGTAGTCAATTGTCTGGTTTGAACCTCCTTCTTCTGTCCTTGTATAGTTACCATATAGCCTTGGTCATCCAAACACTCCAATATCTTGTTGAAATAGTCAACCTTAGCCCTATGTTTCCATAACCATCACATACGTAGAATGATGTCATAGGACCCTAGGGGTGCTACAAATAGGTTTACCTCTATTGAAAAAGTTGGAAGTTCAACCTTAGCTTTGAACAGATATTGATCTACCTGAGCCCTAAGCTGGTTAGCATACTCAATAGTCCAAGATTGAGCCATAAATCCTGCTCTTTTGGGATTTTCTCTAAGTACCTTAGGTGAAATAAAAAATTTAGTAGCTCTAGTGTCTATGAGAATAGTTACAGGGTAATTATAAAGTGTACCTGCTACTTCGATAGGGGTAATCTGGAAGTCCACCTATCGGTTATCGACTGCTGCGTGGATCCTTTGCTATAAGGCATTATGTTGGCTAGGTAGTGAACTCTTATGATTTTCTCCACCTTGGGCTCTAGTGGGGCATTGATTTTCATAGTGTTTGCCTCCACAAGTAAAACAACCTCTAGGAGGTCCCTTCTTATTTGAGGTCTTCCCATGAGTATCGTTCTCCTTTTTAGAGAAATTTGTATCCTTCCAATCTCTGTGGTACTCCTTCTGATTGCCCTTATGTTTCTAATACCATATGTAACATACTAGAATAATATTTAAATAAACTAGAACAAGAAAGTTAAGATAAAGAAGGAAACATCATATTGATAGAATCTTTTCTTAACAAGTATCTACTTACAAAATTTATCAACTTGCATCTAGTAAAAGATAAGTAATACCTAGTTTTTTTTCTAGTTTTCATAAAAAGCAGATTGTTTAACACATGTGAATCATCAAGGCATAGGAGTACATACATTACATCTCGTTACTGAGGTAATTGCAGGAATAAGAAGCTAGAAAAAGATGTTGAAAACTCAAGAAAGAAAAAGATATCATCAGGGCGTAAAATATTGCTTGTCAGGTTTCCTTTTAAATACATGGTTGGTTTGCCCCCACTTTCCTTTGTTCCAGCTCTTATCCCTAATGGAATCATCCTTCTTTAACTTTAATTCTTTTCAGACTGCCTTGGCATACGCTTCCGAGGTAGTGACTGGGGCTAACATGTCCACAGGACCTCCGATCTCATTATTTAATCCCATAATGTACATCCTTAATTTAAAGGTCTCATCTGACTGTAATTGAGGCACATGCTTCAATAGTCTATTAAATTTTTCAGTATACTCATGGATTGAAAGGTCACCCTGTTTGAGGTCTTCAAAATCTGATAGTTTTTGCTCATAAAACAACTGTGGTAACCATCTTTGACGAAAGAGTTCCACAAACTTAATCCAAGTGATAGAGAAGGGGTGTAGTTTAAGTTATGCCTTCTTTCTCTCCCACCAGTTGGCGGCCTCCTCCATTAGTTGATATGAACCCCAAACTATTTTCTGAGTTTCCATGTACTCACAAAGATTGAAATATTTCTCCATACCGGTCTGTTGGTAAACAGATTGTTCTTCTTTTATACTCCTTATATTTTCCCAATTTATATTAAAGAACAACTTTACTCAACAGTTGGGAAACTATTTCTGAGAATATCTAGTTTCCCTCTGAATTGAGGTACAGCTCCCTATG
>MU228456.1:3735485-3770596 GCA_018584345.1 Thuja plicata | reverse complement strand
GCTCTAGCCACTGTCTATAGTAAGTGATCCATGTTTGGCAATGCATAATTATCTTTCAAAGAAGCCTGGTTTAAATTTTGGAAGTCAACACATATTCTAATCTCACCATTTTTCTTTCTTACAGGCATAATATTTGCAATCCATGTAGAATGATGTATTGGGTAAATAATTCCAGCTTTCAACATTTTATCAATTTCTTTGTAAATGGCGTCTGCTACCTTTGGATTATAACATCTCTGATTTTTCCAGAAAGGTACAGCATCTGGTTTCAGAGGAATCATGTGTTTGAAATTTCCATTCATAAAGCTTTTTAAATCTTCATAGCTCCAGGCAAAGACATCTTGGTATTCTTGAAATAATTTCTTTTCCTTTTCTTTTTCTTCAAAATCCTAGACTAGACTTGACTATGACTTCAAAATCCTTTACTTTGACAGCATGGGTACAGGATGAAAAGTGGGGCAACACGGTCAACCATGCCTCGGCAGCATCACCAGATATAGTTCCATCATACTGCGGGGGTTTAACCTTCTTCATATCTTCTGATATGATTCCCTTTGCCAGGTTCTATTTTGGTGTATGACTCAACTCTCTATGATCGGTCTGAGACTCCTCATTCTGACTATCCCTGTCCCTAGACTGTGATTCCCCCTTGGTTCCAGTGTCATCCAAGTTCCTTATTTTTTCCTCTAAGTTAGCTAGTCGACTCTGATTCTCTTGCATCATTAGAAGTATTTGATCAAGTTTTTTAGTAGGAGTTGGGCCAGGTGGGCCGTCCTCACTTTGGGTATTCTCCATAGAGTGATAACTAATACAAGGTAATGTGTTTTGATTTAGAATCCTGACTACATTAGTCTTAAGAGCTGCTAATAATTCGTGCAGAAAGAAATATTGACATGAAAGTATGAACTATATTAAAGTCACTTGAACCATAGACATCACATAATTCAAATAAATATAAAAAAGTTCCTTCATTAATTTCATCCTACAACAAAATTTCTCAAAGGATAAATCACATCAAAATTGTGTTTCCCAGTTATAAGGTTCTATACAATAGTTTCAATGTTTTTCCTTATGTTTCGATATCAAGATAGCCTTAATCTCTTCTCTAATCATGGGGGTCCATTCCCATCTCTGATGTTTAATTCATTCCAGGGTGGCTGCCAGGGTCTCATAATCTTGAGGTGGATGGACTTTAGAGTAATCATATTTTTTGTATAAGGCATTAGCCAGTTTAATTTGAAGTGGGTTCTGGACTCTCTTCCTTTTGGTTTGAATGAGTATGGTCATCCTGTCAATAATACAAGGTTCCTGTTGAGCGTTGTTTTAACACAAGCCAACTTGCTAGGAGCTCGAGATTCAATTTCCTATCTTGAAAGAATAACAGAGTTATTCCCAAGGTTCTTCGGGGTCGGGTCATAACCTGCTTGGTTACTCAGTTGAAGATAAATGTGATTGTTCACGAGGAGGCCTTTGCTAGTACGTTCAAGACAAAAAACTACAAAATATTATTAGTTCTCTTTTTTATATTTTACGTTTTAACAAGTATGGGTGTTGTAAATAAAATGCAATTTTGTGTGTTCAAGATGGTAATTTTCAAAATTAATGACAGCATTTTTAAAGAGGGAAGGGTAACGAGAAATAAAGAAAATTGTGAGAAAAGTGAAATCCTAAGGACATAAACCATCGTAAACCCTTTCTTGTGAATTAAATGCTGGAGAGATTTGGAACAACCCACGAAGCATAAATCAGACCAAGTCACAATTCACTACTCCACGGATGCAAGCGTTTGGAGAGAAGACGTATTCACTCGTGCAAGATATTCAAAATCTATCAAATCATGAAGCCACCAAGATGTGCGCACCCACAAGATGGATTTTTCACTAAGCCCAAAGATGATCTCCTCCACACATTCATCATAGCAAGGTAGGTACACAGTAGCAAACTCCAACTAAAAGTAGCACAAATTCGAAATACGATAACACAAAGGGCTCTCTGAAAATAAAGAATAATGCAAGCATACATTCAATAAATTCACATAGATAGCAGTAATTCACACACCATGAATGAAGCACCCAATGTAGATCTTTATTGTATTAAAAACTCAGCCCTTTACATTGCTTTTTGATTATAATATATAGAGTTTTGATCTACAACTCTGATTTTCAGAGTTAGGGCATCAGAGAGTCTAAACTAAAGAAATAGAACTAAACTAGAACTTTGCTAAAGGTAAACTACTTGCTAACTAATACTATGTAACTTGCATGGACTCTTAGACCCATTTACAATCCATTTGCCTATGCAAAGAGGGAAAAATCTGCCAGAGAAGTGAAAGAGACTGAAGATGAATGCCTTCTGTGAACTGGGAGTCTTCTTCTCAATTCTGGTGGTCCTTGGATTCTTCACCTGGGCTGTTTCTGATGGTGGGAAATGATAGGAGACCCTTAGTTCCTTTGAAATGAACTCAATTTTTCCATTGATCTGATCTGGAGTCAAACTGGTGTTGAAAAAAGTGACCTTGCTAGAAACACCCAATTTTTTCGGACCCTGACCTCTACCCCAAAACTTTAATGTCTTCAAAATTTCCCAGGTGCTCTTTAAATCTTCAAACTCGGAGGTCCAAAAGTTTAGAATTTTCGTGGGCCGAAAGGCCAAAAAAATTTGTGGAGGCTGAAAGGATGAAATCTTTGAAGGCTGAACGGCTAAAAAATGCTCTTTGCTATATGGGCCGAAAGGCCGAAAATTCAGAGGCTGAAAGGCCAAAAAATACTGCCTTAGTGAAATTTGACCAAGTGTGAAAATCTTGCCCACTCTATCTGGTATTTGAACACTGGAGCTTTATCCAGTGAAGAATTCTGGGTGAGCTACCCAGAGCCTTTACACTATCTCCTGGACTTCCTCAAAATTGATCTCTTTTCTTTTTATCTTTGTCACCCTTCATTCTTGCTTCTCTCTGAAGATAGTCAATTCAGAAGTAAAGAACGTGATCTCTTCTTCATGCTGGGACATTCTGTGTATTTCATCTTTCATGTAGAATAGTTTATGCAAGGCCTCCTTGGTTTTGACTCCATCCAGAATGTCTCTGAACTGTTAGACCACTTCCTTGGAGGGCCATAGAGCCTGTTGGCTTTCATCTCGATAGACATTGAGGCCAACCCCTGTGAAGAAGGTATCTATATCTTTGATCCATTTTATTACCTCTTCCCACTTTTCATCTATAAGGGCCTGATGTTTCTTGTAAACCTTAATTATTTTGGTCATTTGTTTGATCCAAGTCTCAAATTTATCCAATTCTTCACCCTCATAGATTTTCACCAAAATTTGGAAGCGTTGCTTTCCAATTACCTCCAAATCTTGGAGAGTTGTCTGCCACTTAGCTACCTTAGCATCCATACCCCCGTCATCTTCCACCAGGTCGCTGAGTCAATTAACCTCAACCAAAATGGTCCTAAATGGTCTGAATGTTGATGGGATTGCCTTCTCTCTGAATTGTTTGAAGTCATTTATCCAATCGGTGCTCACCTGGATGAAAGGGTGGGTTAATCCTGCTAGTAAATCTGTTGTAGCCCTTTTATCAAGCATGGCTTGTAACGAAGCCTATGAACAATTTGGGTCAATGGGACCCACCATATTTTGGATGAACCCTTTTAATGCTTCATTCTGGTTTATTAAAGCCTTGATGGTTTCTTCATCTTTATTCATGAACCCCAAAGCATGTTTGAGTCCCAAAGTTGCTAATGTCTTGCCCCCTTCTCTGGTTAGTTCCCCCAAGTCTACCTCCTTGAATGTATAGTCTCCTGATGAACCCATGGTTTGAGAGGTGCTTAGGGGTGGGATAGCTATTTGTGCTATCCATCGACCCTTAGGGTCTTGGGTCACATATGACATGGTTTTAGCAGGCACATTCATGTCTGCATGGTGGAAAGTTTGCTTCACAGTAGTTATACTTGTATCATCTCCACCTATTTCACTTGTGTAGGTTCTTTTTTGAGGTTGTATCTCCTTGGTAAACCAAGTAGGTTTACCAGAGGTAGTTACTAGCTCATATGGTGCCATATGGAGAATTGAGGTCAATCCTTGTTGCCCTAGAGCTATCCCCTGTCCTAATTCTTTCTCTGCCCCTTTTCCTTGTCCATCTTCTCCTTCTTCCATTCTATCCTCTTGTGTATCCCTTTGTATAACCTCCTCTTCCTTATCTTTCTCACTGACCTCCTTTTCCCTTTCCTTCTCTAGGCCTTTATCGGCTGATGAATCAATTACCACTTCTGGCCTGAGACCAGTCATGGCCTCTAGTGAGGTCTAAAAAGGTTATGTGTCTTTTGTGACTACTACTCCTTCGGTTGCCTGAGTGGCACATGTTGATGGGATTGAGGTTGTGGGAATAAGTGTTGGCATGATTGGAGTGGGAGATGAGGAGATGGTGGTAGTAGATGGGGGCGGAATTGGTGCAAGAGTAGGTGTTGGAGTTGGTAGGGAAACTGGTGGGGTAAGTATATGAGGTGGTGGGGTGAAAACATAACTCCCTCTAGCTACACTATCTATTGCTAAACTCTGAGTTACCCCAATGTCTTGGTTTTTAAGCCCTGGAGTAGAATCAGAGCTTACTAGTGGAGTAGGAACATTCACCAAAGGATTGGTGAACTAGACTGGTGGAGGAGTAAGGGCTACCTAAGGTTGTATGAGCAGTGGTGGAGTGAGGGCTACCTAGGGTTGTATGAGCGGTGGCCCCCCAGTGTGTGAATCTTGGCCCTAATCCAAAAAGCCTTCAAGTCCTTCAAAATCATAGAGCATAAATTCATTCGGTCCTAATGGATCTATAGGATCATCCTATTCTTTGGGATCCTCTCTATGTTTCTTAGTAGTCTCCTTTTCTCTCCTCTTCTGCAACCTAGTCCTCCAAACTAAGGGCTCACTTGCATCCTCTTCCTCAGGCTCTTCTTGTACAGTTTCTAACTATGGAGATTCGGAACTCTTCTTCCTCATATAGGTTTTCTTCTTAGTAGTGGGGGAAGATTGGCCAGAGGTGGATGGGCCCTCTCCTGATTGGGGTTGTGACAATCCTGCTGGTGGGTCAATTTGGCCCATCATTTTGGTTTTCTTAGGCCTAGGATTGGAGCCATATTCAACTGGTTGTTCATGACCATACACCATTCTTGTCTTCTAAGGGGGAGCCTTCTTATATTTAGGAGCTGTTGACTTCTCTCCTCATTGTTTCTCTACTTTCTTGGAGGGCTCCATTAATGTTTTCAATGGGATCGGACTCATCCGGTGTGGCTTCTTGATCCAAGATATAGTGGTTTTTATCATGTGCCTTTCCCTGAAGTCTATGTCATTGTTTTCATCTTTTTCTACCCCAGTGTTCATGATTGGCCAATCATACACCTTATCTTGTGTGTAAATGTCTTCTAAGACTTCCTCTGAATCACATTCCCATATCTTCGGGGAAATAGGAACCTTCAACACCTCTTTTTCCAGAGCTAGGTTCATTTTTCAGTAATCTCAGATTCTGACTTGATGGTCATCTATACAGTTTATCTAATGATCCTCCAGATGTGGCTCATGTACATAGAATCTGCCGATGATATGGCTATAAGTACCTATAGGATCAAAGCGGGCTCGTACTATCTTGTAAAGTTGTAAGGGATAGTCATCCCATTCAAAAGAAAGGGATTTGCAAACCTTCATGTCCTACAGTGTATAGGGTCCCAAAAAGATGGGAAAGTCCCAACAGTGCTTCTTCTTATGCTTGATGTGCTCATATGCATCTACGAGTTGCCTGGCCATCTCTAGTATGATTATCCAGTCAGATGGATACCTAGGTAGCTTCTTTGGTTTTATGGTTGACCCAGCTATCTGAATGTATGTGAATGTCCTGAACTAGATGAAATAGGCCCCAATGGCCCTTACCTTAGCAATAGCTTCTTCTAACATTCTTTTAGCAAAGTCACCTTCAATAGATTGGATGATTTCAAATATGAAGGCGTCATTGACTATTCTATAATCAAGGGAATCCTCTGGCATGTTTGCCCCTTTTACCAACTACGGGTACACAAGATGGGGCCATGCATTTGGATCATTTAGACTTCCCCTCTTGGTGAGGTTGGGATAATCTTCCCATGCAGCTACTAGGTACATTATGTAAGTGCTCATGTAGAATTTGGGGTTATGCTTCACTGCTGTCAACTGCTCATCCAGATTGTCACTAATGATAGTGCCCCAATCGAATCTTTCCTTTCATTCTCTGATCCTCTCTATCAACAGGATCATCCAGTTCTCGAGTTGGGTGGACTGTGGTAACCCATACACCCTACTTATCATTGTTATAGCTGCCTCGATATCATCTCTCATATAACCTCTCCGGAGGTCTATCTTGTCTAGTTTGTTCTTGGGAAGTGGTTTCTTGAGGTATTCCTTATTCATCATCTCATTTATGGTTTGATCCCTGTTTCCAAACCACTTGGTCCCCATTTCAATATAAAATTCATAGAACTTGTCTATGCCTTTGTGGAGGTGAAAGACGTCCTCAATGACATCCAGCCTGATGTCCAATACAACCTGATCTTCTGAGTTTACTACCACCCTTTTGTCTGAATCATAGTGGTGAGCTAGGGTGATGATCAATTCTGAAGATGCAATAGCCACGGGGTGTGCGACTGCATTTACTAGCCTGGATAGGACTAATGAGGTACAGTCCTTGTATCTATTTGCCGATTGGGAGCACTAAGTTAGGAATTCATTCCAATCCACATTCCTGATGTTGGTATCAGTTATCTCATTGTGTTTGTTCCCCACCTTTGAGCTATGGGTATTCCCCTTGTATTGAAACTTCATTGGGGATACTTTCTTTGGTTTAGTCATTCCTGCAAAAAAAGACAAATATCAGTAGCTTATTGAACAGTTAAACTATGAAAGCAAGTAAAGAGAGCTATAAACTAGTTAAAGTGTAAGTTTTCACACTTTCAGACCTTTCAGGGTTTCAGACACCGAAAACTAGTTTGGAGATCAAAAAGTCCAAAAGTACGAACAGGCGAAATGGTATGGCCAAGTCCATCGGGGGTTTTGGAGTTTCGGAGACCGAACTAGGTGGGGTTTGCTCAAGAATGCCAAATCATTCGAACATGGTGAGGAGCCCGAATGGTCTAATCGGAGGTTTCACTTGCTCAGCTTTTCAGACTTTCAGACCTTTTAGATGTCGAAAAGGCCAAAACATCTGAAATGGCACTTAGCGAGGATGAAGATCTAGTTTTTGGCTTTTTAGAGGCCAAAAACCTATAGTAGGTACCGCAACTAATAGAAACATGAGACCCTAAACCTAGACCTAAAGACATGAGAAAACCCTAGGGCCAATAGGGAGGGATGTCCCTGTCGATGCAAGAAGACACAAAAGCCAAAAAGGGTGGAAAAACAAAGTGTCCTAGGCTAGATAGGCACTAGGGGCACTGAAAAGACCCTAATCCTAGGGAAACTTGAAAGCACTAAATGAGGACGAGCAAAGAGAGCCTACCTCGATTGATCAAACAAAGGGAGGGCAACTAGGTGGCTTGGAAGAGGAGGCAGTCAATGAGGAGGCACAGATGGAACGCGAGCAAGAGCATGAACACATAAAAAATGCAGAGTGAAATGAAAAAAAGGGAAGTTACCCCTTTTATAACCCACGGGCTAATGTCAGTAGTTTCGGGGTTTCAGACCCCAAAAGGCTGAAAAGACCGAAAGGTTGAGTCTTTGGCATTTCGGCCATTTCGACATTTCAGAGGATCTAAGTCCTCCAAAAGTCTGAAAGAGCTGAAAGGTCAGGTCTTTGGCCTTTCGGCCATTTTAGCATTTCAGAGGACCTAAGTCCTCCAAAAGGCCGAAAGGGCCGAAAGGCTGACAAAAGGGTTCTTCCTTTATCTTCTTTGCTTTCAGTAATCTTTCCTGGTGGTTGAATGGATCTCTACGAGGGGTAGACATGATGAAAGGAAAAAAGACAAGAAAAAGGGGGGAGTCCCCATGGTCAAAGCACCTAAAATGGGGTGTGTGTTGTGGACCCACAATAGTTCCTATTAGTTTCCTATCGGTTGCTAACTACCCAAGGTCCATAGTTGAACCTGGTACGCTCTAATACCATATGTAACATACCAAAATAATATTTAAATAAAATAGAACAAGAAATTTAAGATGAGAAACAGAAACAGAAATATTTTTGTTTTTGTTTTTTTTTTAAAGAAAAGCAGGAAACATCATATTGATAGAATCTTTTCTTAACAAGTATCTACTTACCAAATTTATTAACTTGCATCCAGTAAAAGATAAGTAGTACCTAGTTTTTTTTCTAGTTTTCATAAAAAGAAGATTGTTTAACACATGTGAATCAACAAGGCATAGAAGTACATACAGTACGTCTCATTGCTGAGGTAATTGCAGGAATAAGAAGCTGGAAAAAGACGCTGAAAACTCAGGAAAGAAAAAGATATCATAGGGGCATTTATCCACCCAACCATGGATCAAATGATCCCACCCTACACACTCCACTGAGTGGCTTGGCCCTTCGCGAGTAGGAGCATGGTCATAGTAATTCTTGGAACTCGTGTAAGGTTTCTACATATAGCATCAACCAACCCTATAGCTTCTGCTAACTTGGTTGACTCCTGACCTAGTCTGTATCTGGTTCCTTATCTGACTGGTACTAGTGTCATATGATAACACCCCTCGGCCAAGGTTTTATCCTACATGATTACCATGTAAGCTAGTCATCACCCTAATCTATTTACTATGTTCATCAGTGTTTTACATAATCCAAATTTTATCCTTCTATCCTTGTCCCAAGTTCTAGGGTAGCTATCTACAGATGGTGGTAAGGGACAATTAGCTAAGTGTAAGTATCTCACTACTTTAATAGACTCTCTAGACAAAGGTGTTGAAACTGTCAAAACTATATTCTAGAATTACCATTAATAAGTTGAAAGGTCATAACACAACAAGGCTGGAAGGATGTTACAGTATCAGAGGTAAACTTCCTCCTAACCATATGGCGATAAGAGTGAAAAGAAGAGTATTAACTGCACCCTTGCTTAACAGTTCCAATAACTCCAATATTAAGTCTGTAAATACACTATGCTGAAGTACCTTAATATCTTAATTTCCCTGTAGAAAAGGAATGACAGTACTAACTTTCACAGAATGAAAGAATAGTAAGGTGGATGTTAATAACTTCACAGAGAAGAATAGTAAGGGTAGACAATAGCCGCACTCAATCTACGAATCATTCTTACAAGGTTTAGAAGGAAGAAACATCTTATTTCATTTTCACATAAAAATACTCATAATCATCTATATCCTAGTACTTAAAATGGTAATTTATTGGATTAGGACCAAGCTC
Organism: Thuja plicata; assembly: GCA_018584345.1. NCBI lineage: Eukaryota > Viridiplantae > Streptophyta > Pinopsida > Cupressales > Cupressaceae > Thuja > Thuja plicata. Next base: position 3,761,241 of record MU228456.1, on the reverse strand, counting down.
AACATCATTCCAATGTAGATGGCTAGAGGTCCAGTGGCATAGGCACTTGTACTCATGGAATAGTCTCACCTTTCCTCTTACCCCAAAGGTCCTAATAACTTATGAATTAAGGGATTTATACCTTACAATAGAGTGTTTTGGTTGAGTATCTTCATGGTATAATAAGAATACCTTGCACAAATCTAAAAACACTAATAGGTTGGTCTTCTAAAAATAAGATTTGTCTAGTAAGGGTTGTAAGAACAATGAAGAGTGTCAAGTATAAGAACATCAAAGAGTGTCAAGTATCTAGGGTCCTAGGAAAAAACATAATGATCGAGACCTTAAGGGTCATTAACCTAATTCTTGAATCACCAAGGACCTCAAGGCCACACCTCATAGAGTTGAACCTAAATTGAACTCCAACTTTTTCCCTTATCCCTTTATATAGCCCACTGGAGTTGTGTGCTTGAGGTTGAACCCTAAGATGATGAAATACCTAGTTAGGCATCCTAGTAAAATGAAAGATAAATTAGCATGTGTTTCTCTTACACTCAGGGTCCAAAAAGGCAAGTCGTTATGATACTTCATGCACTAATTTAGGTAATTAACAACATATGTGTAAGTGCACCAAAGATATAATACAATTGTTCACCCTTATAAATCCAAATGTGATTTACTCTAGAAAGCACAAACACATGCATTTAGAGAAAATTTCTCTTAGACCACGATCTTTCAACCCACATGTTAGATGTTTTATCTATTTCAATATTTCTATTTTCTTGCCACAATGTTACCATAGTAATTAGTAACACAAAAATCCTATTCTAAGAACTAGAAAAAGTAGGAAAGTAGAAAACTAAAATCACAAAAACTAAAATTTTATAGTCTATTATTTATTAGACAAATATAGTACATAATTTACAAATGCGTAATAGAGTTTGATAGATGTGGTGCTAATACCTATAGATGTGATGTTGATTTCATCATGTATAGTGTTGATTTTATAGATGCATGAAAAGTTACTACATATGCCTAACTAATTTCCTATAAATGTGTTATAAATTTGGTGATTATGGTAGAGATTTTGTAGTTTTGGTAAATGAATTCTATAACTTTGAATATCCATACACTCAAGAAATTTGGTCAAATTCAGGGCATATTCACATCAAGCTCACCAAAATGCCGACTAGAGAATTCACAAATAATGCAGTGAGATGTTAGAGAAACCATAAACTCAATTATCAAAGTGAAAATGTAATCTAACAATAAAGGAATGAAATCAAACACAATAAAAATGGCATCAAACCAGCAATATGTTGCACCCAATTCATATATTCTTCGTTACCCTTCTCCTCTTCATGTGGTATGAAATTGGCTCTCAAATTTGTAGCACTATATATGTAATATGGTCAAAAAATAAATTTAAGATTGTGGTTTGGAGTGATAGGATATCAAGGCTAATTTTATAGATTTTAAGGATTTCAATTGATGGTTTAGATTAGGATATCAGTAGAATGAATAAGCAGTTGAGATCGTTTGAGAGGTCTAGATGGAGATAATAGAAAGATAAAACATGTTGCATTGTTGAGATATATTGAATTGATTTAAGTGTTGACTCCTTTTATTGATTAGCTAAGTGATTTTCTTAGAGGTGGAATTGAAAGAGAGTGGAAGTTAAAGAGGTGAAACTAAAGACCTAATCAGCATTAAATAATTAAATAATTCTTAATTACACATGTGGGAATAATTAATAAATCTAATTAGATAAATAAATCATTTAACCCATGTGCAAGAAATTGACAAATAAATAAAATATTTATTTATTTATTTTTAGAAGAAAAAAAGTTGTTTTTGAAAAGTGAACAATTAAATAAATTAAAGAATTTATGTATCTATAGAAGACTTAGGTTATTAAATAATTTGAAATAATTATTTAATCATGAGAGATAAATAGAAATTTATTTAAATAAATAATATAGAGTATTTAGCTAAAGTGATGAAAGAGATTAATTTGTGAGATGTATTTTGCATTCATCTAGTAATGTAATATCACCCAAACATATAGTGATGTCCAACTCTTTTAATTGTTGATTCCATTTTCTATGTGCACATGGAATACCCATAGAAAAATTAGAAGATTTTTTACCTTGATTATGTGATCAATTGCTATAAAATTCACCTTATGAACATGTGTGAAAACTTTCACTTGTTGAATTTGTTGTTGCATTCCATGGCCTGAGATTGGATAAGGTCATTAATGCCAATATGGTATGGTTAGAGAGTGATTCTAATATAATCCAATGTTTAAAGGGCCACCAAAAACCTTCATAGACGATTAAAAAATGGATTAAAATTTCTTTGGATATCTTAAGGACTTTTCAAAAAGTGAATATAACCCATGCCTATCATGAAGCCAATGGGGTTGCAAACCATTTTTAAAATGTGGGTGTCCAAACCAACAAAGAGATTATATGGAACCTAGGTGATCATGTGCCAGCTGAAGTTATATCCCTTTTGAGATTTGATTTATCTCAATCATAGAGAAGCAACCCTCTTATGCTATAATGATGACGTATTCTGAGTTGGCCATCCTTACTATCATTATGAGGAGTGTTATGAATTTTAGGAGATTATTAATTCTTACTTTCAATAGTCTCTAATACACTTTTTGGGTGCATTGTAAAAAACTTGGGTGTGTTTCCATTCTGCATTTTAGACTCTCATTCATTTCTGCAATGGGTGGAGATAAGTGAAGGATTGAACCTCTTGACTATGAGGATATTAGAAATTATGCCACTATTTGGATAATCCTAAAGAAAGGTGGCCTAACCCATTTTATGGATAAATTTCTTGGGTTTGATCCCAATATTACTATTAAATTTTCCAAGGGATGAAAGAATGGGCATATTTCTCTATTCGGGGGGATTTTGAAATTAATAAAAAATTGGTGGCAAAGGTCACTGGTTTGTCCATGAAACTTGTCAAGTTTTACAAGGACGGGAGGCTATCAGATGTGTGGGTGAAATAGTTCCCCAAAGATGAAAAGTATAATAATAAGTTAATCAAATCCACTAAGAGTAGTCATGCCATAGGTACGATCATTTTTTTGGTGATTTATTCTTTTGAATTTAATGAAATATATTACCCTAGACAACCTCTATACTAGAGCTTTTGGGCATCATTTTTTTTTTATGAGCCATTTTAGGAACAAAGTGCACATCTCTTTTCTATTTTATCTGCAACATTCCATTAATTTCAGTATCAAAGAACACAGGAAAAAATAAATAAAATCTTAGTCCTTCATGAGTGGTTATTATTATTATTTAAACATTTGCAGTCTCAACCCTTTCCTTCCTTAGAAACCCCTAATTTTTCCTATGAACCAGATGCTAAGGAGGAGGATTATAGGATTGATTGTTTTGATGATGAAGATTGGGGAACTGATATGGATGATTCAAACTTGGAGCCTAATAATAAAAATAAGAAAGTCCAAAACTCTAAGAAGTAAAGATCCACTGTCTTTGTGACTATTTCTAACTTTGAGCCTCATGCAATGACAAATAAGTTTGTGCCTATTACTACTAGGGATGAGAGAACCCCTTTTCCTAGGGATATTAATGTGGATTACCCTTACCTTATTTTGGAGAGGGAAATCCCTGATGATGTTTTAACCATATGCTATGGCTCTTTGGTCGACTTCTTTAGAATGCAGAAATGGATTTTCAATGAAATCAAAGAGATTAACATAAATATCCTTGTTTTCAAGACTAAACATGAAAAATATAATTCAAAGTAGTGGAGTACTAATGAAATAAAATCTATTATGGATTCTATGCACATAAAATATTTAACACTATTAATGACCTCAAGAAGGAGTTCGACAACAAGATACTAAAGTTGGAAGAGAAATTCAAGAAGGATTATGATTGGACTATTTCTAACTTTGAGCCTAATGCAATTCCAAACAAGTTTGTGCCTATTTTCCCATGTCTCTGTGACTATTTTTTACTTTGAGCCTCATCCAATGCCAAATAAGTTTGTGCATATTACTACTAGGGATGAGAGAACCCCTTTTCCTACGTTTATTAATGTGGATTCCCCTTACCTTAGTTTGGAGAGGGAAAGCCCTGAGAATGTTTTAACCATATCCTATGACTCTTTAGTCGACTTATCTAGAATGCAGAAATGGATTTTCAATAAAATCATAGAGATTAACATAAAGATCCATGTTGTCAAGACTAAACAGGACAACTACATTTCTAAGAAGAGAAAATCTATTATGGATTCTATGCATAAAATAGTTAACACTATTAATGACCTCAAGAAGGAGTTTGACAACAAGATGTTAAAGTTGGAAGAGAAATTCAAGAAGGATTATGATTGGAGATTTAAAAATATAGAAAACAAGTTTCAAAAAATTAATGTGATGTTATATCCCTTATCACCTTCAGCCACAAAGTGGTTAGAAGCTCTGTTGAAAGCATGAATATAATGGTTTGAAAACCTTAAGGCCTTCAACATGAGGGGGTTGTGGTTGATGTGGATTAGATTGAGAAGGTGCAAGAGGAGTTTATTGGTCCTTCTAAAAGGATGAGAGAAAATTTGAAGAACCAATCCACCAATCAACACATTTAGGATCTAAAAAATATTTCTCTCTACATGATACAGTTGGAGGTAGAGGAAGGAGAGGCTCTCAAGAATCTTAAATATGTTTTATTTTGTCTTTTGCCTATTTTATGGGATTTTGTTGTCTTTTTGTTGACTTTTGGTTGTTGGCTTTATTTTTTATCTTTCTAAGAAGTGTTTTGTAAAAAGGGTTTTGTGTCCCTTCAAAACATGCTTGTTCCTTAATAAAAAACTTTCACTTGTTGATTAATCATTAAAAATGTGTTGGGGCAGAAGTGTTGACATCCCCACTACTCTAATATCTTCTTCTCCTCATGGTCATATTTTTTAGTTGTTTTATCCTCATTTTCACCCAACCAATTAAAGTGAGATGGTTCTTAGCTACTTTAGTAGCTGTAACTTTCTGATAATCTAGTGTTTTAATCCCTTAATCATTGCTTAAATCCATAATAACTTCACTACAAGATTAAAAAAAATATCATTCATAATTGAAATTTGTATCTATTGATTATGACTAGCTTTACTTAGTGTGTTAATTTAACTATGTTACGTGACTTTGAAATATTGTAGTTTCCAAGTGGTTGTGGTTGAAAAGGCATGGTGTATGTCATTTGAAACTTTGTGAATATTGACAAATATAGAGAAATTTATCATTGAAATTTTCATTATTATGACTTGTTGTATCATATCTAGATTGTGGTAAAATTGAGGCTATATTGATTTTCCTAATTTATATTAGTTACTCAACCAAAAATCTTAACCTTTTCTACAAATTTAGGACCAACACCCCGAGAATATTATTCTTTCAAGAAATGAGTGCCTACGATCCTATTTGTATCCTAAAGTCTCTAGTACAAAAGAATAAATCTATGATTGAATTGAAGAATAATTTGTTGAAAACACCTCAAGATGTTGAGGGGGGGATTGGGGTTGAATCAACATGCATTAAAACTAAACCCTTTACTTCCAAAAAATTTTATAAATTATTTTATACAATCAAATCTCAATAAAAGATATTTCAATGACAACACAAACACATGAGCACTAGTTTTTTATACAAAAAAACTCAATGATGAAAAAACCATGGTGATAATTAAAGTCCCTATATAAAGAACATATTATAGATATTTAGGCCACAAACCAAGGAGAACACTACCCCTAAAAATATCTTGTAGTATAAGGCACCAACCTTAGGGAACGATAAAAAGGACATGTAAATCACTAAAGAGAATAACTTCTTCTGGGAAAGATACAATACAAATGATCACAAGGAATTAACTTGAATTAACTGAATAAAGCACATCCTCCGTAATTTTGATTCCTTGTTTATAAATTTATGAATGATTTCATTTCTACTTGACTACACACACACACACACACACACACACACACACACACCTTTTCACTTCACAATATTTTATCCACTTCTTTCCACCTCTATTAATCTCTGAAGAGTATCCATGTTTATATATACACCACAACACAAAATAACATCCATTAGGTCGACCTAATGAGATGAATAATGTAACACATAAATAGTCAACCTAAAACAAAATCTCAAATGGTGGAAAGGAGATAAAGTGTGTGAAATATCACACCATGTTGTTACACCTTCCTCTAGATCCAAAATCATTACCATGATCACCACACACTACTACAAGGAAAAAAAACATATTGGGTTGGCCACATGATAAAATTGTAAATATATGTTAGTCAAATAAACATAAAAGGTGGTTTGGATCTCAAATACTGATGTGGATTATCAATACAAAATCACTTGATATTATTATATCTTTATAAAAAATCCACAATGGCATATCACCTAATGGTGGATAAATGCAAAGCATTCTTGCGAACTATCGTTCTGTCCCTGTCAAGCTAGAATTCAAAATCCAATGTCTCTTGCTGATAACTAAATCAGACCCTGAGATCTAATAAGTAGAAACCTCTAATATCAACCAACACTACACATCAACCTCTGGGAAGGAAAAATTAAACATGAAAAGATATGGACCAAAAGACTATTTGCCAAAATAATCAATCATCACTATTCTTAAATGTAGATAACAAAAACATTCATGTAAACATATAAATCAATGTAAGCTTCAACATGCAAAGACAAGATTCATATAAACCTCTCAATTCTTTCTCCAAAGTATATCTAGAAAAGAACACAAACCAAATCATCATAACCCACTAGATCAGTCATAGACCAACATAAATGATAATGTCATGTGCAGAACAACATGGCTTCACTTGTAGAGAAAGCCAACATAAAATATCTTAATTGGAATATTAAATAAAAATTAGGAACATGTTCACAAAACCACACCTGGGAACACCAATATGGAGCAATACAAAGCATTCTCCAAACAAGACATTTTCATTCTTGATATCCCACCTCATTGTTAGCAAAGAACAAAACACAACTTCAACCTTTGAATTAATGTGGACCTGAAAGTAGGATAGTGCAACATTCACAGACTATGTCAATACCAAAACCAGAAGTCACAAACTTTATATGTAGATAAATGTGGAGAATTTTTCCATAAGGACTTCAGTTACTCTTTCCCATATATACCAGCTTCTTATACTTGTCACCTTTTGGATATACACCAAGCTTACTTATCATCACCACTAGACATCATATCAAATTTTGAAAAACCAATACTAGACATGAGATACTTTTTTCTTGAATATTAGACTTCAAATAATATTTCCTACATGTTACAGTTTCCCATAACCAAGCACATTCGGTGCACATAATAGATTAATAAACATGACAGCATTGAATACTTCTCTGTACAGTATTGAACTCGTAAAACCGTTCATTACCAATGACAACTCTAGACATATGCTAATAATATCCCCATATGACATTTTGACCTCTTGAAACTCTTCATTAGGTTGAAATAAATGCATACAATAGGTTGACGTCAATAACAATCCTAACACATAATGCTAACATAGTTTCTCTAGATTCTCTTTTCATGCTTGCAAATTGAAATAAAACATTGTATGTGCTCACAACTAGATCACAAGAATATAGAGACAAAAACTCTAACTTCTAGAATAAATTGAATTAGGTAAAATATTTATGTATCACTATAATGCTAAACCTTAAAAATTCCCCCCAAACAAGTTATAAAAGCATATATATGGCCTAAAGCACTTTGCCAATCGTCAAGATAGAACAAAGGAAGCCAATTGTACACATGATGAGGAATTGCATGAATAATATCAAGTGTACACAAAGGACTACCCATTAGAGATAAACTTTTCTAAGAGTCAACTCACTCCAACTTATGTAAATAACTGGGAAAATCTTGTTTGGCCCTCCTAGCACCATTTATGTTGATAGGTGTTTTGACGCACTCATTAATAGGCAAGTAGAACATTAAAGTATATGCCACCTCTCCTTTAAGGTAGCCAATCTTGAAAGATTGGTAAACACAAGGTTTCTATAGTCGGTACATTGGTCTTATGTACCTCAAGGACCCACAATTCTAAGGTGCTTTATTAGAATTTTACTTTAAAACTTTAACTCTATTTTTCAAAAAAAAGCTAAATTTTAGTTTATTTAAGTCATGAAAATTTAAAATAAAACTAACTCTTATTTATGATTTTTAAACTTTATAAAAAGAAGTTTAAATTTACTATTATTTAATCTTAAGCTTTATCAAAACTAGTTTTAACTTTAAAATTTAATAATTAAAATTATTTAATTTTAAGTAATTTATTACTTAAATTAAATTTAGATTTTAACAAAAATGACAATCTAACGAAAATTTGAATCTTAAAATAAATCTTTTTTCTTTTTTAAATTAAATTTAAATTTTGAAATTCAATTAATTTTAACTTTGAAAAATAGAAATTATAAAATTTATTTATTTATTAAACTTTTGTAATTTTGTAATTTTTATTTTATTTATTTTATTTTTTTAATATTTTAAGATTTAATTTTTTACTTGATATTCACATGTATTTTTAATTTTTAAGATTTTGAAGGTCATTTTTGCAATTTTTAGAGCTTTTGGCTTTTTTTACTTTTTAGGGTTTTTGAAGGTCATTTTTTAAATTTGGATTTTCTAGATCTTTTCAACCTAAAATAACAAGGAGCACAAAAAATGAAAGAGAAAACATGTCAAGGTGAAGAGTGATTACCATGGACATGAACAACTAGACCAATAAACAATAGAGATGAAAATGACACAATAACGATGCTAAGTAGACAATAATAAACATATAAAGATGTGCAAAAAAAAAGGAAAGGTCAACGATGCAGGACCACAAAGGACATTTGGACTTGTGGTCCAAACATGCCTATGTGACCCAAAGTCATGTCCAAAAAAAACTAGCCTAAGTGGAAAATCAGGCCCAATGTGAACAATAAGACAAAAATCATTCTATCCATGCAAGACCCAAAGTCCCAATGTTATATCAATGACAACAAAATGGGAGAAAGAACTAGGGCTAGATTAGGATGTCTAAACAATTCCTAACATCACTCTAAGACCCAAAGTCCCTCGAAAATATCAAATGCAACAATGGACCCTTCAAAACTTGAAGTTTTGTTGGAGCATAAAACAAAAGAAAGGAAACACAAAAATAAGAAGGAAACCAAGACAAAGAAGAGGAGGACCCTAACCTGGAAAGAAAAAATTTGGGGTGTGTTATGAAAGGCATAACATGTGCTATATTGTATTCAAATTTTGACATGGATTGATTGGTTACACATTCTCATGGAGACCTAGGTTTGGCTAGAGTTCTCTTGTGAATAGAGACATGTTTTGAGATCGTTGATGATTATGATAGGAAGACTAATGATCTTTCACTTTGTATGGACCTGAGAGGATTATTTTCTTAGAGTGAGTCATGATGACTTGGATATCATGATAATTATTCATATTCCAAACTCTTGGTCTATACTTGATTATTTACTACTTGAGACATATTTCTCATTTTATTTCAAGTGGATTATTTTGTATGCTTTATCTTTCATAGATATGAATCATGAGCTATGGATAAATGGTTAGTTATGGAGGAATCATTTGAGAGATGCTTTCCATTATTTATTGAAGACATATTTTTCCATTATTATGAAAGGAAAAATAGTTTTGAAACCATCGGTAACTCCAACATCGAAAGACAGGTTTACTATAAATTGACAGACAAGTTCAAGGGAACCCGACAACACCGTGCACACTGAAAATGTTAAAAAGGAACCCAATAGAGTAACCTAACACCGTAACTCGACAGAGGAACCCGACAAGAAGAATACAGTGTAACTCAACAGAGAAAAAGATAAAGGAACCCGAAAGACTATAGAGAAACCCGAGCACCAGTCTACCAAGAGACAGTTAGAATCCCGAGAAATGTGGATCTGACTTCCAGGTCAGATAAAACACTTGTGTTTTATATTTAGCTTTCTAATTAGCTTTAAATCCTTTCTTGAGGCACACGCAATATAATTGTAATTTTTTTAATTAGTCTAACTGATTAGAAACATGCATAATAGGAGATCAAGGTCAAGTTGTAAACCTTTGATCATAGAGTTAACATTGTTAATACGTGAAACTAAATTAGGTCAATCTATTGTATAAATAGATGTGTAATCAATAATAACATATGTATGTGATTATTATTGTAGCTGAGGAGCACATCTATGGATTAGACTAAGAGTTTCAAGCAGAATAATAGCAAAAGATGAATTACATTATCAAGAACTAGATTCAAGGCTACCAAGCAACAGAGGTATTGATCAATCACAAAAGGTGATACATTATACATTTAATATTTAATGGATCTATAATTAGAAATTGTAGATTGCATATACTCAGGTAATTCAATACTTTTTACTACATTCTAACAAGTGTAACAAATAGAAGGAATCCTTTCAAGAAAGGAAGATTTAACAATCCTTTGTAAATCTCTTAATCGAGTGCACACTAGATAGTGTTGCTAAAGCTCTTAACAGAGTAGACCTTAACTAGTCTCCACATGATACTCCTAATAGGTTAGATCATTATAAGTGATCAAAATTGTAAGCCTTAATCGGCCCCTTCCATTCTGTAGATAATGAATTTTTGTGGGTTTCATCCCCACCACAGTTTTTACCTTCTAACAGGGGTTTTCTGTGTTACCAAATCTTGTGTCATGTGTCATTACATTTCATGAATGTTTCTATGAATGTTTACATACTTATTAAGTTTATGATTTGATACAACATACACAAATATAGAATAACACATATGGTTGGTAATATAATTGATTACAAAAAGGATTAAGGTTAAGTGATAAAAGTTTTAAGGGTACTGATTCACCCCTCCCCTCTCAATACACACCATTCCATTATTTCCAACAATTGGTATCAGAGATAGATCTCTTATTTTGAAAATTTTAAAAGACTTAAGAGAAAAGATCATACATGGAAAGGTATAAGATAGACAAAGGTATTGAGAATCAGAAGCTAGAAATTAAGATCTTCTATGAGAAATACAAAGCAGAAAGAATCAATATGAGAGAACTACTGGATGAAAGAAAGGTTATGGCATCTCATTGTAATGAAATAGACTATCATGAAGAAGAGATACCTAATTTATTTGAGTCATCAGGATCTACATCTAGCAAAGCATTAGACACATTTAAAGGAAGCATCACAAGTATGAATGAAAGCAATCAACATCTGACAGAACAAGTAAAGATACTGAAAATCAGTCAAGAGATATAGATGGTAAGGATGATTGATGTCATGAACAATGCTAGACAAGTTGAGCAAGAAAGAACACTAGTTATCGATGACAGGAGGAAGATCACTGAAAAGCTACAAGAGAAAGAGTCATAAATACAAATACTTACTAAACATCATCATGATATCACCAATCAGATTATTCTTATGAGTCAAGAGTCAAACTGAATGAACATAGAACTCATTGAAATAATAGAAGCTATTGGTGAGCTAAAATAAGAAAATGAAAAATTGAAGCATGAATTAAGAATTCAACAAAAACACAATGACAGGATTAAGAGAGTTGAAGAAAGTACAAAAAGGATGGATAATTTTATGGATGGACAAAGAAGAGTTAACAACAACACCGGACTAGGGTATACCAAGAATAAAGAATCTCCATACCAAGCTGATCCAAAGAATGTCTACACAAATCCAAGACCAAGAAGGCAGTCATGCAATCACTGTAGAAAACCAAGCCACACATCAAATGTATGCAGGAGAAAAATGAAAGGTATTCCTAACTCCACACCTTCATTCATAGTAAATTGTTATAAATGTAACAAGAAAGGACATAAAGCATATCAATGTAAATCTAAGGTGAAACAACCAAAGAAGGAAACCTACATGGAAAAATATTTTCCTACTTGCAAAATGCATGGGCACACATCTCTTGAATGTAGGAAGAAGAAAAAGAAAGCATGGAAGCCTAAAGATCAATAAAATGCTTATCAACTAAAAAGAGTTGGTAACTCATATGTTTGGGATTACAACACATGGGAAAATTGCACAGCATGTGGAAGATTTGGTCACATAGCTACAAATTGCATGATGAAATGGATAAGAAATTCTAGAAGCTAGACTAACCTTGGAATGGCATGCTTAAACTTTTATAGGGTTGATCATCTAAGAAAATACTATAGAGACCGAGTGATAGAGATAAGCACTTTTTCCAATGGCAATACTATTGGAGGCATTGGGAGGATGAGAAACAAAATATGGATGAAAGATACAAACACTGATGAAGCTGGACCAAGAAATGCAATTAGTGACACCTTATCCAATGGATCTGGTGACATCACCACCCCCACCTAAGATGAAAAATTATGGAACTGCATTATACTAAGCTATACTTTACATCAGTTCCATTATACATTGATGAAATGCTAACTAGCATGATTAAAGATGCACTATGGTATTACTTGTTATGATTCTATGAATACAATCTCATTGGTCAATGCTTACCACAAATCATTGGTGTACATACAAAGCTAATTTTTCTATACTTACCGAGAATTGTCGGTTAACATATAAAAGCTAAATAACTAGTGTAAACTGAGCTTCATCGATAATCATGTGAAAAGATAATGTCATATTCGCTATAACCCAAGATCCGTCGATAAACATATGAAAGGTCATATGAGTTAACACTTGCCCCGAACATCGCACTCTCACTGAGAATTAAGTTTATTTGTAACCCAAGCGACTTCATCTCCAAACAATGATAAGTGGGCGAAGCATTAATGACACCACTTAGGGAAAATGTCTATAAAAAGGCTATGGAAGAGGTCAGTATTTAAAATGTGAATTAGAGAAAAGAATTAGAGTGAAACCAAAGAACAAATCGACCAACCACAACCTGATCACAAAGTGACTTGCACATTGTTCACAGCACTCAAACAGATTTACTAAAGCTATAGAGGGTTAAATTAAGTAACTAGATTCACTGAGCACTCTGTTTATTTATGGGAAAATCCCTAAATTTTAGAAACTATGGCAACTACGTCCCATGTTTCCAAGATAAAGAACGCCCAGGAGAAAAAGGTTAATCTGATCAAGAACACCACTTGTGAAGAACCTCATTACAAGATCTGTCCTGAGGTTGCTTCACAAACTGACAACACTGGTGCATTCTCTAGTATACCAACTAGGGTTTTTCTCATTGAGGACGTGCGAGTGTATATTCACTGCAAGATCGCCTAGATAAGATATCTTGAGGTTGAGAAAGCTTACAAAGAACATTGCAAAGATGGAACCCTCAAGGAGGAACACAAACATATCAAGGTAAAAGGGCTGAAATAGGCCCTCATGTTCCCAAAGGAATTCAAGAAACAATAGATCAGGATTGTACTAAGTTAGGTACATGAATAAAAAATGTGGTTGGATGAGCCAAAGAAAATCACTAGGGATGTGATACACACTGTGACCAGTTACCCTATAACCGACAAAGCCAAGGCACTCAAACATCCTCCTCACCCAAAAATTGAGAAGACAATAGGTGCAGTATGGGATGGAGGAGGACTGAAGGTAACCACCATCACCGATGCAAAACTAAAATTTGGTGCATGTGTCTTAGGTTACAAAATATTTTAGGCAAGCAGGCTAAACTGCATTGCAAGTGGAGCTGTTGATACTACCCACAAGACTGTCAAGAAGGGCCTCCAGCTGGATATATTAGAAATTCTATTAAGGCAATTAGATGATAATATGAGGACAATCAGGACTACAAATTGTAACTCATGTAAGTTTGGTTCACTCATTATGTGTATATTTTTCTATTTTCAAGAATCCTTCCCATCTATCAGTAATGTCAAATGGGACACTACCCGACAAATGACCATATAGATTAGTGAGTTTTATCAAATCACTAGGAGATAATTTTGAATCAGTCATGGATGATTACTTCACTGGATTCAAAGACAGAATGTAGAAAAGGAAGAGGATACCAGAACAACTAGTAGAAAAGTATAAGAATAAAATTTTATTTATGGACACTGATAACACCTTTATCAAACCAGTTGTACCAAGGATAGCATGGTTAGAACCACTTAACTATGAGATCAATATAGATCAAGCTACCAATGCTATTGAATAATTGATAAATGAACTAGTGGACAAGTCACAACCTAAGTTTGGAACTTATGAGGAAGCCAAGGAAAGGATAAAAATTGGCTTAGTTGTGAAGAAAATTGATAGAAAGAAAGAGAAAATGGTAAAGACACTGAAGAAAAAGTTGTTGGTAGATGATGAAGAGTCTGAATAAAAGGAAGATACCAAGGGACAGTCACTCATTAGTGAAGAATAAAATTTATGTGACTCTGAATCTATAGAGTCCAATGCACCACTAGCACCACCTAAAAAGAAACCAAGGACTATGGTTTCATCGAGGACCACAAGCCAGACAACAAAAGTTGCAACTTCATCACCGGTAAAGAAAGGACAGGTGATGACTTACAAGAGGAAGCCTCAAAATATGAAACAGGAACCAACAAAAAGAAGAAGGCTAATTAGAACTAAAGAAGACATAGAGGACACCCAAAAAGATGAATAATCTGTTAAAAACCCACTTACTACTATAATTAATGAGGTATGTGTAGCTAACATCAAGTCAGGTTCAATAATTGACCCTAAGATTAGGAAATGGCTAACATTGGATCCCGAGGATCAAAATAGGAGGCAATTATCACAATGATGAGTATATTCAAATATGTACCAATACAGTTTGAAGACAAAATGCCTAAATAACTTCTATAAAGACTCTCAGCAAGGTGGTCATATGCACTAAAGGAAGAAAAATAGATAAGGGAAAGATCCCTAGTTTCAATTATGCCACCCAAGTCAAAAATGGGGGAAATTGAAGAAATGATGAAGCTACATTCCAAAAGGTTCTCACCTAAATTAAGAGCATACAAAGTGCTACAAGGAAAATTAATTGAGCTTGAAAAAGAAAGTGATGATACCTGGAATAAAATCATCAATCCACCCAAGGAAGATTCAAGCCATGAGCATGTACAAGAACTCACCGACAAGCCACACAATAAAGAAGACCAGGCTAAACCGAGCCCATAACACATTATTATAAATGATGGTGAGGATGTTAATGAAGGATCATTGAACATAGTAGCTAATAAGGATATAGACACTACAAATGAAACATTTCCCAAGAATACTATCGTTGATATTACCGGAGAAGATCCTGTAGATGAGGTAAAATAAGATGAAGATGTCACCATTGTCCTAGACCAAACTGATGAATAGGAAACAACTACAGATTTTGCACAGGTGAATATACTGAGAAAAATGCCACTATTGATACAGGCTATCAATATCATCTCACAAAAGGAGAAGTCACCCGAGCTTGATGCAAACATACCCAAGGATAAGAGTAATGATGAACAGAAAGATACAACTGATGAATAGAACATAGATGGTGAACAAAATGTCACAAATGAAGCACCAAAAGAAAAAAATAGAGAGCACAAAGACAAAGGTGAATAAGAGAAGAAAGATAATGCTACTCCTAAGGATACCGAAGGAGATGCTATAGATACACTGAAGGTTGATGTGAAAATGTCCACTCCCAACCAACAAATAGATACCAAGCAATAGGAAAAAATGACAACACTACCAAACCCTTCATCAATCACATCTGACCAAGAAAAGGATCTTTCTATGGTGCTACATACAAGTTCTTCCCACTCAGCATCCAAGAAAAAGAAGGAAAAAAAAAAGAACAAACTAGGTAACACTGGATGAAATCATTGAGATACCGAAGTGTGACTCTTCTACATTGGATTATGAATCTCTCCAAGAGTATAGAAAAATATGTTAGAGAAAAGCTTTACAATAAAAGCTTAGGAAACAACACAGGGAGTCACAAGTGCTAGAAACAAAAAGGGACATTATAGTCCTAATTGTTCCTGACATAGATATTGATCAAGATGCCCCTATTCTTGATCAACTTGTCATTCTTACTGAGGCCATCACATCTCAAAATGTGGATGTAGAGAAAGCAATAGAAGAATGAGTAGAACAAAAGTACCAACACAAATTGACCAAGAAAATCAGCCAAGAAGTGTCTAAGAATAAGGTAAATCTTTCTGAACAAGTAAATGAATTAGAACCTATCATTTCAGAAGAAATCACCTTAGTTGAAAAGTTAAGCATATTAAAGAAATTAACTAAGGAGAATAGTGAAAAGATTGCAAAAATAGATGCAGATCTTACTTCTAGTGTTCAAGGTCTCTCAATAACTAACAATGCAATAGAGTTGCACTATGCAAAGGTAATGGAATCAAAGAAGTTGAGACTTTAGATATAAGAGGTAGAATAAAAGTTCAGGGATTAGGTAACCAAGCTATAGTCTCTACTGCTACCCAATCTCACACTACTGCAACAACACATCGGAATGGCTAGGAAATTAATAGCCACCCCAAAGATGTTTGTCACCAATAGCATCTATGATATGCACGCAAGGATCACATTGGAGCACATGGCTCTAAAACACCTTCAAGAGAAATGGGAGAAGATGATGGAGGACATGAACAAATCCCACTCCCACATTTTTGACAAGTTGTAAGTCTTTACACCTTTTCCCTTACTATCAAAAAAGAGGGGAATGATATGATACAAAGGGGAAAATGATGTACAGACAAAATGGGGAAAATGATATAATAGAAGATAAGGTGAAAAGGGAGGATAGTATAAAATCAAGTGTACATGTATATACTTATACTATACCGGCATATACATAGGGGGAGTCATGATGACAAGGTGAATAGTGTGTGTATTATTTTCTAGATCTATTAGCTGCATCACAACAATTCAATATGTCATTGCATTAGTGAAAAAATATGTAAATCAAGAGAAAAGCACACAAATATCACTAAATTAGACATATTTCTCCCTATCTAAGAATATTTTGAAGAATGCTATAATTTGCCCTTAGTTTATGCATTAATCAGTGACATATTCATGCATAGAATGAAATATTTAAAGGATTTACACTAAAATGCTCAAGAAAAGTTCATTTTAAAGCTCCAAATGAAATATTTGAAGGCATTATATTTTTCCATTAGTATATAAAAGGAAAAACATGATCTACACCATCGGTTTACACTACACTGACAGACAGGGCACAGCACTACCTGATGCCAAGGTTACCCGATGCTTCCAAGTACAAAGCATCCCAAAAAATACTATTTAGTGTTACCCGATGACAAAAAGGATAAAGGAACCCAACAAAGTAACAACAATGCAACCCAATGAAACAGAAAAGAGAGGAACCTGATAGATGAATGGAACCCAATGATCAGTTCAACAAAGGAATATCGACAGACTTTGAGTTCAACCCGACGACCAAGAACCGATAGTCAGTTACATCCCACAAAAAGTGGATCTGACTTTCCACATCAGATAAAACACTGAAGTTATATATTTAGCTTCTTGTTTTTGTTTTAAATCCATTATGTGTGGAGAAAGAAATGAATTTATATTGTTTTAATTAGTTTAACTATTTTAAAAACATACAAACTAAAGATCAAGGTCAAATTGTATACCTTGGATCTAGAGTTAACTTTGTAATGCATGATTCTAGAATAGGTCAAATACTTGTATAAATAGATGCTCTATCTATTGTGAACATGTTGTTTGATGATCATTGTAGCCACTGAGAGGATCTAAGGATTAGATGAGAGAATTCATGCAGAAGGACAGAAAAGGATCAATTCAGTTTCAAGAAGAGAACACAGGCTACTGACGAGTAGAGAAAAGGTATTAATCAATCACTTTAGGTAATATTCATATTATGAAAGCTTTAATGGATCTGTGATCAACAATTATAGATTGCATAGAGTCAGGTCAAGCATATTGTACTCATTCTAACAAGTGTAGTACACTTAAGAAATCCTTTCAAAAAAGGTGGACCTAACATTCCTATTGTAAATCTCTTAACCGAGTGCACACTTAAATCAATGTTGTTAAAGCTCTTAAGAGAGTAGATCTTAATAGGTCTCCACTTTAATACTCCTAACAGGGTAGAACATTATAAGTGATCAATTGTAACCCTTTACCGGCTCCCTTCCATTATGCAGATAGTGAAGTTTTGTGGGTGCCATCCCCACCATAGTTTTTACTTCCTAACAGGAGTTTTATGTGATATCATATATTGTGTTATGTGTTTATTACTTTCATGAATGTTTCTATGAATTTTGCAAACAATTAAAGACTATGAATTAATATTTCATGCATAAGAAAGAACATCAGAAATGGTCAGTAATACAGTAAAGAATGATTACTAATGATCAAAGGTGAAATGTATTAAAAGTTTTAGAGGTATTGATTCACCCCTCCCCTCTCAGTACTACTTCCCAGTAATCCCAAAAATTGGTATCAGAGCTAAGTCTCTTCTTGGAAAGCTTAAAGGATTAAGAGCAAATATCATACAATGGAGAAGTACAAACTTGATAAGAATATTGAGAATAAAAAGCTTGAAATTTAGATGTTCTATAAACAGTATAAAGAAGCGAGAATCAAGATGAGAGAGCTACTGGATGAGATAAAAGTTATGGAAACTCAGACCAATGAAAAATATTATCAAGAAGAAGAGATTCCATATTTCTTTGAATCTTCAAGATCAAATACAAGTAATGCATCAGATACATCAGAAGAGAACATCACAAATCTAAAGGAGATCAATCAACATCTGACAGAGCAAATAAAGATACTACAAATCGGTCAAAAGACCCAAATGGTAAGAATGATTGATGTGATGAATTCTGCTAGACAAGCTAAAATAGAAAGAACACTAGCTATTGATGATAGAACGAAGATTACAGAGAAGCTACAAGAAAATGAGTTAGAAATTCAAAGACATGTTGAGCATCACCATGAGATTACAAATCAGATTATTCTTATGATTCAAGAAGGAAATAGAATGAATATAGAACTCATTGAAATAATACAGGCTATCGGTGAACTAAGAGAAGAAAATGAAAAACTAAAGCATGAGGTTAGAAATCAGCAACAGCATAATGAATTTATCAGAAAGGCTGAAGAGATAAATAAAAGAATGGATGATTTTCTTGAAGGACAACAAAGAGTCAACAACAACAACGGTCTAGGCTTTACCGAGAATGGAGAATCATCAAATCAAGCCAATCCAAAGAATGTCTATGAAAATCCAAGACCAAGAAAGCTTACATGCAAGCACGGTGGAAAGCAAGGGCACACATCAAATGTATGCCAAGTCAAATGAAAAGTATTCCTAAATCTACACCTTCATTCATAGGATTTTGTTATAAATGTAACAAGAAAGGACATAAAGCATATGAATTCAAGTCTAAGATGGATCAACCAAAGAAGGAAACCTACATGGAAAAATATTTTCCTACATGCAAAATGAATGGACACAAAAATATTGAATGCTGGAAAAAGAAAAGGCAAGCATGGAAGCCTAAAGGTCAATAAACTCCCTATCAGCCAAAGAGAATTGGTAATCAATATGTATGGGACTATAGTACATGGACAAACTGTACAACATGCGGTAGATATTGTCACATTGCTATAAACTACTTGAGAGCATGGACCAAAAGGTATAGAGGCTAGAAAAACCCTAGAATGGCATGCTTACACTTTCACAAAGTTGGTCATCTCAAGAAAGACTGCAAAGACTGAATGATAGAGACAAGCACATATCTCAATGGAAACACCATTGAAGATATCTAGAGCACAAGAGACAAAATGTGGTGAAAAGCCTCAAGCAATGATGAAGCTAGACCAAGTAATACAAATGGTGACACCACATCCAATGGATCCAGTGACATCACCACCCCCACTTAAATTGAACAAGTAAGTATGGAACTACACTACACCAAGTCATATTTTGCATTAGTTCCATTATACAAATTGATACATAGTCAAAATCTGCATAAATAAAGATGCATATTATGTTACCTATAACAATTCTGATAAAATAATCCCATTGGTAAACACATACTGAAAATAATCAGTGAATATAAGGATGATCTATCTACACTTACCGAGAATTGTCGGTCAACACATAAAATGACTAAGTTGCTAATGTACCCTGACACCCATCGGTAAGGAAGCAAAGTTATAAAAGTGTCATGACAGACCACCGATATCCGTTGGTAAATGGAAAAATCTTAACAGCCATCCCCAGCATCCTGACAACACCAACGATGATCTTGAAAGTCTTCCCGATGAACCTCATCTTCATGACCTGATGAGTCATTAAGTATTTATGACAAACTTAGGGAAAAATTCTATAAATACTCGATGGGAGCACTTCACTTTGCACCCGCGATTTGAAGAGAAAAAGTAGAGCAAAACCTGAGTGATAAAAGAATAGAAAGTAGAGCGACCTCAACTCGATCCAGCACACAGCAAATAGAAACCGATGAACAAGGTATCATTGGTGAAGGGCAAGATGTGTAGAAATTAGACTCTGAGGCAACTGAGTATGATACACCTCCACCTCCTACAAAGAAATAGAGGACAAGGAGTCAAACTACAAAGACCGATACCACACCTCTTAAGAAAGGTCAAGTAAGGACCTATAAGAGGAAGTAGCCAACAAAGAAAACAAAGAAACAAATAGAGAAACAAACACCTACAAAGAGGAGAAAAATAATGGTCATGACTAAAGCTGACATTGAGGGCTCTAAAGAGGATGAGCCTAATGTAGTGAAAAAGAATTTTAGAAATCAAACAATTGATGAGGCTGTTGAATCTATTGCTACAACTGGCACCATGTCTGATAAGAAAATTAGACAATGGGATACACTTAAGCTAGAGGACCAAAACAAGATACAAGAAGCAATCATCAAGGCAATGGTAAAATTCAAATATGTACTAGCTGAGTTTGTCAACCAAATACCCAAAGAGATGGGTAATAGATTATCTCAAAAATAGTCATATGCTCTACAAACCAAAAGAGAAGCAAGGGAGAGGGTACTTGTCAAACTTATGCCTCCCAAATAAAAGATGGAAGAGATCAAGGAAATAATGAAGAAGCACTCCTACAAATTTGTAGCTAAATTAGAGCTTACAAAGTGCTAGAAAATAAGTTTATAGAGTTGGATACCATGACAAAGACCAAATGGAGATAACTCTTAGATCTTCCTACAGAGTCAACAAGTCATGAGAATCAGTTACTTCTCACCAACACACCTCATGTAGAGGAGAAGAAAATTAATGCAATTCCTAAGAAAACTACTTTGGACAATAATCAAAGTGATAATGAGACCATTGACTTAGACAAAGTCATGGATGATCTTGACATTGAACACATCACTCAATATTATTCAGATAAAGATCCTCAGAAAGAAGATGATGTTATATTCATATCAATTAAGGATCAGATCAAACAACAACAAATGGAGACCCAAGCCAATAAGGACATGGATGTTCCTGATGAAATATGGCCAGATGCATCAATAATTGACATAATAGGTATGGACCCTACCGACCAAATACAAAAGGATGAAGTTGTCACTGCTCAACAGGATCAAACCAATGAGTAGGACAAAAATCAAGATACAACACAAGTAAGCACTCTGGATAATATGCCAGTACTAATAAAGGCCATAAATATACTAGAAGGTAATAAAGGATCTACTGCAAAAGATACAAGCACACCCAAGGACAAGGGTGATGCAGAGGCAAAGGACACAACTTATGCAACAAAGGATACAACTGCAGAGAAACTTGCAAGCTATGATCAGAAAAAGATAAATCTACTAATTAGAATATAGAAGAGAAACAAGTAGATGAGGACAAGCAAAAATAAAAAGGTGAAGAAGCTAAAACAGATGAGCAGGAGAAGAAAATAGGAGATAAATCTGCAGAGACACTCAAGGTTGATGGAGAGACGTCTTCACCAAATAGATAGGTGAACCCCGAGAAGAAAACACAAGAAGAATCTTCAACAAAGCCTTCACCAAGAACTTCAAAGAGGACAAATGAACTAGCAATGGTAGTTCATACATCTGCATCCACACAATTCTCAAAGAAGAAGAAGATAAAGCATAAGAATCCAGTCATTCTAGATGAAATCATTGAGATTCTAGTATGTGATCCAATGACATCAGATCCTCCTGAATTAACAAAGTATGGAAGACTTTGTGAGATAAAGGCAATGCAAGACAAGTTGAGAAAATCCACAAAATAGGCAAAGGTACTTGAAGTAGAAAGAGGAATATTTCAACAAATTGTACCTGGTGTAGATATTGATCAAACAGCCCCAATGCTTGATCGATTAGTGGTTCTCACAGATGCAATCACATCTCAGAACATAGATGCTGAGAAGGTCATGGAAGAAATACTTGAACAGAAATATGAGTTCAAGCTAGCAGAAAAGATAAGCCAGGAAGTGGCATTGCAAAAGGAAAAGCTTTCTGAATTGGTTATCATAATAGATCCAATAATCTCAGAAGCTATAACCTTAATACAGAAATTATGCACGCTTGATCAACTCACCTAGGAGTATACTGACAAGATAGCACAAATTGATGCTGATCTTTAGACAAGTGCACAAAGTCTCATGAATAGTGAAGAGGCAACAAAATTTCACAATGAGAAAACCAAGCAAGCTTAAAAATTGAGATAGGACATTCATATTGCAGAGAACAAGTTTACAGATGAGGTAAATGAGCTTCAGGCACAACTCTTACTAACACTCACACTACTGCAAAAACATATAACAGAAGCAAAAGCACTAATTGTCACCCTTGAAATGTCTGTCCTAGACAACATTTATGATATGCATACATGGCTAGAGATAGAGTACATAGCACTAGAACTCCTAAAAGAAAAATGGGAGAAATTGCTCGAAGATATCAAGAACACCCACTGACATATTCTTGACACTTTGTAAGTTACACATTTTTGTCACATTTTTGGCATCTTATAAGTTGTACATTTTTCTCATGAGTATCAAATAAAGGGGTAAGTGATATGTATAGTTATAGTAAAAGAAGGGGGAAATGAAAGGAGGAAATGATGTGTACAGTCAAACATTTTATAGAGAAAAGAACAGCGGAATGTATAGTACAAAGGAAAGTATACATGTACATATACTTATACTATACTGATGCATGTAGTTAGGGGGAGTCATATAATGACAATGAAATAGACATAGTGTACATACTAAACACTTTAGTATTCTACACATATCAGTTTTTTATACTAATGTCAAAGGGGGAGATTGAAGGCATTATAGTTTTCCATTAGTTCCTTCAGTAGGAAAAGTGAAATGGGACACTACAAAGCTGGTAACACTACAAATTAGTGAACTTATTAAGTCACTAGGAGATAACTTTGATTCAACTATGTCTACATACTTCCTTGAATTCAAGGAAAAGATGATGGAAAGAGTGAGTATCCCTGAGAAACTAGTTGAAAAACATAGGGAAGAGATATATTTTATGGTGGATACAGATTTCACCCACATAAAAATGGTTGTACCAAGAACAACTTGGTTAGCCCCTCTTGATTATAAAATAAACATAAATCAAGAAACCAATGCTATTGATGCATTGATCAATGAGCCAACTGACAGCAAATAACCAAGGTTTGGCACTTATGAAGAGGCCAAGTCAAAGATAAAAAGAGGCCTAGAAATCAAAAATACTATCAATAAGAAGAATAAGATAGTTAAGAATTTTAAAAATATTATATTTTGTCATGAGGAGGAAGAAGAGCAAACAAAGGAAACCGATGAACAAGGTATCATTGGTGAAGGGAAAGATGTGTAGAAATTAGACTCTGAGGCAACTGAGTCTGATACACCTCCACCTCCTACAAAGAAACAGAGGACAAGGAATCAAACTATAAAGACCGATACCACACCTCTTAAGAAAGGTCAAGTTAGGACCTATAAGAGGAAGTAGCCAATAAAGAAAACAAAGTAGCAAATAGAGAAACAAACACATACATAGAGGAGAAAAATAATGGTCAGGACTAAAGCTCACATTAAGGATTCTAAAGAGGATGAGCCTGATGAAGTGAAAAATAATTTTAGAAATCAAACAATTGATGAGGCTGTTGAATCTATTGCTGCAAATGGCACCATGTCTAATAAGAAAATTAGACAATGGGATACACTTAAGCCAGAGGACCAAAACAAGATACAAGAAGAAATCATCAAGGCAATGGTAAGATTCAAATATGTACTAGCTGATTTTATCAACCAAATACCCAAAGAGATGGTAACAGATTATCTCAACAATGGTCATATGCTCTACAAACTGAAAGAGAAGAAAGGGAGAGGGTACTTGTCACACTTATGCCTCTCAAATCAAAGATGGAAGAGATCAAGGAAATAATGAAGAAGCACTCCAGCAAATTTGTAGCTAAAATTAGAGCTTACAAAGTGTTAGAAAATAATTTTATAGAGCTGGATACCATGATAGAGACCAAATGGAGACAACTCTTAGATCTGCCTATAGAGTCAACAAGCTGTGACAATCAATTACTTCTCATTGACACACCTCATGTAGAGAAGGAGAAAGATAAGGAATGTCCTAAGAAAATTTCTTTGGACAATACTAAAAGTGATAATGAGCCCATTGATTTAAACAAAGTCATGGATGATCTTGACATTCAAGACATCACTCAGTATTATTTAGATAAAGATCCTCATAAAGAAGATGATGTTATATTCATATCACTTAAGGATCAGATCAAAAAACAACAAATGGAGACCCAAGCCAATAAGGACATGGATGTTCCTGATGAAATATGGCCAGACACATCAATAATTGACATAACAGGTCTAGACCCTGCCAACCAAATACAAAAGGATGAAGTTTTCACTGCTCAATAGGATCAAATCATTGAGCAGGACAAAAATCAAGATACAGCACAAATAAGCACTCAGGATAATATGTCAATGCTAATAAAGGCCATAAATATACTAGAAGGTAATGAAGGATCTATTATAGAACATACAGGCACACCCAAGGACAAGGGTGAGGCAGAGGCAAAGGACACAACCAATGCAACAAAGGATACAACCGCAGAGAAAGCTACAACCGATGATTAGAAAAAAATAAATCTAGTGATCATAATACATAAGATAAAAAAAATCAGATGAGAACAAGTAGAAAGAGAAATGTGAAGCAGCCAAAACAGATAAGTAGGAGAAGAAACTAGAAGAGAAATCTGCAGAGACACCCAAGGTTGATGGAGAGACATCTTCACCAAACCAATAGGTGAACCCTGAGAAGAAAACACAAAAATCATCTTCAACAAAGCCTTCACCAAGCACTTCAGAGAGGACAAATGAACTAGCAATGGTAGTTCATACATATGCACTGTAATACCAAAAATAATCTAGGCAAAAACACAACTAAAAATTTTTTTTTGTATACAATTTCGACAACAAAATAAATTTACTAACAAGTCTCGACTCAAGCACAACGATGCGAAGCCCCGGGGTGTAACTTGCTTGGGCAAAAACGCCTAGAAAATATTACATCACTAGAGGACACATAAAAAGGAAGTATATGAAAGGTTATACCAATAGAGAACTTAAATTAAATCTAGAATCCTAATTAACTTAATTTTGATAAAAACAAAAATACTATAGTGATAAACTTGCTAAAGGGTATCTTACCA
>MU228456.1:3699438-3719820 GCA_018584345.1 Thuja plicata | reverse complement strand
AATAAGAATCATTACAATTTACAAATTAAACCATTACCAATCATACATAATCAGTCACCACATTCACAAAAGAAAAATACAATACAACAAGGTCGCACTCTCTCACTAGAGTCAACCTTGGCTTTTATTGATTGCACTTGGTCCTATCTGGTTTCCCCGGATTAAACCATGGCCATATCCCTGCATGCTCAAACTCGATGTCAGTATATCATGAAAACAAACTTATATTAATAAACATTATAATATGATAGCATCTTCTAAACAATATACATGTGTATTCATCTACATCATATAACATTACATATTTGCATAAGCAAGTGTTAACATCATATTCTAGAACCATGATTTCATTAATGATCATAATATCAAAGATAACAGAACAAAGCTGAATACGTATATCATGAATAATCAAGGTATCAAAATAAGCATGTATATATATATAAAGAGTGTGGTAACTAAGATCATCAATAAAACCTATAACAAGCTACTCATAAAGTCCAAAAGACGGCATGCATAAACCATAATTTCAATACTCAAGATATCATCCTGATGAGTCAAGTGTCAAAAAGAAAGTCAAACTAGGACTGGTCAAGGCATGACCTCACATGCACCCACACAGCTCTCAAAGAAGAAGAAGAGCAAGCATAAGAGTCCAGTCACTCTAGATGAAATCATTGAGATTTCAGTATGTGATCCAATGACATTGGATCCTACTGAATTAACAACGTATGCAAGACTTTGTGAGAGAAAGGCAATGCAAGAAAAGTTGAGAAAAACCATAAAAGAGGCAAAGGTACTTGAAGTAGCAAGAGGAATACTTTAACAAATTGTACCCAATGTAGATGTTGATCAAATAGCCCCAATGCTTGATCAATTAGTGATTCTCACATATGCAATCACATCTTAGAACATAGATGCTGAGAAGGTCATGGAAGAAAGACTTGAACAGAAATATGAGTTCAAGCTAGCAAAAAAGATAAGCCAAGAAGTGGCATTGCAAAAGATAAAGCTTTTTGAACTAGTTAGCACAATAGATCCAATAATCTCAGAAGCTATAACCTTAATACAGAAATTATGCATGCTTGATCAACTCACCCAAGACTATACCAAAAGGATAGCACAAATAGATGTTGATCTTCAGACAAATGCACAAAGTCTCATGAATAGTGAAGAGGCAATAAAATTTCACAATGAGCAAATCAAGCAAGCTCAAAAATTGAGATATGGCATTCAGATTATAGAGACCAAGTTTAGAGATGAGGTAAATGAGCTTTAGGCACAACTCTTACCAACACTCACACTTCTGAAAAAACATATGATACAGGAAAAAGCACTAATTTCCACCCCATAAATGTCTATCCTAGACAACATTTATGATATGCATGCACGGCTAGAGCTAGAGCACATGGCACTAGAATTCCTGAAAGAAAAATGGGAGAAATTGCTTGAAGATATCAAGAACACCCACTCACATATTCTTGACACTTTGTAAGTTACACATTTTTGTCACATTTTTGGCATCTTATAAGTTGTACATTTTTGTCATGAGTATCAAATAAAGGGGGAAGTGATATGTACAGTCACTGTAAAATGAGGAAATGATGTGTACAGTCAAACATTTGAAAGACAAAAGAACAGGGGAATGTATAGTATAGAGGCAAGTATACATGTACATATACTTATACTATACCAATGCATATAGTTAGGGGGAGTCATATAATGACAAGGAGATAGACATGGTGTACATACTAAACACTTTAGTATTATGCACATATCTATTTTTGATACTAATTTCAAAGGGGGAGATTGAAGGCATTATATTTTTCTATTAGTAGATACAAGGAAAAATATGATATACACCATTGGTTTACACTACACCGACATATAGGACATAGCACTACCCGATGCCAAGGTTACCCGATTCTACCAAGTACATAGCATCCCGACAAACACTATTCAGTGTTACTTTATGACAAAAAAGATAAAGGAACCTGATGAAGTAACAACAATGCAACTCGATGAAATAGAAAAGAGAGGAACCCAACATCTGAAGGGAACCCAACAATCACTTCAACAAAGGAACACTGACAGACTTTCAGTTCAACCCGACAACCAAGAACCGACAGTCAGTTACATCCCGCAAAAAGTGGATCTAACTTTCCACGTCAGATAAAAAATTGAAGTTGTATATTTAGCTTCTTGTTTTTGTTTTAAATCCATTATGTGCAGAGAAAGAAATGTAATTGTTATTAATTTAATCAGTTTAAGTATTTTAAAAAATGCAAACTAAAGATCAAGGTCAAGTTGTATACCTTGGATCTAGAGTTAACTTTGTAATACATGGTTCTAGAATACGTCAAATACTTGTATAAATAGATGCTCAATCTATTGTGAACATGTTGTTCGATTATCATTGTAGCCACTGAAAGAATCTTAGGATTAGATGAGAGAATTAATGCAGAAGGATAGAAAAGGATCAATTTGGTTTCAAGAATAGAACACAGGCTACCGACGAGCAGAGAAAAGGTAATAATCAATAACTATAGGTGATATTCATATTATGAGAGCTTTAATGGATCTTTGATCAGAAATTATAGATTGCATATAGTCAGGTCAAGCATATTGTACTCATTCTAACAAGTGTAGTACACTTAAGAAATACATTCAAGAAAGGTAGACCTGATAGTCCTATTGTAAATCTCTTAACTGAGTGCACACTTAAATAAGTGTTGCTAAAGCTCTTAACAGAGTAGATCTTAATAGGTCTCCACTTTAATACTCCTAACAGGGTAGATCATCAGAAGTGATAAATTGTAAGCCTTTACCAGCTCCCTTTCATTCTAAAGATAGTGAAGTTTTGTGGGTGTCATCCCCACCGCAGTGCTTACTTCCTAACAGGAGTTTTCTAAGATATCATATCTTATGTTATGTTTTTATTACTTTAATTAATGTTTCTATGAATGTTTCAAACAATTAAATATTATGAATTATTATTTCATGCATAGGAAAGAACATCAGAAATGGTCGATAATACAATAAAGAATGATTACTAATGATCAAAAGTGAAATGTGTTAAAAATAATAGAGGTACTAATTCACCCCTCCCCACTCAATACAACTTCCCATTAATCCCAACAAATGGTATCAAAGCTAAGTCTCCTCTTGGAAAGCTTAAAGGCTTAAGAGCAAATATCATACAACGGAGAAGTAAAAAATTTATAAGAATATTGAGAATAAAAAGCTTGAAATTCAGATGTTCTATGAATAGTATAAAGAAGAGAGAATCAAGATGAGAGAGTTTTTGGATGGGAGAAAAGGTATGGCAACTCAGATCAATGAAAAAAATTATCAAGAATAAGAGATTCCATATTTCTTTGAATATTCATGATCAAATACAAGTAATGCATTAGATACATCAGAAGAGAACATCACAAATCTAAAGGAGATCAATCAACATCTGACAGAGAAAATAAAGATGTTGCAACTCAGTCAAGAGACCCAGATGGTAAGAATGATTGATGTGATGAGTTCTTCTAGACAAGCTAAAACTGAAAGAATACTAGATATTGATGACAGAAGGAAGATTACAGAGAAGCTACAAGAAAATGAGTTAGAAATTCAAAGACATGCTAAGCATCACCATGAGATTACAAATCAAATTATTTGTATGAGTCAAGAAGAAAACAGAATGAATATAGAACTCATTGAAAGAATACATGCTATCGGTGAACTAAGAGAAGAAAATGAAAAACTAAAGCATGAGGTTAGAATTTAGCAACAACATAATGAAGTTATTAGAAAGGCTAAAGAGAGAAATAAAAGAATAGATGATTTTCTTGAAGGACAATGAAGAGTCAACAACAACAATGGTCTAGGCTTTACCGAGAATGGAGAATCATCAAATCAAGCCAATCCAAATAATGTCTATGAAAATCCAAGACCAAGAAAGCTTACATGCAAGCACTGTGGAAAGCAAGCGCACACATCAAATGTATGCCAAGGAAAAATGAAAGGTATTCCTAAATCTACATCTTCTTTCATAGGATTTTGTTATAAATATAACAAGAAATAACATAAAGCATATGAATGTAAGTCTAAGATGGATCAACCAAAGAAGGAAACCTACATGGACAAATACTATCCTCCATGAAAAATGGATGGGCACACAAGTCTTGAATGCTGGAAAAAGAAAAGGCAAGCATGGGAGCCTAAAGGTCAAGAAACTCCCTATCAACCAAAGAGAATCTATAATCAATATGTATGGGACTACAGTACATGGAAAATTTTTACAGCATGTGGTAGATATGATCACATTGCTGAAAACTACATGAGAGCATGGACCAAAAAGTCTAGAGGCTGGACAAACCCCAGAATGACATGCTTACACTATCACAAAGTTGGTCATCTCAAGAAAGACTACAAAGACTAAATGACAGAGACAAGCACATATCCCAATGGAAACACCATTGAAGATATCCAGAGGGCAAGAGACAAAATGTGGTAAAAAGAATCAAGCAATGATGAAGCTAGACCAAGCAATGTAAATGGTGACACCCCATCCAATGGATCTGGTGACATCACCACCCCCACTTAACCTGAACAAGTAAGTATGGAACTGCACTACACCAAGTCATATTTTGCATCAATTCCATTATACAAATTGATACATATTCAAAATCTGCATAAATAAAGATGCATATTATGTGACTTGTTACAATTCTGAGAAAACAATCTTATCGATAAGCACATACCAAAAATCATCTATGAGTATAAAGGATGAGCTATCTACACTTACAAAGAATTGTGGGTCAAAACATAAAATGACTAAGTTTCTAATGTAACCTGACACCAGTCGGTAAGGAAGCAAAGTTATAAAGTTGTCATGACAGAACACTGATATTCTTCGGTAAAAGAAAAAATCTTAACAACCATCCCAAGCATGCTGAAAACATCGATGATGATCTTGAAAGTCTTCCCAATGAACTTCATCTTCATGACCCGATGATTCGTTGAGCATTTATGAGAGACTTAGGGAAAAAGTCTATAAATACTCGATGGGAGCACTTCATTTTGCACCCGCGATTTGAAGAGAAAAAGAAGAGAAAAACCAAAGTGATAAAAGATCAGAAAGCAGAGTGACCTCAACTCGATCCAGCACATAGAAAACATATGATTCACCAGTATCATGGATAGAAGTAAGTAACGAGGGTACCGAAGAACTCTATCATTATTTTTAAGAAAGCCCTAAATTTTCAAGAAAGACCTAAAACTTGAAAAAATGATGGCAACCACTTCAAGAACCGCAAAGATAAAGAATGATAAGAGGAATGTGATTAAGTTAATCAAGAATAGCACATGTGTGGACCCCAAGTATAAGATATGCTCAGAGATCACATCACAACCTGATGATTCTAGTGCATTCTCTAAAATTCTACCTAGGGTTTTAGTGATAGAGGACGTAAGGTCCTATATTCATTGTAAGATTGCTGAAATAAGTGATCTGGAGATGGATGAAGCTTACAAGAAGCTTTGTGATGTAGAAGGAAAACTAAAAGATGAACATAAGCATCTACAAGTAAAGGGAATAACCAATGCCCAATATTTCCTGAGGGACTTCAAAACCAACTGGATTAGGTTAGTTTTGAGGAGAATGCATGACCAGAAGCTTTGGTTAGATCAACCTAAACAAATCACTAAGGATTTCCTTCATGTTGTCACTAGCTATCCAATAACTGACAAGCCTAAGTCTCACAAGCATCCTTCCAAGCCAAAAGTTGAAAAGCTCACAAAAGTTGAATGCGATAACAAAGTTCTGAAAGTGAACACCCTCAATGACGAAGAACTAAGATTTAGTGCATGTGTGATTGCATACAAGATCTTTTAGGCAAGCAGGCAAAACAACATATCATCAACATCAGTAAGCACTGCTTACAAGATAGTGACAAAGGGAATGCAGATGGATCTGTGTGAGATCCTGCTAAAGCAACTTGATGAGAACATGAATACAATAAGGTCTATAAAGACTAACACATGTAAGTTAGGCTCACTTATCATGTGTATATTTTTCAACTTTCAAGAATACTTTCCTTCAGTAGGAAAACTGAAATGGGACACTACAAATCTGGTAACACTACAAATTAGTGAACTTATTAAGTCACTAGGAGATAACTTTGATTCAGTTATGACTGCATACTTCTTTGAAATCAAGGAAAAGATGATGGAAAGAGTGAGGATCCCTAAGCAACTAATTGAAAAACATAGGGATGAGATATGTTTTATGGTGGATACAGATTTCACCCACATAAAACTGATTGTACCAAGAACAACGTGGTTAGCCCCTCTTGATTATGAAATCAACATAGATCAAGCAACCAATGCTATTGATGCATTGATCAATTAGCCAATTGACAGTAGACAACCAAGGTTTGGCACTTATGAAGAGGCTAGGTCAAAGATAAAAAGAGGCATAGGAATCTAAAATATTGTCAACAAGAAGAATAAGATGGTTAAGAATCTTAAAAATATTCTATTGGTTAATGAGGAGGAACAAGAGAAAAATAGGGTACCATCGATGAAGGGAAAGATGAGAAGAAATTATACTCTAAGGCAACTAATTCTGATACACCTCCACCTCCTACAAAGAAACAGAGGACAAGGAGTCAAACTGCAAAGACCGATGCCACACCTCTTAAGAAAGGTCAAGTAAGGACCTATAAGAGGAAGCAGCCAACAAAGCAGCAAAAAGAGAAACAAACACCTACAAAGAGGAGAAAAAGAATGGTCAGGACTAAAGCTGACATTGAGGATTCTATAGAGGATGAGCCTAATGTAGTGAAAAATAATTTTAGAAATCAAATAATTAATGAGGCTGTTGAATCTATTGTTGCAAATGGCACCATGTATGATAAGAAAATTAGACAATGGGATACACTTAAGCCATAGGACCAAAACAAGATACAAGAAGCAATCATCAAGGCAATGGTAAAATTCAAATATATACCAGCTGAGTTTATCAACCAAATACCCAAAGAGTTGGGTAATAGATTATCTTAACAATGGTCATATGCTCTATAAATAGAAAGAGAAGCAAGGGAGAGGGTACTTATCACACTTATGCCTCCCAAATAAAAGATGGAAGAGATCAAGGAAATAATGAAGAAGCACTTCGGCAAATTTGTAGCTAAAATTAGAGCTTACAAAGCACTAGAAAATAAGTTTATAGAGCTAGATACCATGACAAAGACCAAATGGAAACAACTCTTAGATCTTCCTGCGAGTCAATAAGTCATGATAATCAGTTACTTCTCACAGACACACCTCATATAGAGGAGGAGAAAGATAAGACAAGTCCTAAGAAAATTGCTCTGGACAATACTGAAAGTGATAATGATCCCATTGACTTAGAAAAAGTCATGGATGATCTTGACATTCAAGACATCACTCAGTACAATTCAGATAAAGATCCTCAGAAAGAAGATGATGTTATAATCATATCACTTAAGGATCAGATCAAAAAACAAAAAATGGAGACCCAAGGCAATAAGGACATGGATGTTCCTGATGAAATATGGCCAGACACATCAATAATTGACATAAGAGGTCTGGACCCTGTCAACCAAATACAAAAGGATGAAGTTTTCACTGCTCAACAGGATAAAATCATTGAGTAAGACACAAATCAAGATACAACACAAGTAAGCACTCAGGATAATATGCCAGTGCTAATAAAGGCCATAAATATACTAGAAGGTAATGAAGGATCTACTGTAGAAGATACAAGCACACCCAAGGACAAGGGTGATGCAAAGGAAAAGGACACAACTGATGCAAAAAAGGATACAACTGTAGGGCAAGATGCAACTGATGATCAGAAAGATAAATCTACTAATTAGAATACAAAAGAGAAACAAGTAGAAAGAAAAAGGTGAAGAAGCCAAAACAAATGAATGGGAGAAGAAAATAGAAGAGAAATCTGCAGAGACACCCAAGGTTGATAGAGAGACATCTTCACCAAACTGATAGGTGAACCCCAAGAAGAAAACACAAGAATAATCTTCAACAAAGCCTTCACCGAGCACTTCAGAGAGGACAAATGAACTAGCAATGGTAGTTCATGCATTTGCGTCCACTTAAATCTTAAAGAAGAAGAAGAGAAAGCATAAGAATCTAGTCACTCTAGATGAAATCATTGAGATTCTAGTATGTGATCCAAGGACATTGGATCCTACTAAATTAACAAAGTATGCAAGACTTTGTGAGAGAAAGGCAATGCAAGACAAGTTGAGAAAAGCTACAAAAGAGGCAAAGGTACTTGAAGTAGCAAGAGGAATACTTCAACACATTGTACCTGATATAGATGTTGATCAAATAGCCCTAATGCTTGATCAATTAGTGGTTCTCATAGATGTAATCACATCTTAGAACATAGATGATGAAAGGTCATGGAAGAAAGACTTGAATAGAAATATGAGTTCAAGCTAGCAGAAAAGATAAATCAGGAAGTGGTATTACAAAAGGTAAAGCTTTCTGAATTGGTTAGCACATTAGATCCAATAATTTTAGAACCTATAACCTTAATATAGAAATTATATATGCTTGATCAACTCACCCAGGAGTATACCGAAAAGATAGCATAAATAGATGTTGATCTTCAGACAAGTGCACAAAGTCTCATGAATAGTGAAAAGGAAATAAAATTTCACAATGAGAAAATCAAGCAAAGTCAAAATTTGAGACAGGACATTCAGATTGCAGAGACAAAGTTTAGAGATGAGGTAAATGAGCTTCAACCACAACTCTTACCGACACTCACACTACTAAAAAAACATATAATAGAGGCAAAAGCACTAATTTCCACCCCATAAATGTCTGTCCTAGACAACATTTATGATATGCATGCACGGCTAGAGATAGAGAACGTGGTACTAGAACTCCTGAAAGAAAAATGGGAGCAATTGCTCGAAGATATCAAGAACACTCACTCACATATTCTTGACACTTTGTAAGTTACACATTTTTGTCACATTTTTGGCATCTTATAAGTTGTACATTTTTGTCATGAGTATCAAATAAAGGGGGAAGTGATATGTACAGTCACGGTAAAAGAAGGGGGAAATGAAAGGAGGAAATGATGTGTATAGTCAAAAATTTGAAAGAGCAAAGAATAGGGGAATGTATAGTACAAAGGAAAGTATACATGTACATATACTTATACTATACTAATGCATATAGTAAGAGGGAGTCATATAATGATAAGGATATAGACATGGTGTACATACTAAACACTTTAGTATTATGCAATTATTAGTTTTTGATACTAATGTTAAAGGGGGAGTTTGAAGGCAATATATTTTTCCATTAGTATATACAAGAAAAAACATGATCTACACCATCAGTTTACACTACACCGACAGATGGGGCACAACATTTTTGACATCAAGGTTACCTAATACTATAATGTACAAAGCATCCTGACAAATACTATTCAGTGTTACCCGATGACAAAAAGGATAAAGGAACCCGACGAAGTAACAACAGTGCAACCTGATGAAACAACAAAGAGAGGAACTTGACAGATGAAGGGAACCTGATGATCATTTCAACAAAGGAACACTGACAGACTTTTAGTTCAACCCGACGACCAAGAACTGACAGTGAGTTACATCCAAAAAAAAGTGGATCTGACTTTCCACGTCAGATAAAACACCGAAGTTGTATATTTAGCTTCTTTTTTTTTGTTTTAAATCCATTATGTGCGGAGAAAGCAATGTAATTGTTATTGTTTTAATCAGTTTAACTATTTTAAAAACATGCAAACTAAAGATCAAGGTCAATTTGTATACCTTGGATATAGAATTAACTTTGTAATGTGTGATTCTAGAATAGGTCAAATACTTGTATAAATAGATGCCTAATCTATTGTGAACATGTTTTTCGGTGATGATTGTAGCCACTGAGAGCATCTAAGGATCAGATGAGAGAATTCATGTAGAAGGACAAAAAAGGATCAATTCAGTTTCAAGAATAGAACACAGACTACTAACGTGTAGAGAAAAGGAATTAATCAATCACTATAGGTGATATTCATATTATGAGAGCTTTAATGGATCTTTGATCAGCAATTATAGATTACATACAGTTAGGTGAAGCATATTGTACTCATTCTAACAAGTGTAGTACACTTAAGAAATCCTTTCAAGAAAGGTGGACCTAACAGTCCTATTGTAAATCTCTTAACCAAGTGCACACTTAAATCAGTGTTGCTAAAGCTCTTAACAAAGTAGATCTTAATAGCTCTCCACTTTAGTACTACTAACAGGGTAGATCATCAGAAGTGATCAATTGTAAGCCTTTACCGGCTCCCTTCCATTTTGTAGATAGTGAAATTTTGTGGTTACCATCCCCACCGGAGTTTTTACTTCCTAACAAGAGTTTTCTGCGATATCATATCTTGTGTTATGTGTTTATTACTTTCATGAATGTTTCTATGAATGTTGCAAACAATTAAATATTATGAATTAATATTTTATGCATAAGAAAGAACATCAGAAATGTTTGGTAATACAGTAAAGAATGATTACTAGTGATCAAAGGTAAAATGTGTCAAAGGTTTTAGAGGTACTGATTCACCCCTCCCCTCTTAGTACTACTTCCCATCAATCCCAACAATATTATGACAAATTCTAAGAGAATTGAGCTAAAATGCATTAAGATCTATGAGAATATGAGCAGCATAAGTTTGCAAATGAATTATAAAATTAGGGGCCAATTGATCTCAAAATTCATTCCATTTACAGAAGAATTTGAGGAATGAGAGGTTAGGATTGAAAGTGGAAGAGAGGTGGAGATTGAATCTTTGGTGATCCATGTGAAGTAATACAAGTGATTTAACTCTTATTGGCTAGGGAATTGACTTTCCCTTTTGCAAATAAGGAGTTGTAATTAGGATTTATTTAATTCCTTTTTATTAATTACGTTAGCCATGTATTTTATTGTTTTATTTAATTGATTTAATTTGATTTAATTGGCTAAGGCAATTAATTTAATCTAGTGATTAGATCACTTAGGAGATTAAATTTGATTTTAATGAATTATGCCAATTAGTTAAAGAATTATCTTGAAATAATTAGGGGTATGATCACACTTAGGGAAAATATCATCTATGGTAAAAGCAGACCAAATTAGGGTGGTTACTGTTAGAAAAAATTTCCTCATCTGGTAAAATTGGCTATAGGTGGAGTAAAATGAGGCTCCCACGAGGGTTGAGCCCAGCCTATGGAAAAGACCTTAGATTTTTAGGTCTTCGTCATGTCCTATGCACATATTTTTAGTTCCCTATTTTTGCCTTGTCTATGCAAAATAACCTAAGTATGAAAATCCTAAGCATTTAGTGGTAAAACCCTAACCCATCCATTTCTCATTCTATTTTCTCATTACCTTTTCGGGTCACTTAAGTTCCTTGAAAATTCCATGTGCGCATTTAGCATTACCTTTGGTCTCTAAGTCACATAAGGGGAAAAGCATATTCTATTTTATTTGGTGACCCTGAGATTTCCTTTAGTCACATAGTCTCCCAGCGTGACCTGAGGTTAATAAAGTATCATAAGATCCTGTGAATAAAGTGTTTTCTCAACCCACGGGTGTAACTTGAATAAAAGCAAGGTAGGGTTAAGTCCTTTTCAGTCGGGAGGTCTTGTGATAAACTTCAAGGGTAGAAATCCTTTACGAGACTTTGAGATTACTTAGTCATTGAGTCTCCATATTCTCCATGGTTAGGAAAGGTTGAGTTAATGTCAGTTTTGATGTAAGTGATAGAGGTGACAAGGAAATGGTAAACAAATAATAGGGGGATCCGTGTCTTCATAGGCCCATGTTTAATACTCCTTCTATCTCCAAGTCTTGTAACCACGATGGGATATTCCATTTTATTTGGTGACTATGAGATTGCCTTTGTCACTAGGTCTCCAAAAGGATGCCGGAGTTAATGAAAAGGTAAGGAGATTGTGAGACTGCATTGTCGCTGAGTCTCATGATGCAACTCAGGTTAAAGAGAATAGTTGGGAGATTCAGCAACAAGGAGGAAAAGGTAACCTAAGAATATAATGTGGATCCTGGGTAGAGTAAGTTATCTGTGACTACATTTTAAAATAAAATCAGATTTTAATCTCAGCCGTCGATGCAGATATCTGCACCAGCTGTGACTGTTGTCATTCAAATATTTAAAAATTCGAATATCTTTGTAGATCAGATTTAAATAGTTATGACAAAGCTGAATGGCAGAGGATTAGATGGATATGGGGTGACCTTTCAGGAGGAGTAAGGGTTGAGTCAGCTTTTTTCTGAAGGGGCAATCTGATTTCTGGCAATATTCTCTGCAAATAGTATGGCAGAATTGACTCAAGATGGGTTTCCTAATTAAGACCTCATTCCATGTATTTTGACTGGTCTTCTTTCATATCAGATCCACTGACCTTTTTCAGAGATTTTCATTTATAAAAAGATACTTTTCAAAGATAGATTTGATCTTCAATAGATAATTCCAGAATTTCTTCTGACGGATGGGACAATTAGGGTTTCTGTTGTTCAAAGAAAACATATTATAATGTAACCCTGATCATTTTTTGGACTCCAAGCCTACATGTTGGGGAGTATATATATCAGTTTTAAGAGCTTTAGAGCTTAAATTTTTCCTTACTTAGAGTTATCTGTGGCATTCTTTATGCCCTCTAATTTCCATAGTTTGTAATCTTTCATTGATATTCATATATTGCAAAAGCTTTTTGTGACATCTTTTTTGTCCCTGGGCTTTCTTATATGAATCTCTCTTACTGAATTAGAATATATTGAATGATTTTTAGTGAAACATTGGAGTCCCTCAGCCCTCTTTCTTTTTGCAATAGTGTGTACTACTGTGGATGATTTGGTTTAGATGAGTTTGTGGATATTCTACAATCCCCTATCATTTTGTCTCATTCCTATGCCGAATCACAAAAGTGGATGTTCATTTGCAGGTTATAGTTCATGTCTACTTATAGTGAATATGCTATTGTTTGTGAGATTACTTCTTTCCCTGAATAGCCTCTATTTGTCTCGGGCCTCTCTATGAAATATTTATGCTAGCCTATCTAGGAAGTTGTGTTCTATTTTTTCCAAGGTTTCATGCTGAGATTAGTCAATGTATTATGATTCAGGTCACCTTCAGTGTATCACCTAGTAGGATAATTTGCTTCCATTTATTTCCCTTTCATGCATTCCTTCTATCCCTTTTCCCTCAAGAATTTACTTTCATGTTAAGAAGCAAATTTGGGTGACATATCAAGAGGAACCGATGTAGAATCTAGAGTTCTCATCTCGGTTAGAAAAAGGTCCCACAACCTTGAGATGATTCCCATGTTACACTAGATTACCAAGACTATGAGAGCTTAAGTAAGGGTGAAAATCAAGGTGTCTAACAGTTCTGGCACGCCCTATGGGACTCCATAAAGAATTTTATCTTGCAATTCATGCTATCACTGATATGCTGGTGACATGATTCAGACCTAGAAGAGGTCATTATGTTGCATATCTGGTGACTCTAAAGGTCTATTGGTTTCAAAGATCAAAGTGCTAGTAGTTTCCAAGCTTTCACACATTTTAAAATTCCAACTAACTATATGAGTAGACATGTCAAGTGACTATGGACAGTTAGGTTACTCTCCTTCTTATTATAATAATAGTATTCAGTAGGCTAGTTATCAGCCGTACAAAAGCCCTCCAAGGCCTAATTTTACCCCAAGCTTCCATACTATACAAGGCCATCAATATATCCAACATGCCCCAGATGATTATGATCTTGTAAGAGATTATGAGAAAGCCCTCCAAAGAGAAAACCCATGGGCACTAAAGGCACAAAAAGAGATGTTAATGCATAGGAAATTGGCCCAACATGCTTAACTTCCACCCCTTCTTTTTCATCCCATTAGGAAGCAGCCTCATATCTCAGAGTTTATGAGAGAACAAGGAAAGATAAAAGCTAAAGCGCTTGACATGATCAAGCAAATATCTAAGATAAAGAATTTGCAGCAAGATATGGAAACTCATGGCTATTTTCAAGGGTCAACCCCCTACCATGAAGCAATCACATTTCAATCATATATCCCTAAGATTGGGATGCTTCATGGGAAGCAATTTGAAGAAGAGCTTAATTGCCAAGCTAAAGTTATGTCAGCAAAGTTGAAAGCTCAAATCGCTGAAAGGGAAGCCCTTGGGCCTGAGATTCCAAATTGGAGGTATCATTTTCTCCCACATCCTATGCATAAGGAACCTACAATACATTCATTTCCAAGCTTCAATAATCCTCTTGGAGCATGAAATCCAATAGAGCACTTGCAGCCGCCTCTAGAACATCAGCATCCTAGAGAAGTAGTTGCAACAAGGGTGGAGAAACACCAAAGTGGTGCAGGCTTTGACTTACCAAGAGTCAGAGTAGATATTCCTTCTATGTCTTCCCTTAAGCCCCTCCAATATCATATTCCAATTTTTAAGGCAAAGGCTCATGCTTAGGAACCTGTGGTTAAAGATCAGTCCACTAATCAATCAAGGCAGTTTGTTCAAAGAAATGATTCACCCCAAGAAGCCTCTATTGTCTCTCAGGGTGATGAACCTCTATGGAAATGGCCATCTCTGCCTCCTAGTTTTCAAATGCCAATCCTTTTCAAGGGTACTAGCTTGTATCAGGGTAGGAGCTTGTGGTTAATAAGCTTCTCTGTGATGATGCAGAAGAGATAAGGTCAGAGACTTCAGAGCTCAGTGAGGACTGTGATGAGCTTGGAAAGAAAA
The DNA here is from genome assembly GCA_018584345.1 of Thuja plicata. Classification (NCBI taxonomy): domain Eukaryota; kingdom Viridiplantae; phylum Streptophyta; class Pinopsida; order Cupressales; family Cupressaceae; genus Thuja; species Thuja plicata. The sequence goes on along the minus strand of MU228456.1, from coordinate 3,705,003 downwards.
CTAAGAAAGTAGAGATGAATATTCAAGCTGATATCTTGGTGAACCTATCTGAGGGGCTTCCCATCTTTGTTAATGAGGAAATAGAGACTATGTCATTTCTTATAACAAAAAATTGGTCAGGGAAAAAGGTACAATTTCAGCAGATGGTGGATATCAAAGAAGATGATATGACCTTGGTGGATGAGCTGCCTAATTTTATTGAGCGGGATGATGAAGTTATTTTCATAACTATCCCTGCAACTTTGCAGTAGCAAGAGGAGAACATTGGCAAAGGCTTTGAAGAGTGTGATTTTTCAGAGATCATAGAGATTTTTTGTGAAGGGTTGAATGATGAACCCTTATTCCTTGGAGTGGGAGTTTAGAATTGTGTGTCTGTTGCATAAGATCCAATTTTGGATTACTCTCTTTCAAAGAATCTTCCACCTAAGCAAAATTTGGAGCTAATTTTAGATCTTAAGGATCTTGACAGCTTTGATGAGCTTTTGGCCAGTTTGAAGGAAGAAGATGACAGATTTTTTAACATTAAGGAGGAAGTGACATGGCTTTCCATAGTGAAAGAGGACAACCATGAAAAGAGGGAAAATGTCAGCGAGAAGGTTTCTACCTTCAAAATCTTAAGGGGCTTCCCTATTAGATACCTAGACCAAATGGATTTTTTTGAGGTACCTTCACATGATCAGATTGAGGTAAGTGAATCTGATCTCATTTTTGTAGAGGCAGCTTATCATTGTTTGAAAAATCTATACATGCCTCATATACTTGTAGTTGTCCTTATGCATGTACTACAAAATGTTATATTTAGAAAAGGGAGCTACTTTAGCAGTATAGTGAATGGTTTTGTTTAACCATTTTTTTTTTACTAGTTAGCTTAGGGTAGATTAGATTTTCTACTTTATTTCAAAGCTTTCTAGTCTAACTTCCCAGCTTTTCAAGAAGTGCCCGTGCACATAAGTTTTTCTTCAAATCTATTTTCTCTGTCAGAGGAAGGTTTTGTTTGCATAAATGAGTCCATGCCTAATGGAATTTTTTAGAGGCTACTAGTTCTCAATGTCTAGCAGGCAGACATCCCGCAGAAATTGCCAAGAATGTTACCCAAATTTTCCTCATTTCGTAAAATTGGCTACGGTTGGAGTAAAATGAGGCTCCCATGAGGGTTGAGCCTAGCCTGTGGAAAAGACCTTAGATTTTCTGGTCTTGGTCGTGTCCTCTGCATATCTTTTTAGTTCCCTATTTTTTCCTTGTCTATGCAAAATAACCTAAGTATGAAAATCCTAAGCATTTCATGGTAAAACCCTAACCCGACCATTTCTCATTCTATTTTCTCATTACCTTTTCAGGTCACTTAAGTTCCTTGAAAATTCCATGTGCACATTTAGCATTACCTTTGGTCTCTAAGTTGCATAAGGGGAAAAGCATATTCTATTGTATTCTGTGACCTCGATATTTCCTTTAGTCGCGTAGTCTCCCAGCGTGACCCAAGGTTAATAAAGTATCATGAGGTCCTGCGACTAAAGTGTTTTTTCAACCCACGGGTGTAACTTGAGTAAAAGAAAGGTAGGGTTAACTCCTTTTCATTCGGGAGGTCTCGTGATAAACTTCAGGGGTAGAAATCCTTTACGAGACTTTGAGATTACTCAGTCATTGAGTCTCTAGATTCTCCATGGTTAGGAACGGGTTGAGTTAAGGTCAATACTAATGTAAGTGACAGAGGTGACAAGGCAATGGTAAAAAAATAACAGGGGGACGCATGTCTTGAGAAGCTCATGTTTTATACTCCTTCAGTATCCAAGTCTCGTAACCACGATGGGATGTTCCATTTTATTTGGCGACTATGAGATTGCCTTTGTTGCTAGGTCTCCAAAAGGATGCAGAGTTAATGAAAAGGTAAGGAGTTTGTGAGACTACATTATCGTTGAGTCTCGTGATGCAACTCAAGTTAAAGAGAACAGTTGGGAGATTCAGTGACAAGGAGGAAAAGGTAACCTAAGATTATAATGTGAATCCCAGTTAGAGTAAGTTATCTATGACTACATTTTAAAATAAAATCAAATTTTGATCTCAACCGTTGATGCAGATATTCGTGCCAGCTATGACTGTTGTCATGCAAATATTTAAAAATTCAAATATCTTTGTAGATCATATTTAAACAATTATGATAGAGTTGACTGGTAGAGGATTAGATGGATACAAGGCAACCTCTTAGGAGGAGTAAGGGTTGAGTCACCTTTTCTGATGGGGCAATTTGATTTCTGGCAATATTCTCTGCAAATAGTAAGGCCAAATTGACTCAAGTTGGGTTTCCTAATTAAGACATCATTCCATGTATTTTGAATGGTTTTCTTTCATATCAGATCCATCAAGCTTTTTCATAGATTTTGATTTATAGCAAGATACTTTTCAAAGATAGATCTGATCTTCAATAGATAATTCCATAATTTCTTCTGACGGATGGGACAGTTAGGGTTTCTGTCGTTCAAAGATAACATATTATAATGTAACCCTAATCATTTTTTGGACTCCAAGCCTACATGTTGGGGAGTATATATATCAATTTTAATAGCTTTAGAGCTCAGATTTTTCCTTACTTAGAAGTTATCTATGGCATTCTTTCTACCCTCTGATTTCCATAGTTTGTAATCTTTCATTGATATTTAGATATTGCAAAAGCTTTTTGTGACATCTTTTCTATCCCTGGGCTTTCTTATCTGAATCTCTCTTACTAAATTAGAATATATTGAATTATTTTTAGTGAAACATTGGAGTCCTTGAGCCCTCTTTCTTTTTTCAATAGTGTGTACTACTATGGATGATTTGATTTAGATGAGTTTGTGGATATTCTATAGTCCCCTGTCATTTTGTCTCATTCTTGTGCTAAATTGCAAAAGTGGATGTTTGTTTGTAGGTCATAGTCCATGTCTACTTATAGTGAATATGCTATTGTTTGTGAAATTACTTCTTTCCCTGGATAGCCTCTGTTTGTCTTGGGCCTCTCTATGAAATATTTATGCAAGCCTATCTAGGAAGTTGTGTTCCATTTGTTCCAAGGTTTTATGCCAAGATTAGTCAATGTATTATGATTCAAGTCACCGTCAGTGTATCACCTAGTAGGATAATTTTCTTTCAGTTATTTCCCTTTCATGCATTCCTTCTATCTCTTTTCCCTCAAGAATTTACTTTCATGTTAAGAAGCAAATTTGGGTGAAATATCAAGAGGATCCGGCCTATAATCCAGAGGTCTCGTCTCAATTAGCAAAAGTTCCCACAACCTTGAGATGATTCCCATGTTACACTAGATTACCAAGACTACAAGAGCTTGGGTAAGGGTGCAAATCTAGGTGTCTAACTATTACATTTTCCCCTCTTTGAATTGATGTGTGAGTAGCACATTGATTCAAAGAAAATTTGATTTTGAGAATTCCACACTTGATTGAACAAAATGTCTGATGAGATCAGTCTCACACTTGATTGAACTAAGACTGATAGTATTGACATTGAACTTGATCTAATAAAGGTCAATAAAGATCTTGAAGATATCAATTCTAAACTTGATTGTCGAATGAGAATTGATAATACTAACACTAAACTTGATCAAATGTAGATCAGTATGAAGATTCAAGGAGCTTAATAAAGATCTGAGAATAGGTAGACATAAGATATCTAGCTTGTGAGAATCAAAGCCTTCCATCCAATAGTTCTGACTTAGTTAAGGGAAATTTTCATGCCTTTAGTCTTTTGATGATGAAGTCATTTTAATGCTTTTTGAGAAAGAATTTGAATGATTTAAGTGTGATCATGCCCCCTTGGAAATGAAATTGAAGGAAAAAAGAATAAAATCCCTCTTTAAAATGATAAATCACTTGAATTAATCAATTGAATCGAGAAAGAATCAATTAGAAGAAATGAAGAAGAGAAGGTGTGTTAAGAGAAAACATAATTTTACCAAGTTAATTACATTAAAATGTGAGGTCTGAGTCTGATAAAATGATGTATGACCAATATTTTGATGAATAATGTGCTATTTGATGATAGAGAACCCATAAATTTGATTGTGTAAATCCTGTCAATCATTTTCAAAACATGTATAGCAATTCTACATTTTTGGGAAGTTGTCACAAAATGTGTATTGTATTGTTAAAAACATCATCTGTGTGTTTGATTTCATTCCCAATAGATCATAAAGGAATAAAATTGAATTTTGATAGTCTGGGAGGAGTTTTGGAGCTCCTAAATAGCTCAAAAAGCTCAATATATATCCTAAAATTTACTTTTTACCCATTCATTTTCACTTTTTCCCTCATTAAATCCAGAGCTCTGTAGATAAAATGGTGGTCCCCATGGAGAAATATTGATTTGATCTCTCTCATCGACATCAGTGCCCCACCGATTACACACCGCCAGTGAGTACCTCAAAACCTATATTTTCATGTTTTATGTTTTCATTTTTGTTGATTTTTACAATAGTTATAGAGCTTTCAATTTTGTGTTGCACCTTGTATATGGGATCGCGTCTGGTTGATCCCGCGTCACATCCTATTTTTTCCAAATATCTTGTGTCGCATCTTGTAATTTCTGGATTGCACCCTATTTTCCATTTTTGCATCACATGGGGTGTTTCTTGGTTGAACTTTGAATTTTTTTGCATCCTGGGAAATAGAATCGCACCCCGCGGCCCATGTCAGATCATGTTAAAATAGGATCATTTCCACAATGCCCCATCGCATCCTGGAAATATTGTACCACATCCTGTAAAAAGGATCACAACTCGTAAAAATAGAATCATTTCTCGTTTAGGAGTGTAATTTATTCTATTTTTTACTGTCATTCTCCTTCTAAAGGCCAAAAATACTTATCTGATAGCTTTTCTGCATATTTTCCTTTGTAAAAATACTGAATTGAACCTGTATGTGTTGTTGGAGATTTGCTTCTATGCAAATAATTGATTATATGTTTATCATTGATGAAAACATATAATATACAGTAGTGTTCTATATACAATTATCAGTACAGATATTCTAGAGCTATGCGTGTTCTAGATACTATTTGGATTCACATCAAGTCAGATATGAAGTTTTAGTTGAGTTATGCTAATCAGTTATGACAGTTACAGAGATTGAAGACTATCTGTGAAGAGATGACATAATTAAATTATTTATTGAGTTGCACCTATCTTTTGGATATGTGTGTTTGTATTCATATTTAGTTATGAGTTAAAGATAATTATCTAAAGGCACCAAACATGTTCTATCAAAATTGTGAAGTTGGATTTAATTTGGTGGAGCCGACTTTGTGAAGCGTCGTGTCTATTCATTCTAAGTTGCGTGTTTCTAGTCAGGTTGCATTGTTGATGTGGTTGACTAAATAAGTATTAAAGGGACTCCTAGATCCAATGAGGATCACATCCTTTGGAGAAGATACTTATAGTAGTTCATTTTATGAATGCCAAGTGTGAATGAGAAGAATAAAGATAGAAAAAGTATAGAACAAAATGTATGTTGTTTTGGGACAGTAGAGACATTTCATTCATCAAGAAAAGATCTATGTGAAGAAGAAGTGGAAGTATACAAC
>MU228456.1:3684626-3696594 GCA_018584345.1 Thuja plicata | reverse complement strand
AGGGTGGTCGTACACATGCGGGGTATGGTCCTGAAACAGGCATTTTCAAAAAGAGGTTTTTAAACATGCCTACTAAATATATTTTATACTATGTGGGTATTTAAATAAATTACATATTTGAAAAATAGACTCCGAGCACTACATTTTCTATTAGTGGATTTTTTTGATATTCAATCTCTAAGTGCCTCAAATTTTGACATCAATTGACAGACAACTTGAAAATCAGGGAAAACACTTCCACTTTTTGCCCAAAAAGTGGACTCAACTTCTTGCTGGCACCCCAGTAAGAGACCTTCCAAGTATTTCAAGACTAGTTGACACCATGTGCAGGGAATGTGTGATGGGGAAGCACTGTTGGCAAGTTGACTCCTAGAGGATATATGACTATTTTTGTGTTGTCATCATGGCAACAAAGTCATATTAAGTTTATGTCTAAGATAACTTAGAAGATAAAATGACTAAGTATGGAAATAAGGCAGATAGATATATACAATGATCAGCACATCAGTGCACATGCAAGAGATTGACTTAGAGTATGCACATTTAGATATATGTTCTATGACATGTGTAAATACTATTTCTAGACACGCATTGTATGGAATGATAGTATGGAGAAGTTACAGACAGATTAGTACACCAGTAGTCTAGAAGACAGAGCATGGAAGTCGACTAGTTTTTTGATCAGCATGAATTATTTTGTTATGTAATGGCTAAGCACCTTTGATTATATGTTTGTAATAATTTAATTAGTATTTTTGTAAACACACTTGAGCTGACTTGTTCAGAAGCATTGTGTATTATGTTTTAGGGCCGACTAGAGTCTTGTTTTGGGTCACACCTATTCAGATATGAACATATAAGTTTTTAATGTAAAGTTATGTTACAAGTGTCAAATTATTATGTAAGAGGAAGATATAAAAGAGTAGTATGATGAAGTCAGTATATGATATAGCTCTTTAAGAGAGTAAGAGCATTCGTGCATACACGGAACTGATCAGACAACAGTGTCATCATAGCAGTTCACTTTTGATATAGTGTATATCAACTATCATAAGGTTGTAGCCTTCATCTTATTGGGAAGTGAGCTTAGGTAGTGAGCCATATACCTTTAACAAGGTTTTTGTAAAAGACTCCTAACAGGGTCAGACCTTTAACCAAGTCATTGTACTTGCATTGTAAAGACTAATCCTAACAGAGCAAAGGAACTTTAATAGGTTCATCATACTAGTGCAATATTTGTGGGTACTAATTCCCACAGGGGTTTTCCTCTAATCAAGGTTTCCCCGTAATCATATCATGTGTTATGAGTTCTTATGTTAAGCTTCATTAAATGAATGTGTGATTTATGTTTAAGTTGCTGAAAAGTACTATTATAGACAAACACTAATTCACCTCCCCCCCCCCTCTCAGTGTTTCTAACAATTGGTATCATAGCTCTAGTCCTCTGAAAGAAAGTTTAACCACTTGAGGTGATCTTGGACTCAGTAGAAGCAAAACATTTGAAAAAAAATCTTGAAGCAGCTCTTCAAGATCTTGATAGATCTGAAAAAGAAAATGAAGAACTTAGACTGAAAGTTGATGGCTCACAAATGCTTATCAAGAAATTAAGAAAAGATTTGAAAGATTGTTCTACAAGTGATATAGGGAAAATGATCAAAAAGATCAATGAAGAGAATATGTCTCTGAAAGATAAAATTGAAAATCTAGATGAACATCTAACAGACAATCAAATTGCTATTGAAGAAAAGATCAAAGAAAGAAAACAACTAGATAATGAACTCTTGAAAGCAAAGATGAAAGTCCTGGAATTGGAAAACATAAAGAAGAAGTTGAAATCTAAATTAACAGAAGCAAAAGATAAGATTGATAAACTCCACACAAGTTTTGATTCACTTCAATCTCAGCTTATTTCACAAATGCAAAAAGGTGACACTACTGGTCTTGGTTACAGTGTAGCACAAATTGAAATCAATTCATTACAAGAAAGAAAGAAAGAAAGCACATGAAGCATCTTCAGAAGCAAAGAAAGTTGAAAATGTTACAGAGATTAAAACAGATCTACCTAAAGGGGAAATCAAGCAAGTTAATAAAACTTGTTATGCATGTAACAAACATGGTCATTTGGCAAGAGAATGCAAAGAGGTGAGACCTTTTGATGGTTACTATTTCTCCTGTAATAAATTTGGTCACAAGGCTATACATTGCAGAACAAATCAAATAAATCAGTCACAGCAGAATCAAAGAAGAATGAATCAAAACAATCAGAGAAATCAACCTCAAAGAAATTTGCAGAACACTACATGTCAGATATGTAACTGCAATGGACACACAACAAAGCAGTGCAGCATGATAAACAAGAACATCAGACCTCCTATCATTTGTCACACATGTGGAAAGGTTGGACACATCTCAAGGTTTTGTAGATCCAGAGATCAAAAGCAAGAGGATCCTAAGAAATCACTATTTGAAGAAGAAAGAGAAGTTAAGTTTGTTCAAGCAAAAGAAGATTCAAGCAAAATTTGGGTTGAAGTAAAGAAGGACAATGATGTTGACAAAGTAGTTGATGCATCTACAGTGGACGCACCCTCTACTTCTTCTTGAATAGACCTTCTTGGTCTTAGGGGGAGCTATTCTAGCTTAGAACCCCTACGCGGCTGGTATACTCACCTCTGAGTATGCGCCTATGGATTCATAGCTATAAGCACATGATATTGCAGTATGCATGCACACATTATCTCTAATGCATCGTGATAAAAGTTGCAAATTCTCTGAGTAATCTGCGTACGGTTGCAAACATTAAATGCAGTAGCTTTTATAAAAGAATGTAAATGTTCAATCTTCTTCACACTTGCATTCGACATCACAGAATTCAAGAGCACTGGAGCACTGAGCATCAAAGCACAGACCCCAACCCCACCTACCCCCCTCCTCGTCCCCTCATCCTACGCAATGTAAGCGCATGGGGAGGGAGGATGGTGGTCCCACCCCCCGCAGCCCTATGTGAAGGGACTATTATGCATGTGGGGGTTGGGAAAGGGACCCATGTGGGACCCCCCCACCCCATTCACTTAATTTGTATTTGCAACATTTTTTGTTTATTAAGTAAAACTTTTACTTTTTGGTTTTATTTAATTTTTAATTTTGTTTAAATTTAGTTTAGTTTAATTAATTTTTAAGTTAGTTTAATTAATTTTTAATTTAGTTTAATATTTGGTTTTATTAATAACACATTTTTATATATAGTTTTAAATTTAATATATTAGTTGATAATTATGTTTTAATGTATTAAATATTAATTTAAATTAATAGGCATTATTAATTTTAAATTAGATTGATATATTGATTAATAGTGTAATTAACTCATTAATATGCTTTATTAAAATCCATGGGTTAAAACATAGTTAATAAAATTCAGTTAATCATGATGGTTCTTAATTATGAGGTAACTTGAGACCTAGGAGTTAGATGAATTTAATGTAACGGATTATCTTGATTAAATTATTTGAATTACGGGAGGTAGTTATAAATAATTTTAATGTAATTGATTTTAGATTATTTCAGGTTAAGATATTAATTAAATGAATTTTATGCTTGAATGGACTATGAATGTTTATGTGCATATGGTTCATTTTTCAGTCCTTTAGGACGTTTTTGTTTCTATGCATCTGTAGGGTTCTCTTTTGATATATGTGGTTATGGGGGCATTAGATGACCTAGGATGTATACAGAGGCTGGGGGGAAATGTTTATTATGTATGTTACTCTATGGTGTGTGTGTTCATGCTATTACCCTAAACTAACCATGTGACGATTTTGATTCTAATATCTGCTAATGTACCTATGTGACCGTTCCTGTTGTATGGGATACTGATTTGGGGTACACTAGGGTTATGACCTATGCTAGATCAATTATGATCTCTGAGCCTAGGGTAAGTTACCTAGATGAGTAGTAGGAGGTGGCTTGCAATAAGCTCTGTGTCCATAAGAGACTACTGGATTGCTTATTGTAGAGTTTCTTAATAAGTGATAACTAAAGACATACTGAGAGATTAAAATGAATTAATAAGATATGATTCTCCTCACCCATGTTTGAGTGCTAGTAAAGACTGAGATGGAGGTTGAGATAGTGCTTGCCCCCTTACGAGGTGTGGGTTCTAGAATAGTTAGTGGCCTTGTCAGTTTGAGAGGTCATTGGCTCCGTGTATGGTCACTTAGGTGCCAAAATCCATTGTGATTATCAGGGCTAAACTTAAGGGTTAGACGTACATGAAGAGACCTTCCTTTACACATGCTAGATTTCCTACATTGTCGGTTGCCTCTAGATTAGCGAGTCTTACCTTTTTGTGATGATTAGTACACCGGATTAGAGAGCTATCAGGATCCCTTTCTTAGTGGTTATTCCTTCTTGGTTTTGGATATCCGATTGGGATATGTTGTTATCTCCTCAGCATGGTGGGGTGGACCTTTGTGGTTCCACACAGATGGGTGGTAGTGGTTCTTTATCCATTGAGATTTGATGTCCTTGTACCAGGTGCTTGACGGTTCTTTGCAGATGAGCTCTCTATGTTCCTTCATCATTTATTATGAAATTTCATTATTGTAAATCTTCTATTGGAGTATCGCATGTGATACATAATCTGGAAATTATAATTAAGTAGTTTAGAGTGATTACCACATACCCTGTGACATGTGCAGTGGATGTGTGTTATGGTGGTTTCATGGTTATCCATGAGGTTTGTAACTATGGTTATGTAAGTTGTATTTGATATGCTTAATCAAATGTAATCTTTTGTTATATTGTTAGTTGTGTTTTTCTTTAAGTAATTTAACGTCATGGAACCCTTGAGTCATGTAATCTATGTGTGTGTAAGACATGTGTATTAATGGTAATTTCTTTTGCATGAATGTATATTTCTTTATGTTAACTTTAAAAAAAAAAATATTCAGCACACATAGTGACATGTTCTAGGTTAATCTCTCTTGGGTTCCCTGGTAGGGTGTTACATCTGGTATCAGAGCTCTAGTTTCTACACTCGAAACTCTGGGAATTGTACGCCCATTAGGTTGTGTCTAGCTTGAAACTTGAAACTAAACATAGACATACTACACATTTGTTTTTAAATTATTTCTTTATGGCTTATTCATTCTTTAGTTTATGTTTCAAGCTATGTGGTGAATGTTGTATCTATCTCTATTTGATTCAGGAATTATGCCTGAGACACGAGTAGCTAGAGGCCATGGTAGGGGTAGGTTTGGTTCCCATGGGGGAGGTCAATAGGCTAGCTCCTCCACTAGTGTCAGATAGGAGAGTGAGAAGCATTAGGAAAGGGGTGAGCAGAGGAGAGAGAATCAAGATGAGTCTGGGGGTTTAGATATTAGGCAAATTCTTCAAGCCATCCTAGATTGCCTTCTTGAGAGAGATAGAGTGGAGAAAGAGGCATCTCATCACTCCTAGAAAGAGGAGAGATAGAGGGAGAGATCCAGGAGCCCTCGTGGGAGGACTATATCAGTGGATCCAGCAATGGTTGCAGCCAACCACATGAGAGACCTGATGAGAGGAAAGGTTATTACTTTCACTGGACAAGATTCTGGTTTAGATGCAAAGACTTGGTTGATTGCTTTGGATAGAGTATTCGCGATGCATCCCTTTAGTAGTAATACTAAAGCGAGATGCGCCCTGATGCAGTTGACACATTTTGTGGCTATCTAGTAGAAGATTGAGGAAAAGAAGCTAGGTCTTCAAATAGATACTATTATGTGGGAGCTCTTCCTTGAGAATTTTAGGGAGAGGTTCCTATCTGATCAGTGGAGGTAGTAGAGAGCTGACAAGTTTCATAATCTTAGACAACTAACTTTGACTGTGGAGCAGTATGAGCGTCGTTTCTATGAGCTCAAGTAGTATGCTGGATATAGTGAGGATTCCACACTGTTGGTATAGCACTTTGTGTGAGGGCTTAATTCTCTCATAGTAGGGGATGTGAAGCTCTTTGAGCCTATGGACCTAAGAGCTGCAGTTATTAAGGCCACCCTATCGGAGGCTAACTTGGCATTAGGCCATGGAGGTCAGAGGGGTGCTCCTACAGGTGGTGCATCTGGTTCTGGGGTTAGAGGTAATCAGTCTTGAGGGACTGGGAACTTCAAGGAACCCCCTAGTTCCTTTGTGGGTAATCAAAACTCACAGTAGAAGGTGACTCCTCCTCATAGTCAGAGCGGTGGTACTCGCTCTAGGGATTCTCGACGTGGTTCGCACTCCAGGTGCAATCAGTATAGTTATCCTATACAGAGCACATAGCAGAGTATTGGTAGAGATGGTTTCTAGTAATCTAGGGCACCCTCCAATTGGAGAGGAAATTTCAGAGGCACCGAATGTTTCACCTGTGGTCAGTTTGGCCACATTGTGGTGAATTGTCAACAGTGTGCTTCTCAGTTTTTTGAGCAAAGACCTGCGACTTCTGAACCTACAGTTGGGAATGTCGGTAGATCTCATGGAGCATATGTAGCTTTGGATTATCATCCTCCAGTGTATCATCCTCCTATGATTGAGTCTGTGGGTAGAGGACCTGCAGCTAGGTTTCAGTTCCCTGTAGCGGGGAATGATCCTCAGAGTTCAAACCAGAGAGCAGGGAAAGGTCCAATGGGATCTACACATTGAGTCATAAATGACTCATTAGGATGCTTTATGTTTATGGGATTTGTATCCCTATTTGTTTCAGGCTTCCAAGAGTAAGCCTAATCCTAGGGGGTGGATGTAATACCCACCCATGTTTTTCTTTTAGTTTATGATGTCGTACTCTTTTAGGCATTGGTTTCAGTTGATTGGCCAAATTCTTTTAGGCCGCATTTCATGTGAGCTATTATTCTTTCAATTATTGGTGATTATTATGTTATGGTTGATCATATGCGTAGATAGATGTGATGATGTTTTCATGTTGATTATTATATGTTGATTTCAGATTATGATGTACTTACCCCATACTTGCATGTGTATGGTTGTTTTACTTGTTGATGTGTTTTTGTGGTAGAGGACGGAGACATAGTTACTTGCTTCGGTGAGATCCACATGTTTGACCGATCCCTATCATTGATTGTGATATTATATTATGTATGTACATGCCTGTTCTTTTGATGACAAGATTGCAGGTACAGGGCATCATCTTCCCTGAACTGGCAGGAGTGAGCGTGCCCATAAATATTCATCTCAATGGTAAAGAGGGGAGGTAACATACAGATCCAAAACCCTAACCTAAGCCTGATCGTCCTAATGTTGGATGAGTTTCAGTATGACTACCCTATCCAGGTTTGTCTAGGTTGACAGAATTTGAATACCCTCTCACTTAGGTTTGTGTGTGTTTTGCTTGATTATGCGTTCAGGTGATTTCTGGATTATTGAGTGATTTTCCATATTCTATGATTTAATGGATTATAGTTGAATTGATTATTTAATTATATCCTAAGTTTATTTTAAATAATTAATTAAATTGAAATATTTGAATATTTTGATTTATTTAAATATTTAATTGAAAAATATAGTAAATGTGCTTATATGATTAATTAAATAGTTAAATATTTGGTTGCATGCATTATTGTGACATAAATATTTGGTTGCATGCATTATTGTGACATAAATATTTAATCTATTTAATTAAATATTTTATTAATTACATGTGCGTGAATGTGTTGAAAAAGTATTTTCAAATTCAAATATCTTAACTTGAAATTAGGAGTCAAAGTTGAGTTGTGGCAATAAAGCATATTTTATTTAATTAATTTGGATTTACTTTCAATTTTCAGGTTGAGTTAATTTAGGGATTGACTTGGGAGTTGTCATCAACCTTTGCATGTTTAGGGGAATTTGAATCTCTTTAGGGGGATTTGGTCATTCATTCTCTCATAACAGGTTTTTGAGATTTGGAGAGCTCTTGGTGATTTTGGGGTTTTTGAAGGATTTGTTGTGGATCCTTGTTGCTTTGAGGATTTCAGGATTTTCTCTTGCTTGTGTGTGTGTGCTTGGATCTTCATAGTTGCCAGATCTATGGCTTAATTGGGCTTGAGGGTTTTCAGATTTTCTTTCCTCTTTCAAACTACATTCTTCCATTTCTTGCATTGGAATCAAGGTAGGTTTCATTTGCCATGTATAGTTTCAATTTTGTAGATCTGAGGTTTTCTGTGTTGTTTTAATGCATGTTCATTATTTTGGCTTTTAAATGGCTTATGGTTGTTTCTACATTTTTGGTTGTTTATTAAAACCCTAGATCTGAATTTCTTTCATTCTATGTATTCTTAGCATCGTAGTGTTATGTTGTCAAAATTTTGGGAATAAATTCCCTCTAGATCTCTTAGAAAATGAAAAATTAACCCTTTGTATAGTTTATACTATAGGAGAAATTAAATTTATGGTTTATTGATGTTTCGATGTTTTCAGGGTTTAGGAGGAGCTTAGATCTGTCATTTTCATGATTGTATGTTTCTTGGCATAGTACCCTTATGCTGTCAAAAAATTCATGAAAAGATCTCTCCTAGAACTCCTAGAAAACAAAAAATTAATCCTACCTATGGTCCTAACTATAGTGGAAAATTAAATTATTAGTCTCCTTGTATTTGCTTATTAAAAATTAAATTAGTTGAAAAAAAACAACTCTTTGTAAAAGATACAGACTGGTGAAAGAAATTAAATTAATTCACCTAGAAGTTTTAAAAAAATTAAAAAAAATTCCCCTTTTTAGATTTCTGTTTTCGGATTTTTAAATAAAAAATAAATAAATTCAAGTGAATTTCATTATGTCAAAAACACAGCATTAACAAAGAGAAAATTTAAAAAAAAAAAAAAAAATTAAATTAAACTTGAAAATGCAGTTGTAAACCGCAGAGGCTATTAAAAAAAAAGTATAAAAAATTTATAAAGGGAGGGGTGGTGGGACCCCAACCCCACCTACCCCACTCCTTGTCCCCTCATCTTGCGCAGTGTAAGCGCATGGGGAGGGAGGATAGTGGTCCCCCTCGCAACCCTATGTGAAGGGACTGTTGCGCGCATGGGGGTTGGGAAAGGGACCCGCGTGGGNCCGCGGGGGCCCCCCCCCCCCCCCCCCCATTCGCTTAATTGGTATTTGCAAAGTTTTTTGTTTATTAAGTAAAACTTTTACTTTTTGGTTTTATTTAAATTTTAATTTTGTTTAAATTTAGTTTAGTTTAATTAATTTTTAAGTTAGTTTAATTAGTTTTTAATTTAGTTTAATATTTGTGTTTATTAATAACACATTTTTATATATAGTTTTAAATTTAATATATTAGTTGATAATTATGTTTTAATGTATTAAATATTAATTTAAATTAATAGGAATTATTAATTTTAAATTAGATTAATGTATTGATTAATAGTGTAATTAACTCATTAATATGTTTTATTAAAATCCATGGGTTAAAACATAGCTAATAAAATTAAGTTAATCATGATGGTTCTTAATTATGAGGTAACTCGAGACCCAGGAGTTAGATGAATTTAATTTAATGGATTATCCTAATTAAATTATTTGAATTATGGGAGGTAGTTATAAATAATTTTAATGCAATTGATTTTAGATTATTTTAGGTTAAGACATTAATTAAATGAAGTTTATGCTTGAATAGACTGTGAATGTTTATGTGCATATGGTTCATTTTTTAGTCCTTTAGGACGTTTTTTTTTCTATGCATTTGTAGGGTTCTCTTTTGCTTATATGTGGTTATGGGGGCATTAGATGACCTAGGATGTATACAGAGGCTGGGGGGAAATTTTTATTATTTATGTTACTCTATGGCATGTGTGTTCATGCTATTACCCTAAACTAACCATGTGACCCTTTTGATTCTAATATCTGCTAGTGTACCTATGTCACTGTTCCTATTGTATGGGATACTAATTTGGGTTACACTAGGGTTGTGACCTATGATAAATCTATTATGATCTCTGAGCCTAGGGTAGGTTACCTAGATGAGTAGTAAGAGGTGGCTTGCAATAGGCTCTGTGTCTATAAGAGACTACTGGATTGCTTATTGTAGAGTTTCTTAATAAGTGATAACTAAAGACATACTGAGAGATTAAAATGAATTAATAAGATATGGTTCTCCTCACCCATGTTTGAGTGTTAGTAAAGACTAAGATGGAGGTTGAGATAGTGCTTTCCCCCTTACGAGGTGCGGGTTCTGGCATAGTTAGTGGCCATGTCAGTTTGAGAGGTCATTGGCTCCATGTATGGTCACTTAGGTGCCAGAATCCATTGTGATTATCAGGGCTGAACTTAAGGGTTAGATGTACATGATGACACCTTCCTTTACACATGCTAGATTTCCTATGTTGTTATTAGCCCCTGGATTAGCGAGTCTTACCTTTTTGTGATGATTAGTACACCAGATTAGAGAGCTATCACGATCCCTTGCTTAGTGGTTATTGTTGGAGATTTGATTCTAAACAGTTGATTGATTGTATGTTTGTCATTGATGACAACATATAATACATAGTAGTACTTCTGTATGTACTTATCCATATGATGACATGAAGACTAGCATGGATAGATACGTGTTGTTGACATGTTTACTATGCTATGTTCATACACACAGACCGAGATATGAAGTTTCAGTAAAGATATGTAATTCTATTGTTGATGGTTACAGTTCTGGAGGAATAACGGTTTAAGGCTGACGTATGTAACATGTTTATCGAGTTGCACCTATCTTCAAGATATGCGTGTGTATATTCATGATGAGTTATGAGTTGTTGATATTAATCTAAACGTGCCAAACGTGTTTCAAGAATATTACAAATTTATGGTTAAATTGATGAAGCCGACTTAGTGAAGCGACGCGTCTATTCAGTTATTACTTGCGTGGTTGTAATTATGCTTGCATGCTTAGTAGAGCCAACAAGGATGTTATGAAGAGTTGTCTAACAGGTCCCATGATCTCATACTTGGAGTATGTACTTATAGGTAATTTTTAATAAGAAGAGTTGCGAAAGCTAGAGATAAGAAAAGCAGAGCAGAGTGTTAAAGTAGAAGAGCTATATTTATCATATGTTGATAATATAGATATTGAAGTACAAGCTTTCAGAATATAGAGAAGATTATTATAGAGCTTTACAAGAGGTTAAAGCATCGGCGCACAAAAGGAACTGATCAGACAATTAGCGTCACAAATAGCAATTCACCTTGTTGATACAGTGTGTATCAATTAACCAGAAGGTTGTAGCCTTCGCCACTTAGACAGTGAGTCCACCACCCCTAATAGGGTTATTATAAAAGACTCCTAATAGGGTCTGACCCTTAACCAGGTCACTATACTACTACATTGTAATGTACAACTCCTAACAAGGTTGGAAGATCTTTTAACAGGGATCACTATAAATAGTATAGCTCTTTATGGGTACTAATTCCCACCGGGGTTTTTACCATTTGGTTTCCCCATAATCAAATTGATGTGTCATGTAATGTGTTATCTGTATGTGCATTTACTTTGTATCAATCTGGATTAATAAGTTTAAGATAAAGATTTAAATTTGTTGATAACTAATTCACCCCCCCTCTCAGTTATCCCTGAAGTATTCTAACAATTGGTATCAGAGCCTAGTTCCTTGGAGTGAAAACCTAACAGCTTAAGGTAGATCAGATGGCATACTTTAGAAAAGAGAGTCCTAAGTTCGATGGAGAGAACTATCTGGATTGGAAGAACAAAATGATAACACATCTACAATGTGTTGGCTTTGAGATATTTCAGATTGCTACACAAGAGGTTTTAATCCCATCTCTGAAAGACCTTGCAAAGGATGATGCTACTAATAGACAAAAAGAAACATTTACCAATAATGCAATTTCCAAAGAAGCCCTAATCAGCGCCCTATCTGACAGTGAATTTTCTGAGATCAAGAAGATTGACAAAGCATATATCATATGGAAGTATTTAGAAGACATGTTTGAAGGAGATGTTCAAGCAAAGAATGC
>MU228456.1:3668829-3682411 GCA_018584345.1 Thuja plicata | reverse complement strand
GTGTTGAAGATGCTTGTAATGATTCTGATTGGAAAAATGCAATGAAAGAAGAACTAGATCAGATAATCAAGAATGACACATGGGAATTGGTTCCTAGACCAAGTGATAAAAATGTGATTGGAACAAGGTAGATTTTTAGAAACAAAATGAATGAAGAAGGTACGGTAATAAGAAACAAAGAAAGATTAGTATGTAAAGGATATGCACAGAAAGAAGGAATAGACTACACTGATACATTTTCCCCTGTGAGCAGACTAGAAGCCATAAAAAAATTTTTGGCATATGCAACAATAAAAGACTTTAAAGTTTATCAAATGGATGTCAAATTAGCCTTTTTGAATGGTGACTTAAAAGAAGTCTACATAGAATAGCCTGAAGGATTTAACCTTCCAGATAGACCAGACATGGTATGAAAACTAAAGAAATCACTCTATGGACTTAAACAGGCCCCAAGAGCGTGGTATGAAAGATTAGGTGGTTATCTCACCAAGATTGGATTCAAGAAAGGACCAGCAGATTGCAACTTGTTTACAAGAGAAACACCTCATGGATTACTATTAGTGACATTATCTTTGGAGGTAATGACAAGCTCAGTAAAGCATTTGCAAAAGAAATGTAGAATGAATTTGAAATGAGTATGATTGGTCCTATAAAATACTTTTTGGGATTAAATGTAAAGAAAATAGATAAAGGAATATTCATTAATCAGTCAAAATATGTGAAGGAAATATTGAAAACCTTCAAGATGGAGGATTGCAAGCCAGTATGCACTCCTATGATCACAGGAAGTAACCTTTCAAAAGATGATGACTCTACAGCAGTTGATAAAACATTGTATAAATCTATGATTGGAAAGCTTATTTATCTAACTCAATCAAGACCTGACATATCTAATGCAGTTGGCATTGTTGGAAGATTTGTAGCTGAACCCAAGCATAATAACTTAATGGCAATCAAGAGGATATTCAAATATCTTAAGGAAACTATAGACTATGGTATCCTAAATCAGAGAATACACAACTCCATGTGTATACTGATGCAGATTGGGCAGGTTGTATTGATGATAGAAAGAGCACTTCAGGAGGAACAGTATTTCTTTGAGAAAGGTTGGTATCTTGGACAAGCAAGAAGCAAAATTGTATTTCTCAGTCAATGGCAGAGGAAGAATATGTTGCAGCAGCATTGAATTGTACAATAATTGTTTGGATCAAACAGATTTTTAAATACTTTGGTAATCAGGTTGACTATCCTATTGTTATTCATTGTGATAACACCAATACTATTAACATGTCTAAGAACCCTGTGATGCATGCAAAGACAAAACACATAGAGATCAAGTACCATTTTCTCAGAGAGAAAGTTGTAGACAAGGAAGTGACATTGGACTGTGTAAGCACAAAAGATCAGCTAGTAGACATTTTCACAAAGCCTTTAGAAAAGGATACTTTTGAGTATCTAAGGGAGAAGTTGGGAGTAATTCCCTCTCCTAAGTCTGATTAGAGAAAGAAATAAGTACATCAGTCCTGTGTGACTGATGAATGGTTGACTACTCTACTTTTGGAGTAGTACCTATGCAAAATGGTTTATGGCACCCTTTTCCATTGATGTCAATTGGGGAGTATGTACTAAAAACAAGGAACACAAACAAAGAGTTAAACAAGGAACACATACAAGGAGCTTATACTCTAGGGGAGTATACACAGTCTAAGTAACTACAACAGTGTAGATGAATCTTTGATGAGGATATTGAGAAGATTGTAAAAGAAAGAAGACACCATGAACAGAAGTTGTTTTTATCATATCTTGCCATCAATGCCAAAGGGGTATATGTTAACCCTCAAAATTGCACCCTAACCAAGTTTGATGAATACTTGATTGATTTTGAGGAACATGGAAACAAACCAAGGTTGTGGGTAACCTATAGCTGGAATGAAACTCTGGGTGAAGGCCAGCTTCCTATCTAGTATTCACCTGAAACCACCTAAAACTGAACCTTTTGCTGGAGGAAAGAGGTAGAAGGATGAACATAAATAAATCTAACTCCTAAAGGGTGATACACCAGAAAATTATGTTCTGAGATCCACAAATATAATAGACACACAATAAGAAAGGCAACATATACTTCTTTGCACAGTCCCACTAATTCATAATCTCTGCATAATCAATTTGTAAGAAGGCTTGTAACAACAGTCTCTAAAAGGAGAAAGGATCTCTCACAATCTGGAAAACTGATTAAACACAACTCACAATCTGCAAAGAAAATATGACAAAATACTGCATAAAAGTACTACATGTAATACAGATTTGAGGATAAATGATATCACAAAAATCTGCACCTACACTAAGCACATAATAACAGAACAAGTCACATATTTATGCTTTCATGTGCCAACTGCATCATAAGCTGATAATAAATTCTGGGTCGGATTTAGCCTATCCAGCCACCTTTTAGCCTTTCAAAAGTCTACAAAAATGCAATTTGGTGACCCAAAAGTCATGCCCAAATAATATAAACATAAATAATCCCTCATAAATGCAGTCTTATCCCTCAAAAAGCCCATAAGCAGCTTCTAGAAAATAATAACTGTCTATTGACTTTATCAACTGCAATTTTTGACCTTTTTAACATGAGTTATATTTGACTTTCCAAACCCTTGCCTCTCTAAATCCAAAAATGGACTTAAACATTTGAAACTAGATTTGCAATTTAAATAATTAATTAATTGATTTATAATGTCATCAATTAATTATTAATTTAACAATGTTTTCAAAATCAAAAATAAAATAACTCTTTTAACTAATAATAGATAATATAATAAAATATTACATAATTCAAATAATATGTTATTATAATATTTAATATTTGTGAAGCAATTATTATGAGTTAATTTATTTTAATACAAGTCTTCAAAAAAAAAGAATGACTTATTTAACAAACATTTAAATAATAGAATAATATATTACTTGAATTATGTAATATGTTATTGTATTATTTAAATATTTGTTAAAGAAAATAAAACTTATGGCAATATTTGAAAGTCTCATAAAAATCCGATAATGGACTTAGCAATCGGATTTCAAAGAAAACTTTAAAAAAACGCATGTCTTTTAACCCAAAAGCCAAAACACAAGGCAAAAAGATCATTATTTTGCATTTGACGACTTTGGGAGAAAATGTGAGTTGTTTGAAGGGTTTTGAAACCCTAAGGAAACGCCAAGAAATGTAGAAAAAATGTTGCTGTAGCCGCCATGTCTAGAAAAAATGTTGCATTTGTTGAGTTCAAAAATCCACCTGTTGTATTCTTCTTGCAGTAGGAGATCCTTAACTCACGACCGTCATTTGCTGAGTAAGAAAAAAAAACTGACGCCTCTTTTGTTGCATTCAAAAAATGCATTTGATGATATTTTGGTGTATTTATATTTCCTTCTCTGTCATTTTTTCTTTCTTGCACTCAGCTAGAACATGACCTGTATTGAGCTCTTCTAGCTTAGAACTTGTTTAAGTTTCTTCGCTAGTTTTAAGCCAGGCTTCATCTCCAACCTTGTATTGCATCCTGGTGATCTTAAATAGTATACTTTTCAACATTGACTGTGATCCAGTTGAGGCTCTGGCAACCCCTCTGTTGACCCACTTTGAGAAAACACCACCATAGAAATTCTTGAACTGCCAGTGGTTCAAGAGCAACGGCTGTTGTTGCAGTATGAAAGACACTATTCATAAAAAAAAAAAAGAACTGTTGTCATCAGTAGTCTCATTCTTGTGTTGAGACAGAGTGTGGGTCATGGTCTTCTCCTTAATTCCAAGAAGCATGGGATCATTATCCTGAAACTGAGAATTATTATAAGAATTGGATACATTTCCTACTCCATTGTAGACCATATCTCCTTGATTATAGTAAGGCCAAGCAATATAATTTGAATAGCTTGGGGATTTGATGGCTTGTATTGATTCATTCTCATTTTGTAATCCAAAAATGTGTGGGTACTATATGCATTCGTCTTGTGACTGCACGCTACCATCTGAACTCTGCAGGCTTGAAGTTGAGTGCTGGGGTGATATCTCTGGTTCTGGATCTGGATCTTCCTCATCCACCCAAATGTTCTTAAGTGCCTCTATAATACTCAGATCCTCTTCTATAAAATTTGTTATACCTACTTCAATCACTCCATTTTTTACCGGAATACATTGTACAGTCTGTATGCTAGAAGTCTTAGCAAGAAGAACACGGAAGAAAACCTTGTTTTCCACTTCATTGGCTCTACAAAGCCAAATAGGATGCCCATTTTCCATAGCCCTACCTGGTAATCCATTTCTAGTTGCAAACTCAAAGGACAGTCTTTATCTAGGAAAGAATAAAACTCTGTGAAACCTTCCCAGAAATGTTGAAAATATAGCTAAAAGACAAACAGTTGCTTTCAAAATAATATCTGTTAGATTTCATGGGGTTTCTTCCATTCTAAAAATGGTCATCATTTATCATTTTTCTACCTCATGCTGCATATTACTTGTTTTTCATTTATCCTTCTCTTTATTGCTAAATCTGAAAGAAACACGGGTCTGAATTCCATGCATTTTTCCCCTTTGAAATCTATGTGATTGAAACATTTCAGTTTGGAATATATTTTTTTTTAGAATTATGAGAGCTTTGTTTTATAGCATCAAAATTGAATGCTTTGTTAACACTTCTTGTGACTGTTAATTTCAAGCTTTATACATGCCACCATATTTCATTAGTGCTTTTTCTCTCTGAATCTGTATAAGTTTATTTTAATTTTCTGGGCCTGTTCTCTCTGATTTTCCAACTTTCTAGGAAAACATGTATCTCTGTTAAGATGATTGCTGGCTGGCTTGTTTTTCACCATTTTTAAATCAAGTTGTAAGTTATAACTATCTTTATAATAGATGAAAACGTAGCTCTTATGTCCAATGCTGCTCTTACTCTCAATAAAATGATGATTGCATATTCTGGTGCAATATACTTATGATTGGTTCATTCTCTGCTACACATTGATGAAACAAAGGAACATATCCATTTTTTCAAATCTGGGAATCACGCTTATTCATTATGATCTGCATTTCCTCTTGAGTCTAAAAGTTGATGTTGTAGGAGTATGGAAAGATGTACTAGCATAGGAACATCCTAAGTGCTATTTCCCATAAAACAATGACTGCTGCTCCAAAGCGTAATAACGCTGAACTATTGTTTGCTTAACATTGACATGATTCATAATAGCACTTAGGCTCTATTTTGGTAGCAGAAATATGACTGTCCTTACATTCATTATCATGCCTATTTTGCTACTACAGACAATGAATGTTCTGATAACTCACAGACCTCTTTGTAGTACAAGAGTTTAAATGATACTTGAGTAAATGTACTCTTGTAGTATTAGTTCACTTGGTGTGGCTATTGGAGTTAATATTTCTATATTGAACACATAAGCATCTTTGATTTATTCTGATTTTATCATAATAGAAAGCTATTCATAATTGCAATACGTCAAAATAAGCTTGAAGTACTTTCACCACTCCTTGAAGTTCATCTCTATTTTATATATGCTTTCCAGTTGATATTATTATTGTGATGAAATTATTGCTAAGATCACTTCTCTAATGTGTTCAAGTTGCTCTATTGGATGTCATTGCTACTGTATGGCTGCTATATGATTAGATTGTTGTATCATGTTATCCTTACTTTGAAAATTGATTTCTCTTGCACTGATTAAATATGTTGTTATATTATGCAACAAAATATGACTTTAGAGCTACATGTTTATTATTTATCGACATGCTAGGCTCAACCCTTGTGGGAGCCCACTTGATCCCACGTATTGATAAATAATAACTTTGTACCTGCTCCTTCACATGAAACAAACTTGTCAGATAAAAATGAGCACATGGATCCTGCTTTTGATATTCGTTGTTTTCTCATACATCTGTGATTAGCTAGCTATTATTATGCATGTGAAGAGCATGTTGTATGTTTGTAGATGCGGGTACATGTAGCATATGATGACCCATTATTGCTTAGATCACTGTTCTAACATCATTTTATCAATTAAATGTAGGGATGGGAGTAGCAAAGAAGCATGGGTTGGATGCAAGGCAAGCAGCAGGATTAAAGACTAAGCAAAGCAATGCAAGTCAGGTTCGTCATCCAGGAAATGACGAGTCACCCTATACTACTTATGCCTTACTTTTCATAGTGTCTAGAAATGTATAGTATTCCTTTCATGTTCATTATGATGGTTAGTCTCACGGCTTGTGTGAGACAATATTTGACTATCTTGTCAATAAAGATTGCTTTTTCATAATTTTTTCTATCTTTGTACTCTTCTAGGACAGCACTGCATGATGCGATGTAATAATGTAATCTTACTCTTTTCTCTATGCACATGAATGTGATCCAGCAGAACTGAGAATTTACCTTAATTCACTCAAAAAAATAACTAATCCACCTAATTGAGTTTGGTACCGAAAATCGGTAACATTTTTGGCGACATCTGCAAAATGTTTGCCTGCTAAACATTAAAACCAGCTGCCTAAACTATCCATTGGGCACAGTGCCATTTAGAAAACATACTGGCAACCTGAATCCCACTTGCATAAACTAATTAAACCTTTTGAACTGACTAAATATGGATGTATGGGTTGTGATGGGAAAGTATGACACTTCCCTATCATGAATTATATATGTATATTCAGCTAGTTTGGATGGAATTAGCAACATTTTCTATATATTTGTTGTAGCCTTTGCTAATTCACTGAGAGTAGGTGTATGATTTATGATAGTAAAGCATAAATTTACTAGCATGGTTTGTATAGGTATTCTCCGTGAGTTAGGAAAGGCTACAACAACACCTTCTTGCTCACTTGTAACCTCTGATTGACTAAGAACCCTTCTGAAAACCTCCTGAAAGCTGGAAAACTAAAACTAAAACTAACTAATTGTGCTGGACAGCACTTAGGGAAAGCTTAAAAATGCAAGAAAACTATTGTGCCAAGGCACTTATTGAACAACTAAACCACTGCAATATATATAAGGCTAGATCCTACCTCAGAAGTAGTGCTTGAGATGAATCCCGTTAACTAGGATTCACTCCATGCTGCCATCCAACTTTGAAAGATGAAAGGCATTATGTTGTTTACATTCTAAGATAACATAAGGCCCGCTCCAAAAAGTATCAAACTAGGAGTGATTTCCAGGCTTGTTTTTGCATTCATCCCATTTCAGTACTACATCTCCTTCCAGGAAAATTCTTGGAGATGCCCTTCTATCGAAAGACCTTTTCATCTGAGCCTGATTATTCTCAATGGTCCTCAAAGCTTCTGTCCTTACTTCTTCCAACTCAACCAGTTGTGCCAACCTTATATTTAATGGCTCTTCTTCTATTATATCAAGCTGATCTGCCAAGTCAAGAGCTGGAAGCTCTAGTGAGATAGGTAACCAAGCCTCTTTTCCATAAACAAGTTTGAAAGGGGACTGCCCTGTTGATCTTTTATGAGTGATTCAATCAGCCCACAAGGCTGATTTTAGTTGGGTATGCCATGCTCTCTGGTTACCCTCCATAGTCCTTTTGATGATTCTGATCAGATTTTTGTTAGTAGACTCCGCTTGGCTATTGCCTTGTGGATAATAATTTGAAGACGTATTAAGATAAATTCCATTCCTTATAGCCCAATCTGAAATTTTAAAACTTACAAATGCAAAAGCATTATCTGAGATGATGGATTCAGGAACACCAAACCTAAAAACTAGTTCTTCATAGAAGTTTAGGACAGCAGTTTCATTAGCTTCTTTAAGTGCCACCGCCTTGGTCCACTTAGTGAAATAGTCTGTTGTTGTTAACACCCATTTGTGACCAGCACTAGACGGTGGGTTTATTACCCCAATAAAATCCAAACCCCACTTCATGAAGGGTTGTTCAACCTATATTGGTTGTAGGGGTAAGGTTGCCAACTTCTGTTTACCAGCAAATAGTGCACACTCCTTGCATTTCCTAACCTACAAGTGTGCATCTTTGAATAGATTGGGCCAATAATAGCCACCCTTCATTACCTTGAGAGTTGTTGCTCTAGGTGAGAAGTGACCTCTAGCTAACTCATTATGAAACTCATGCAACACCTTGTCCATTTTGTCAACTTTGAGACACCTTAAGGGGATGCCATTGAAGTCCCTTCTAAATAGAATATTATTCAATAAAACATAAGGGATGGACTGCAGTCTAAAATACCTCCTTTTTTCTTTATCCAAACCTTGTGGACATTCACCAGTCTATAGAAAATGAGTCATTTGTTGTACCCAGCTTGTAGCAAAATCTAAAATGATTTGTCCATCATCCTGTATAGCTAGGACAGCTTCTTTTTCTTTGGTTTCTTTGCTGCTTATGTCATCAGCAAGTTGTTCACACAGCCCTTTTCCCCTGATTAGTTTGGTGACTTTGATCTCAACATCATATTCCATCACTTTAGTCACCCAACCAGCTCTCTTATCACTTAAATCCTTACTTAAAAGGAACTCTTTCACACTTGGATGAGCCACCATTAGAAAAATCTTGTTAGTAGATAACATATGCTTAAATTTTTTCAAACTCCTAATAACAGCAAGAACATGCTTCTCCACAAATGAATACCTAAGCTTGTAGTCTTTAAGTCCTTGGCTGAAAAAAGACACCAGCTATTCCAGCTCTTCATCATTGCACTGAACTAACATAGCTGAGATAGAATCAATATCTCCATAGGCATATAGAACAAAATCCTTAGAAAAATTAGGATTTATGAGTGTAGGTGCTGCTGCAAGCGCCTCTTTAATCAGCTCAAAACTCCTTTTCCCATCCTTAGTCCAGCTAAATGGCATATTTTTTCTTAGCATGGCTATTAGTGGACTTAACAAATCTGCAATATCTGGGATAAACCATCTAACAAAATTTATTCGGCCAATGAAACTTTGCAAACCCTTTTTATGCGCTGGTAAGGAAAGAGCCAAAATTGTTGTTATTCTTTTAGGATCAATAGTGATACCTTGTTTAGACACCACATAACCAAGCAATCTACCCTCATGAACATCAAACACACACTTTTTGGGATTAAGAGATATCCCAAATTCTCTGCATCTTTTAAAAATCTACCTTAGGTGCTTTAAATATTCTTTTGCCTCCCGGGAAAAAATAGTGATATCATCTAGGTACACTAAAACAATTTTATACATCAGTTTGTCAAAATCCATGTCCATGGCTTTCTAAAAAGTTGCCCCAGCATTGGAAAAATCAAAAGGCATCTTTCTATATGCCATGGTACCCCATTTGGTGGTAAAAGTTGTTTTGTACTGGTCTTCCTCTCTTACTAAAATCTGATTATAACCAGAATACCCATCCAACAAGGAAAACCTCTCAGATCCTAAGACTACTTGAAGGATCTGCTCCATAGAAGGCAAGGGGTGTCAGTCTTTCAATGAGGCTCTATTTAGATCTTGGAAATCTACACACAACCTTATCTCCCCATTCTTTTTTCTAACTAGCACAAGGTTGGAGACCCACAAAGTATGCTTGATAGGGAATATGATGCAACTTTCAATCAGTTTATTCAATTCCTTTTGCATAAGTGGTTCCAACTTTGGGTTCAGGGGTCTCTATTTTTGCCTTACTGGTTTTGCATCAGGTTCAAGCTCAATAGTATGTTGAGAAAGTTGGGGATTGAACCCCTTCAAATCAGTATACTCCCACGCAAAAACATCATTAAACTCTTGAAAAAGCTGAACAAATGAATGTTGTTCTTCCGCTGTACATACCTTGCCCAACTTAAGCAACTTTCCTTTGAACACCTCAACTTCTTCGTAGTGTTCCTGTTGAACCTGCATGCTGGCTTTTGACCTTCTAGTCTCATCATCGGTATTAAAGATGGACTCAAGGGAGACCAAACCTTTTGGCACCTTGTTATTTTTAAGCTGGATGATTTGGCCATCATATTGATGCTGAAATTTCTCCTGATTGGCATATCAGAATTCAGCTTCCTCTCTTAGGAAGTTGACTATTTGCTTGTCATTCTCAAAGACTTGCCAGTGAGTACCATTATCAGGTACAACAGGTCTAATAATGACCTTGACATGCTGGTTTCTTTTCTTGTTGCTAATTTCCTTTGGAATGTCAAATTCAGCACCAATGGCAGCCAATATGTCAGCATTTTTATTCTGATTTCTGGGTATAGACACTAGATTAAATGCATCAAAGCCTTCTATTAGGTCCCATACCCTATGTTTGTAAGACTTAAGCAACTCATTTTTGGTGAGATTGATGCTTCTCACTTGATTAACTATTAATTCGTTGTCACCATAAACCTTTAAATAGCTAATACCTCTTCTTCTCACCCATTCCAATCCATGAATAAGAGCCTCATACTCAGCAGTATTATTGGAGCAACTGAAACAAAAATGAAAATTTGAATAATACCTGTCTTTCTTTGGAGAAACTAGCATGCAACTACCACCAGCTCCAACTTTATTCCTTGCACCATCAAAATACATCTCCCAAACTTCATCACTTTGCTACCCAAACTGCTGCTTTGCACTTTTTTCAAGGTTAGGGATGACTGCATCAGCCTCATGTATTAAATACATACCCAAACTAGCATGACCCGAATGTTTTTCACAAAGATATTCTACTTGATTTTGAATAGCCCACTCATCTAGGAGTATATCAAGTATTGTATCAGTCTGAGTGTTGCCTTCTTGAAAAACAAGCTGCTCCTCTTGGTCACTTGCCAACAAGTTGGCATTAACAGGACTTGGGGAGTAAGGTTCAACATGATCCTTGGCAATAGGTTCAGATTTTATGGTAACTTTGGTGCCATACCTAGTTCTAAACAACATATGAGACCAATCTGAAGATAAATAACCCCCAATCTTGGCTGTAAAATCCCTTGATAAGCATATTGCAAAGTATAGAGGCAACTCTATGATGTAAATGTCTTGTGGGATAGAGAAGTTTGGGCAAGCCTGCAGAGTGAAGCTTAGATTTTTAATGACACCTATGGTATTAACAGCAGTACCGTCTAATTGCATAACTCCTTTTTCAAGTGGCTCATACTTGATTCCCAACTTGTCCACAATCTATTTGGGCATCACCGAGCTACTAGCACTTGAGTCAATCATACAGTTATGCACTAGGTGGTCTCCTATGATCAAAGATACGTAAAATGGTGGGGGTTTAACTGTTGGAACTTGTTGTTCTTTCTCTTTTATAACAGTGTTGGTCATTACAATTTTAGCCTCCTCACTTTTGGGCTTACTAGAAAGACTTAAATCGGATAAAGTTGATTGCAAAAGGTCTTTTTGACTTGGAATGGTTAAGGAATCCCATATGGAGATAGATACGTTTGCTTTTTTCATATGATCCATAATATTAAAAGAAGTCACACTAATCTTAGACTGAAACTTTGTTGCAGTATTTTTCGCATTATGGGAAACTTGATGTATTGGTTGTATCAGATTTATAGGCTGTCCCTTATTCGATGAAGGTTGTTCTCTTGGGAGAATCTGAACATTTTTAGTATTATCTGGCCCAACAACATGTTGTTCCACCTCTACTGCTCTCTTTTTTCTCCTTGTGTTATCTGAAATAGCAAGAACCTGTTGGTTTACTCCACAAAAGTCCTCGTCCTGCCAATTCATAAGAGTTTCCCCTGGCTGTTGTTCTTCTTGATGATGAATAGAGGCCTCATCAGAAGTATTCATGTGCAAACTTGGGCTATTTTGAACCATTAAAGCTTAGTTGATAATGACATTTGTACAGGCATTCTGATTATGTGGTTGATTACATGGAAAACACCATTCGTAATCCTGAGCCAAATTGTTCTGAGTGGGTACAATTGAAGAGCTAGCAGCGTTGGGGTTATAAGGTTGATATGGTCTGGTGTTAAAATTCTGCCTTTGCCCTTGGTAGTTGGGCTGATATGGTGGCCTATTATTCTAATTTTGCTAAAAAGGTGGCTGATAAGATGGATGGTAAGGCTTATACCCCTGACTTTGCTGCTTTTTTATATTGACAATCTCATTACCAAAATTTTGTAGAATACTTTTAATCTCTTGCAACTCGACAGACTGAGTTGGTATAACATTTTCATGCCTATTGGACTGATTATTAGGTGCTGGTAATGCTGGTGCAGCCAGAATAATAGCTAAAGGGGTTGTTTGCAAAGGTATCATTGACTAAACTATAGGTGCTATTGGAAATATTGGCATAGGAGGTCTTGGGGAAATTTTTCCAGCTTGTATAAGGCTATTTTCTTCTCTAATAGCCATATCATAAGCACCTAGAAGTGTAACCCCTCCCATTGATTGTATCATAACTGCTATATCAGTATTGAAAGCCCTCAAATAATATAAGAAAGCATGATCAGTAGAGGGTCTTACCATTTGAGGGATTCTCTCCCATGTCCTTTGGAAACGGAAGTTGAAATCTGTTACTTGTTCATGGGGGGCCCTTTTGATAGTTGACAATTGCTCCACCAAAGATAGATGGTCTGATTTATCTTCAAAAAACTTTCAAATTTCTATACCCAGTTGGTCCCAATCAGTAATAGAACCCACTGCTAGCCTTCTAAACCACTGCAAAGCCTTTCCTTTGAAAGACGTGGCTAACAACCTGACAGCAACATTATCCTCTGTAACATGATGCAGGGCACAAAGATTGGCTACATCTTTTATGTGCTCAACTGGGGTGGTTTGATCTTCACCACTAAAATATGGTAGACTCTTTAATGCAGCAACAGGAATGACATCGTGTTGATCAAGATTCAGCGGGCTGCCTTGATTGAATGAAACAAAAGGCTAGTTCTGTTGTAGTGCCATTGGAATCTGTAAAACTTGACTTCTTGGGGCAGTAAAAAATGGAAAAGTGGTATGCACTCTTGTTGCAGGAGGTGTAGACTCGGTTCTTCTTGTATAAACCAATGTCTCTTTTACCTTTTTGGCTTCTCTTCCTCTTCTTCTGGGTGGAGACAGCTGTAAATAGTCAAAAGATGAAGAGTTGCTCCTTGTTTGCACTCTTCTCATATGCTGTAATCTACTGGTTCTTTTTTTCCAAAGCGCAGAGTCGCCAAATGTGTAATTTTTTAAACCTCTCTCAGGCTGAAAATACTGCTATACACAATAACAGCAGCAAAATATTATAAATAAGGACTAGAAATCAGTCACAATGTCCCACCGGCACGTGCCAAAAACTGTTAACCCTCAAAATCGCACCCTGACCAAGTTTGATGAATACTTGATTGATTTTGAGGTTGTGGGTAACCTATAGCTGGAATGAATCTCTGGGTGAAGGTCGGCTTCCTGTCTGGTATTCACCTAAAACCACCTAAAACTGAACCTTTTGCTGGAGGAAAGAGGTAGAAGGATGAACATAAATAAATCTAACTCCTAAAGGGTGATACACCAGAAAATTATGTTCTGAGATCCACAGATATAACAGACACACAATAAGAAAGGCAACATATACTTCTTTGCATAGTCCCACTAATTCATAATCTCTGCATAATCAATTTGTAAGAAGGCTTGTAACAACAGTCTCTAAAAGGAGAAAGGATCTC
>MU228456.1:3595064-3655257 GCA_018584345.1 Thuja plicata | reverse complement strand
AGAACAATTAGCAGATATTTTTACAAAGCCATTATCAAAAGATACTTTTGAGTATCTCAGGGAGAAGTTGGGAGTAATTCCCTTTCCTGAGTCTGATTAGAATTTGCAGCAAAAACATCAGTCCTTGGTGACTGATGAACGGTTGACTACTCTACTTCTAGAGTAGTACCTGTGCTTAATGGTGTTTAACACCCTTTGTCATTGATGTCAAAGGGGAAGTATTAGTAAGGGGGGCATATACTTTGGGGAAGTATATAGAACAGTAGCAGTGAAGAGGAACTTTTGATGAGGATATACAGAAGATTGTAAAAAGAAGGAAGTCACTTTGAGTTGATGATATTATATGTTACCATCAATGTCAAAGGGGGAGATTGTTGGAGATTTGCTTCTGTGAAAATAATTGATTGTATGTTTGTCATTGATGACAACATATAATATACAGCAGTGTTCTATATGCAATTATCAGTACAAATGTTCTGGAGCTATGCATGCTTATTTCCATGATGTATACATGTTCTAGATGCTATTTTCATTCACACCAAGTTAGATATGAAGTTTCAGTTGAGTTATGATAATCAGTTATGACAGTTATAGAGATTGAAGACTATCTGTGAAGAGCTGACATAATTACATTATTTCTTGAGTTGTGCCTAACTTTGGGATATGTGTGTTTGTATTCATGTTTAGTTATGAGTTAAAGATAATTATGTAAAGGCACCAAACATGTTCTATCAGAATTGTGAAGTTGGAGTTAATTTTGTGGAGCTGACTTTGTGAAGTGTCATGTCTATTCAATCTAAGTTGTGTGTTTCTAATCAAGTTTCATGGTTCATGCGGCTGACTAAAGAAGTATTGAAGGGACTCCTAGAGATGAAAAGCATCACATCCTTTGGAGAAGATACTTATAGTATTTCATTTGATGAGTGCCAAGTGTGAATGAGAAGAATAAAAACAGAAAAAGTATAGAACATAATGTCCATTGTTTTGGGAAAGTAGATACATTTCATTCATCAAGAAAAGATCTATGTGAAGAAGAAGTGGAAGTATACAACACACTAGAACTAATCAAGATAGCAGGTCTACTCAAATAGTTCATCTATCAGATATAGTGTATATCTATTCTATTGAAGGTTGCAGCCTTCATCATTTTAGCAGTTAGCTTTTGGACAGTGAGTCCTCACCCCTAAAAGGGTTACTTGTAAAAGACTCCTAATAGGGTCCGACCTTTTACCAGGTCTCTATACTTATTGCATTGTTAAGAAAAACTCCTAACAGGGTTCAAGATCTCTTAATAGGGATAATTATACTCAAGTACAACTCTTCATGGGTGCTAATTCCCACAAGGGTTTTTACCTATTTGGTTTCCCCGTAACCAAAATTGTTGTGCTCTCTATTATATTATCTGAATGTGCATTTAATTTATGTTAATTGATATCTAAGTAAAGAAAAGGATTCAAGTAGCTGATAAATGATTCACCCCCCCCCCTCATTTATCCTTTGGGACTATTTTAACATGTGCTTTCTATTTGACTGATTGACTTTGAGGTTGTTTCATTATAAGGTCCTTATCCAAGTCAGGTTCTTTCCTTATCATGATCCTTGACAGATCTATAGCTATAGATCATAGCTTGAGTAGGATTAGCGTCTCTTATAGATTTACCCAATATCAAGGTGAATCGGGGGTTATTGGCTACATTTTCTGAGAGATGGAATTTAGAGCATAACACCTTTCATCTCCTGACTAGTGAGATGATAGTCACACTAGAGGATGTGTGGTGTATCTTATGGATTCCAATTATGTGTCAGGAGGCACAGTTTGAGTCTTTTTCTACTACAGTTATTGCATTGACACAGAGATTCTTTGGAGATCAGGCTATAGATTAGCAATATTTGACCTGGGACTATATGTGTGATCATTACAATTGTATACCTGTATATTTAGTTGGTTTGATTAGAGGCATCCTCATGCCTAATAAGGGACAGCATGGATTCATGTGCAGTTGGGTAGATATGTTGGAGTAGATTATCAGAGCATCTCACAGATTCGCTTGGGGTAGTTGTATATTAGCCCATATATATAGAGAGCTTCATGAGATTATCTATCAGTATTCCTATAGCATGACTGTAGGGATTTTATTTTTATATATCTGGGCCTAGGACCGTATTCTGGTGACATGTCCTATTATTGATAGGTAGCAAGAAGTGTAGTAGCCTTATGTATATATGTACTTCGGATTGATTGAGCAGCCCCATCTGGGCAAGGTAGATTATTGGCACTAATTATTTGATGATATGACTGTGGTGATCTGGAAACCATACCTTGATTGTGAGGAGTGGGCCACAGATAGGCAAAAAATGTCATATTTCTTTCAGAGCAGGTAACTGATTGGGAGGACCCACTACATTGTAGAGGCATTTTTCATTACACGTGTGTTGAGACAGTATGGCCAAGTACAGGGAAGATGTCAGGATATGGTAGTATATGCTCAAATCTGTGATGAGGAGCCACTTTGCAAAGCCCGACTGGTATATGAGACCGCATAGCAGGCTATCAATTAGATGGTTGTAGTTGGGTGGGACCTTCTTCTAGAGGTTATTGATGCAGGTTATTCTGATGGGTATCTCACCCATATGTTACAGTATCCTTTCCCGAGATTCATAGCTCCTGATGAGGCCATTCCCCGCATAGAGGATCCCTTAGATTATGATCTCGTTGATGACAGACTAGTCAGAGGAAGAGGCAAATACCAATGAGACTGAAGATGTGGGGGGAGAGATGGAGGTAGAGATGGTAGGTTCCCACCTCTAGATGATGGAGATGATGGTGGGGATGACAGGGGTGGTGGGGCAGTGGGTTCCAGTGGCAGCGGACAGGGTAGATGGACCCGATTTAGGTTCGTGCCTCCATAGAGAGATCTTGGTCTATTACTTCCTAGGGACTAGCAAAGATAGTATAAAATATCCATAGGATAGGGACATAGTGGAGGAGGTGGTCCTCTTGGAGAGGATACACCTAGAGATATAGGTAGAGGTGCTGGCTGAGATAGTGATGCTTTATCTTGGTGTCATCAAGAGCGTGAGAGGATCAGGGAGAGGATCACCACTTTAGAGGCTTTACTGGCCAATAGAGATAGCTAGCTTAATAGATTGAGAGTAGAGAGAGATACATAGGCCCATACAGCGACACACTTGGGTCAGAGAGCTGCATATTATTTTGGATTGTATCATGCTGCAATTCTAGAGGGACAAAGAGCTCCTTCTTATTCTCACATAGCACAGCAGTCTAAGGGGGCGATGCCTCCTCCAGCTCCTTTTGTACCACCACCTCCTCCTACAAATCAGGGAGAGGGTGGCAGTCAGACCTAATTTTGTACTTATGATATTTTGAGACATTTTGTATATATCGATCATGTTGTGATCATCTATTGTACTGCAGATTTTTATACATGTATATATGTTTCACATTGATATTCTGATACTCTTTTGTACATTTTTTATCTGTTCTATCATTGATATATTTGAGATAGTTGTTCTTGATCTTGATATGTTCATGGGTTCTCTTTTCTTTGATAGATGTTTAGATTGATGCACATGTGATTATATTCTTGGTCTCTTGATTAGTTAGATTAGATTCATGTGATGACATCATTTATTCTCTTTGATTTAGTACTGATATATAATGTGTTTCAAATGATTCTAGATGGATATGTATGTTTTTGAGATTTATTTATGCAAATATATGTATGGATGCACTTAGGATGGAAAAGTAAATGCAATGCTTGAATGCTTTGTTTTTGTATTTTTTCTTTATCATTTATGAATGCAGAATGTATGTCATGGATATGCAATGATATTTGTATCAATAATATAGTTTATGTAGTTAACTTGGATTTTGGATGAACTAGGAAATCATTTTGAGATCAAGTCCTTTGTGTTGTTCTTTTTTTAAAATGATTCATGCAATCTCTAAATGCATCTATATGCAGACCCTTAGGACTGTCACTGATTTGTATACATTGTAGAATTTTTATCATCATTGGGCATTTTTGTGTAACGAACATCACATGATAGTAAAATTGTCACTAATACCCACTAGTATCATGAAAGTATGAATACTATGTGTATTGGATGCAATGTCAGAAATAAACCTAAGCATCAAGGCATAGAAGCCTGGACGACAAATTAGTTATCTCCTTTTGTTATTAAGAATCAGGTTCTGTTCAAGTGTAATGTATGATATGTGAACCACAATAACCTTCAATATTCATATCCTTGGGTACATAATGTGTCCTACACCTTACTTAGAATCTGATTTAGAAACAAACAAGGAAATTGGTTCAACCTCACTGTAGTTTACACATAACAAGGATTGAGATATATGCGGCTATCCACTCATATTGGCAGCTCTTACCATAAACATCCAAGTTAGGTGAAAGTTATAGGATCATTGAAACAATCACCATATGCAGAAAACCAAAAAAAATGTTATGCCCCATGTTCTTGTGACTCTTTGTCTTTGAATAAACGTCATGGAGTAACATGGAAGACATAACAATCACCGATTGATAATCAATCAAAGAAAATTCATAACTGCTTAGATGCCCCTAGTTTTAAACATCACGGGAACATAAAAGAGTCATAATCAAACCAAGATCAACCTATGTGTTTAAGTAGTATTGAGAAATACTATGGATTCCTTTTTCAAGCGGAGTAGAGTTTCATCTATTAGAATTTTGAATCAAACAATATATTTTTCAAGTTTGAGTATACGAGATTAACTGTGTCATTAATTAAAATCCAATATAGTGTTTAGGAACACTGGTTGATTAAAGTGTTGAGAAACACTAGGTCCATTAAAGTGTTAAGAAACACTAGTTCGTTTAAAGTGTTTGATTAAAGTGTTGAGAAACACTAGTATGATGTCTATTACAGATAGGTGGTGTTAAAGAAATGCCCTTGTTTGTGATAGTGATGTTTTGATGAAAGTATTGAGAAATAATGTTTGAGAGGAAAACTATCCTAGACAGGAACCTAGGACAACCTAGAAGACACAAACTAAACATGCTAGCAAAGATGCCCCTAGTGTAGAATGACTATTCCTAAGATGTAAATGCAGACAAATCCCAGGCAAGGATATGACATTTAAAAGGAATCAGAGTCAACCAATAGCACAGGTGTGATCGTGAAGCCTTAGTATCATCAATGCATTGATTGATAGAGAACAGAGTACAAGTGACGCCTATTTTCTAGGTTTTCACCACTGGAAAAATATTTTTATTTTTGCTACCAAGATGCTTGTTTGCCAGGTTTTCGCCAAGGCACTTTTCTCTTTTTCAAATTTTTTGTTCTTTTTTCTTTTTTTCTTTTTTATTTGTTAGTATCAAGGTGCCTATTTTCCAAGTTTTCACCAAGGATACCCTTTTTTCTAGGACTTTTCTACTATTTTTGGATTTCTTCAAGATCAATTTTCTATTTGTTTTGGGTATTTTCTATAAACTTTTCACTGCACGGGCTCTGCTAGCTAGATATCAAGCATAGAACCACTTCAAATGTGGAGTATTATTGGGATGAATAAGAACTTATCCCTCAGGTGTGGCTAACTGATACACTCCAGTCCCAAAATTTGCAGTAATGACATAAGGTCCCAGTCAGTTGGGTTCAAACTTTCCTTTTTGTTCTCTACTCGGCTGGTTCTTAGGATTATCTTTTAGAATGAGATCCCCCACTTGAAATTGTTGTGGTTTGACCTTTTTTTTGTACCATTTTGATATTCATTTTTGGTACACTTTGAGATGATCGAACACTTGTTTCCTACTCTCATCAAATAGTTCTTGTGCATTAATCCTATCTATGTGGTATTGTTCATCTGTAACAAAACCTTGGAGAGATACCTGCAAAGATGAAATTTCTACTTCAATAGGCAGCACTGCTTCTACGCCATAAACTAGAGCAAATGGTGTGGCTCCAGTTGGTGTTCTAATACTTGTTCTATAGGCCCATAGTGCCAGATTTAGTTGCAAATGACAGTCTCTTCCAAACTTACTCGCAATTCTATGTAAGTTTTTAAGAATATTTTTGTTTGATGTCTTAGCTTGTCCATTACCTTAAGCATAATAGATTGAAGAACAATGTTGAGTGATACGAAACTATGTGCAAAGGTCTTTGATGTCTTGGTTTTTAAATTGACCCCCATTGTCTATTACAATAGAAGAGGGTATCACATACCTACAAATAATGCAGTTCAAGATAAACATAGCCACCTATTTGCTAGTGGCTTTGATTAGAGGCACGGCTTTGACCCACTTAGTGAAATACTCAGTGGTCATAATGATGTACTTGTGTCCACTTGAAGAATTAGGATAAATTTGTCCAACCAAATCAAAAGTCCATTGCTTAAATGGCCAATGTGTTATAAATGGTATGAGTTCTCTAGCAGGAGCATGGATGATATTTCCATGTGTTTGACATTTGTGACATGTTTTTGAAAATAGAATAGCATCTTTTTCCATTGTGGGCCAATAATAGCCAACTCTTAGTAGTTTTTAGCTAATTAAAATCCATTCGAGTGTGATCCACATACACCTTCATGACCTCTCTTAATGCGTGATCCAAATCTTCTTGTTCTAAACACCTAAGAAGTGTACCATCAAGACCTCATCCATATAATTTATTATTAATGAGGACATAACGTGATGTTTTCCTAATTAAGGATGATTTTTTATTCCTTGATAGGTCATTGGGTATAGTTTGGTCAGTAAGATAGGTAATGATTTTGGCATATTGGGATTGGTCTTGGGCGTTCAAAGCATAAATTACTTGGTATTTAGGTGTATCAAAAGTTGGATAGGATAATTCTTCCACCAAGAAGTCATAGTGGAATTGATGTTCTTCCAGTTATAACATGGATGCCTGTGTAGCCATAGCATCTGCATCTTTGCTTTCTATTTTGGTAATTTTCTAGAATGTGACAAAGACAAAGTACTTTTTTAGGTCTTCAACAAGTTGTTTTTAAGGCATTAATTTCTCATCTTTGGTCTGATAATCTCCATTTACTTGATTAATAATCAGCTGAGAGTCACCATACACATGTAACTCTATGATCTTCCATTCCATAGCTAGCTTAAGACCGTTCACCAATGCTTCATATTCAGATATGTTATTTGTGCATGAAAACATAATTTGTATGATTTGGGTATCTTGTAGCCTTGAGGAGTTATGAATAGAACCCCTTCTCTAGATCCTTGATGTGTGAAAGAGCCATCAAAATATATCTTCCAAGGATGTTCAGTTAACTGCGTAATTATTATATCAGGAAATTCAATTATCAAAGGTGTGTCATCTTGCAAAGGTAAATCAACTAATTGATCTACAAGGACTTTTCCTTTAATATCCCTTCTGTCCACATACTCAATATCAAATTTTCTTAGAATCAGGACCCACTTTGCTAGTCGTCCTGTTAATGTTGTTTTGCTTAAGAGATATTTAAGAGGACCTATCTTTGCAATAAGATTTACTGTATGGGACAAGATATAATGTCTTAATTTTTGTGATGCAAAGACAACTGCCAAGCAATATTTTTCAATTATACTATAATTGAGTTCATAAGACACTAGGGTCCTGCTGATATAGTAGATTTCTCTTTCCTTTTTATTTTCATCCTCTTGTGCTAGCAATACTCCCAGTGATGTAGCCCTAGTTGAGATATATAGGAGTAATGGTTTTCGATGAATAGGTGCCATGAGAATGGGAGGAGTAGCCAAGTAATCCTTTAATTCTTTGAAGTTGTTTTCACAATGCTCGTCCCATTTGAAGGTGACACCTTGATGTAGTAGTTTAGTAAAAGGTTGTGCTTTATTTGCTAGTTGTGACATAAATCTCCTGATGGATTGAATTCTTCCTTGCAGCGTCCTCATTTGACTAATATTGCATGGTGGTGACATTTCTAGTATAGCTTTTACTTTTTCAGGGTCCACCTCAATTCCTTTCGCTGATACAATAAACCCTAGGAGCTTTCCTGATTGGACTCCAAAGGCACATTTTTTGGATTAAGCCTAAGTTGAAATTGTTTCATGTGATATAGTATCTTTCTTAGGTCTTCAATATGAGTATTCCTTATTTTTGACTTGGCTAAGGTATCGTCTGTTGGAGATTTGCTTCTATACAAATAATTGATTGTATCTTTGTCATTGATGACAACATATAATATACAGCAGTGTTCTATATGCAATTATCAATACAGATGTTCTGGAGCTATGCGTGTTTATTTCCATGGTGTATACATGTTCTAGATGCTATGTACATTCATGGTGAGTCAGATATGAAGTTTCAGTTAAGTTATGT
The DNA here is from genome assembly GCA_018584345.1 of Thuja plicata. Lineage (NCBI taxonomy): Eukaryota > Viridiplantae > Streptophyta > Pinopsida > Cupressales > Cupressaceae > Thuja > Thuja plicata. The sequence continues at coordinate 3,646,917 of MU228456.1, read as the reverse complement.
TATTCAGTTATGATAGTTACAGCGACAGAAGACTATCTGAAAAGAGTCGACGTAATAATATTATTTTTTGAGTTGCACCTATCTTTGGGATATGCATGTTTGTATTCATGTTGAGTTATGATTTCCAGAGGATTCTCTAAAGGTGCAAAACATGTTCTAATAGAATCATAATGTTGGAGTTGATTTGGTGGAGCCGACTTTGTGAAGCGTCACGTCCATCCAGTTTGAGTTGCGTGATTCAAATCTGATTACGTAGTTGATATGGCCAACTAAAGAAGTAGTGAAGGGACTCCTTGAGCCAATGAATATCACATCCTTTTGATAAGATACTTATAGTAGTTCATTTGATGAATGCCAAGTGTGAATGACAAGAAAAGCGACAGAAAATGTACAGAGCAGAATATCAGTTAAGTTTCATTCATCAAGGATCTATGTGAAGAAGCAGTGGAAGATTATATTACACTGGAACTGATCAAGATAGCAGGTCTACTCTATATTTCATCATCAGATATAGTGCATATTTGTTCTACAGAAGGTTGTAGCCTTCACCATTGAAGTAGTGAGCTTTTGGATAGTGAGTCCTCACCCTTAACAGGGTTATTTGTAAAAGACTCCTAACAGGGTCAAACCCTTAACCAGGTCACTATACTTATTGCATTGTAAAGAACAACTCCTAATAGGGTTACAAGATCTTCTAACATGGATTATTATAAACAAGTATAGTTAATTATGGGTGCTAATTCCCATTGGGGTTTTTACCATTTGGTTTCCCCGTAACCAAATTGTGATGTTGTCTATTGTGTTATCTGAATGTACATTTACTTTATGGTATTTTGGAATTAATAAGATAAAATCATTAAATTATCTGATAACTGATTCACCCCCCCCCCCTTGCAGTTATCCTTTGGGACTATTCTAACATCATCCACGTAGTCCTCCATGTTCTTGTGTATCATATCGTGGAAGATTGTTTTCATATCTCTTTGGTATGTTGCGCCAACATTATTTAATCCAAATGGCACAACATTCCAGGAAAATATTTCCCATGTGCATGTGAATGATGTCTTCTCTTGGTCATCAGCAGAAATCTTAAGTTGGTTATAGCCTGAGAATCCATCCATGAGTGAGTACATCCGATAGCCTATTTTTAGATCTATAATCATATAAATGTTCGGTAGTGGGAAATCATCTTTAGGACATGCTTTGTTTAAGTCTCTAAAGTCTATGCAAATCCTGATAGATTTATCTATTTTAGATACTAGTGCTGCATTACAAATCCATCATGCATAAGTGATGACTCTTATGAATCCAGCTTTAAATAGATTTTCTATCTTTTCTTTCACCAGTAATGCAATATGAGGATGCATATTTCTTAATTTTTGTTTGACGGGTTTGATCCCAGGAGCTATAGATAAATGATGCATTATTAATTTAGGATCAAGTCTAGGCATATCAGTGTAAGACCATGCAAAGTTGGTCTTTTTCTCTTTCAAGAACTCAATGAATTCTATCTTTTCTTCTTCTGATAAGGATTGTGCCAAGTGAACAAATTGAGGAGCTTCTATTGTTCCCAAGTTAACTGGTTGTGTAGGTTCTATCAAAACTAAAGATCTTTCTTGAAAGTGCTCAGGGAGGATATTAAGAATCTCATCTTTTGGCGCCTCTACAAGGTTTTCACCATCAGATACGTCTTTTATTTTTACTTTTTTAGAATCTGATACTGCCACAACATGGTTTTCACTATCAATTCTTGTCCTCTTTTTATTTTTCAATTTATGACTAAGAAACTTGATATCCTTCCCTGTCATATTCACACTCCTTGCATTGGTGGAAGAAGGATAAGATTCACAAGTATTTAGGTAACAGGCCAAAGTGTAGTCATTCAGAAAGTTCATTATAGGAGTAGGATCTAAATTAGTCTAATCAATTAGTTCATGGTTTATCAAGGATAATGATTCAAAGTTTGTAAGGATAGCACTACGTTAGCGTAAAAACTATTAACTGACAAGACATGTTCTGTTAAGTCAACTTCTACAACCTTTAGATCATCAAGAGTCGAATCATCATTAATAGGGTCATTCATTGTTAGTAATATGCAGACATAACACTAGTGACTCATCAATTAATCTTTCTTCTTCTTCTTTCCTCAGAAGGGAACTCATAGCTTGTATCCTTTGAATGTCCTCTAGCCCTAGTAAAACACCAGTATTACCATCAAAAATCCTAGGTAGTGGTATCTCATCTGATTTTGGAACAACAACAATGTTAGGGGAAGTGTTAGAACTTTCTCCTCTCTCCAATAGAGATGAAAATTTGTGAATCACACCTACCTCAATGTCCATGGTAGCATCAGATAGGGCATCCCATTTGTAATCATGTGAGTCAGTTATTTCATCATTCGATCTGTTTAGAAACTCAACAATAGTTACCTGGTGTACCCTATTATCCACTTGTAGATCAAAGTCAGGTAAATGTAGGACATGTGAAATTGTGACCAACTACCCCTAGTTAGGATGTAAATCTTGTGGTTGGGGTCTTTCTTCAAGAGTTTCATCTATTAGTGGGACTTCTGGAGAGTCTTATATTGTTAATTCTACTTCTTGGATAGTAGTTTGAGGTAATAAAGGAACATGAGTCTCTTGTTGTGCTACAAAAGTAGGTACATATCTTTCTCCTTGATATTCGAGATACTCTGTACCAATATGCAATAATCTCTCATAGGTCCATGGTTCTGATGTTATTTCTTCTTCTTCATCATCACTTCCTTAATCAAAGATTGGACCATCTCTTGAAGTAGGGTTTTTAGTATTGTTATTGAAACCTAATCCTATTTTTTCTTTGGTGTTTCTAAATTCCATGTTTATAGGTTCAACAATTCCTTTTCCTTTATCTCCTAAAGGTCCCTTCCCTTTATATGTCACTTTTTTTAGGTCATATCCTTTACCATACTTTTCTGGGGATATTTCTACATGTTTTACCTCATTTTCTTTTGGTTCTCCTTTGTAGAGCCAAGCCAAGACTGATTTATCTTCTTTTTCATCCTCTTGAGAAGTATAGGCTCTAACCATACCATTTGCCTTATGAATGTCTTGTTCTTTTGATGTTGTAGGTCTGAAAGATGAGGAAGGTTTCCCATAAGATCTTGCAGATACAGGAAGTTATACCAATGATGGGGTCATGTCTAGCTTGTATTCTCCCATATTGGTTTCTTAAAGTTTTAGTGCCTTTCCAAAGCTTCTCATCACCATGTATTTAGACCTTTCTGGTACATATTATTTTGGGACTTCCTTGTTATGAGGAACAATACTATCTTCTTTGACATTATTGCAAGTATAGCTTGTATCTGCATGAATTGTTACTTCCACCCCATTATGTGGAAAGTTGATGCATTGGTGGTACATAGAGGGTACTGCTTGCATTTCATGTATCCAAGGTCTCCCTATTAAAATTTTATAGGCCAATGGTAGATCAAGAACTTGACAGATAAAATTTATTTCAATTGGTCCTATTCTAATTGGAAGAACAATGAGTCCTTTGGATGATCCTTCTTCTTCATCATAAGATTTTATAGTTATCTTACTCCTTGAGTCAATGGTTTGTTCTGAAGTCCCAAATTCTTTATTAGATTGAGAGTGCATATTTTCAAACATGCACCTCCATCTATCAATACACATTTGACATAGGATTTGTGAGTCGGGACTTCAATGTATAATGGTTGGTTATGCGGGTGTGTCAATGATTTGTCATCTTCTTCTAAAAAAGATAGGTAATGTGGAGTTGAGATATGATTAACCATTGCCTAGAATTTGTCTACATCAATGTCTTTTGGAACATTTGCAGAATGTAGGCTTGTTCAAGAATTTCCCTATGCACTGAAGAGATCTTTAGTAGTTCAAATATAGAAATTTGAGCTGAGGTTCTTTATAGTTGATTCACCAAATTATAGTTTTTCGATGGGATTGTAATTGTTTTTCTTGCTACTGCTGGTTTGGGAATTGTGACAATAGGTATTTTGAAAGATGTTGCTTGTTTGGACGAGGATTGTGCTCCTTTGATCATGACTTTTGATAGGCTTCGAGTCATCATTTTTTATTGTATTGACGTGTCTTTAGCACCTTTAATAGTGATCACATTCATTTATTCACTTTTAATCTCCAACATGTTGAACACATTATTGTTACTGGAGTAGGTGTAATTTACTTCATTCCTTTTCCTTTAGAAGCTTCCCCTTTTTCGTAGTTAGGGAATGGTTTGTTAAATGTCGTATGGTCTTCATTAGTGGTGTGTCCTTCCACTTTCATTTTTCCTCCTTCAATAAGGTCTTGTATAACATGTTTAAGCTTAACACAATTATTAGTCTTATGTCCCTTGTTTTTATGAAAGACACAATAAGAATTGCCATCCCACCATCTTGGTTTAACTTCAGGTTCCCAAGGTTTTGAATCAGGAATTGTGAGGACTTTATTATCTAAGAGTCTCTTCAAAACTATCTCAAGAGGTTCTCCCAATGGAGTAAATATTCTTTGAGGTCTAGTCTATGGTTTTCTCTTGTTATTCACATTGTTTTCTCTTGGTATTGTAGTTGTTACCTTAGCCTCTTTGTTCACTTGTAAGTTTTTTGTTAGATTGAACACCATCGGTTTAGGATTTGCATTGGATGCGTCTACCACTCCATCGTTAACAACATTCTTGTTTTGTTTCCACCATTTAGGTTTTTTGTTGTAGTTGGTAGATTTATTATCACTTTGGAGTGTGATCTCTCCTTTCTTAATCATGACATCTTCAGCATGGATGGCATTCTTGATCATCCTATCAAAGCTTGGTGAATATTGCATTTGCAATGCATAGTTCATTGCAGGTACCAAGTTGTTAATAAATATTTTCATCTTTTCTGATTTAGGCATTGCTCTTAAGTACCTAGCAAATGTTTTCCTCCACCTTCATAAAAGTGTGTAAAGGATTCACTGCTTTGTTTCTTTCTATTACATAGATCCATCATGGTTATGTTATGTTGTATATTATAGGACTAATGTTGGTAATATGTGTGTGATTTTTGTACCTTTTTAAGAAAGACACAACACTTCAATAAATCATTGCATTAGCTAAAAAGGGGTTAGATGAGCATATAAAACCAACTAATATTGACCTATTGATTTCTAACTAAGAAGAGTGTGATTAATAACATAATATCCCTCAGATTATGCTACTGTTTGTGACATATATGACTTAGCATGAAAGATTTGAATTAAAACAAACTATTTAATCAATGAGCAATGCATTCTAGTTCTAAAAATGGACATTATAAAAATGCATGGTAATGAAACTATGAGATGTAAATAAAGCTATCTAAATCTGAACAGCATAACAATGTATTTTCTAATATGAGATGAAGGCCTATTTTCTCTCAAAAATGTCTTCTATTTATAGAAGAATGAGGAGAGAGGGAGAGGGGTGACAAGGTGCATTAATGAGTTGAGGAACTCATTAATGGTGGTATAAGAACAATAAATGCATTGGGCATTTAATAGACATGGGGAGACATGGGCTTAAGAAATCTTCATTAATGAGGCAATAATGAAAGCCTTAAAGAAGCATGGGAAGGGTGTAAGACGATGGCTTGAGAAAATGGACTTGAGAAAGGAATCTTGAGATTCCTTGACTTTCTCAAGTGGGTGGGGTTGTTAATCATTCCTTAATGGAATGTGACAACATTAGGAGGTGGGTTAGGATGGATTTAAGATTAGAATTAGATTAGCATGGGGTGAATAGGTTGGGATGGGTTAGTACCCAGGGTAGAAGTGGTTGAGATAGGTTAGGTTAGGTTTTAGGGAAATATAAATAAAATGAATTAAACTTATTTAATTAATTCAAAAATAGGATATTAATTATTTAAACAATTAATTTCTTTTTTTTTAATCAATAGGACTATAGCTAATTTAATTAAATTAATTAGGCTAGGGGAATGGGTTCATTTGCAAGTGAGAAATTTGATTTTGGGATTATTTAATTCCTTTATAATTAAATACTATAGCCATGTTTGAATTTGATTTGATTTAATTGGTTTAAATTGATTTCAATTGTATGGCTACAATAATTAATATAATTCAGTGATAAAAATCACCTAGGATATTAAATTTGATTAAAAAATGAATTATGCCAAAGTAACATAGTCATGACATAATTGGGGGTATGATCACACTTAGGAAAAATAGGGTCTATAGTTGGAACAGACCAAATCCATGTGGTTACATTTGCCCCTCTTTAAATAGATGTGCGAGCAGTGCATTGATTCAAAGAAAGTTTTTTGATTTTGACTTCAGAAAAGATTGAAAATTTCATTCTTGGTTGTCGAACAAAATGTCGATGAGATCAGTCTTACACTTGATTGAACTAAACTGATAGAATTGACTTTGAACTTGGTCATTGTACAAAGGTCAATAAAATATCTTAAAAGATACCAATCCTTAACTTGGTTGTCATCCAAAGATTGATAATACTAATTCTGAACTTGGTTATCATCCAAAAGCCAGTATGAAGCTGCTAGGAGCTTAGTAAGAATATTTTAAAATGAGGAAAAACAAGATATCTAGCTTATGAGAACCAAAGCTTTCTATCCAACAGTTCTGACTTAGTCAAGGAAATTGTTATGCCCCTAGTTTGTTTGATAATGAAGTTGTTCTAATGTTGTTTTGAGCAAAAATTTAATTGATGATAGTGTGATCATGCCCACTCAGGAACAAAATCGAAGGAAAAGAATAAAATCTCGTTGTTGAAATGATGTATCACTTGCATGGAAGCGGTTAGGGAAAGAAAGAACGGAGTAGAAGAAGTGGAGAAAGATGGTGTATTTAAAAATAAACACACGAGTACCAAGTTAATTATGTGAAAATATGAGTGGTGAGACTAGATAAAATGATGTCAGACCAAGATTTATGATAAAATGTGCATTTTGACAGATTCTTGGAACAAATGATGCAAATCTGCATTTTTTAGAACTGTCACAAAAAATGGTACTGTGCTACATAAAATACCTTAGGCACCTTCGATTTGGTTCCCGGTTGATCAAAAGGAGAATAGAAATGGAGTTTCAATTGCTTAGGAGAAGTTTTAGAACTCCTAAATAGCTCAAAAGACCAATATAAGCCTCAAAAATTATCATTTTACTATTCATTTTCACTTTCACCCATAGTAATTCTGAGAGCTCTTTAGAGAAGATGGTGGTCCCCATGAAGAAGCATCATTTCGAGATGAGCCATTAACATCAGCACCCAACTGACTACCCACCTCTGGCAAGTGCTCATAAAACTACCTCGTGAATTTTACAATTTTTAATTTCATGCATTTTTGTAGCTTTTACAGCCATTTCAATTGTGGGTCACATCCGGGATTCTGGATTGCACCCTGTCAAACCTGCGTCGTATCCGGGATTTCCCAGATCACATCTTGTTCTTCCAAATTTTGGCATTGGATCCAGGATACTCTGGATCACATCCAGTTTCTTGGTTTTTGTCTTTTTTTGAATTCAATTTTGGTTGTGTTTTGTACCCTATCCTTTTAGAATTGTACCCAGCTTTTAGGGTCGCATCCCATATGTCAAGGATCGCACCCAGTATACTCTTTCGTATCTTGTATATCCAAGATTGCATCCTGTAAAAGTGATCGCACCCTGTCTTTTTAGGATCACATCTTGTTTGCAGACTTAGGAATTTATTCATTTTGGACCTATTTGCGTGTTGCAGACCTTGAATCACTTAGCTGAGTAGGTTTCTGCATCTTTTTTGTAGATAGAATACTAATGTTCTCTTTGTATGTGTCAAAAATAGGCATATTTTGAGGTAGTCACTTTTAGAGGCACATATCCAGGTCGAGTGCTGGCCTTATCTGAATTACTCTCAGATGATGAGTGGGCGATAGTTATCTGTTGTGGATTACAGTCTCTGATAGATTTACCTGATATAGGGGTAAACTGAGGGTTGTTGACTACTCTTTCTGAGAGATGGAACTCAGAGCACAACAACTTCTATCTGCCGACTGGGGAGCTTATAGTGAATCCTGAGGATGTATGGAGGATACTTCAGGTTCTGATTATTGGTCATGAGGTGCACTTCGAGGCGATGTCAGCCATAGCGATTGGAGCATCTCACCGATATTTTCAGGATGACACTATTGATCGTAGATACCTCTCATGGGACTATATGGTTGACCATTATGATCGATTATTTGTATACTTAGCAGGTTTGATAGGTGGCATCTTGATGTTAGACAGAGGTTAGCATGGTTTTATGGATGGATGGGTATACATGGTAGAGCAGATGGTTACCCAGAGACAGAGATTTGCATGTGGTAGTTCTATTCTAGCCCATATATATCGAGAGCTTCATGAGATAGTATATCATTATACCCAGAGCATGATTGTAGGTATATTGATTCTTCAGATCTAGGCCTGGGAGCACATCCCTGTTACACAGCTGATAGCAGATAGATAGTAGGCATCGGAGTAGGCCTATGTATATATGTATGTCGATCCTATTTAGTAGCCCCATCTGGGGAAGGTAGAGTACTGGCGAAGGATCTTCAATGATATGACTGAGGTCATTTGGCGACTATATTTAGATTGTGAGGAGTGGACCTTAGATGCTTGGAAGGTGCCATTTTTATTTTAGAGAAGGTGCCTCATTGGGAGGACTAGATACGGTGTAGAGCGGTTTATGATCTCTAGAGTGTTGAAATAATACATCCATCGATAGGGTAGGACTCATGACATCACTATTTATGCCTAGATCTGAGATGAGGCACCATTGTGGGGTGCCTAGCTGAGTCATGAGACTGCTCATCAGGAGATCTGTGACATGGTTGGAGTAGATTGGGACCTTCACCTTGATGTTGTAGATGCAGGTGTTTCTGATGGGTATGTCACAGAGATGCTTCAGTATCCATTTCCACATTTTACAGTGTTAGAGGAGCCCATTCCTCGCATTGAGGAGCCTATTGATTATGATCTGGATGAGCATCCTACCAAAGGGAGGGGAGGAGTATAGAGAGATAGGGGAAGAGGCCGACATGGAGGGAGGGTTGGAGGCTAAGATGGAGGGATAGATGGGAGACGGCCTCCTCTAGATGAGGGTGATGATGGTAGAGATGATAGGGGTGGTGGTGATGTGGGTGGGTACGTAGAGAGTGCCAGTGGGAGCGGAGAGGGTTGGCGCACCCGATTTAGATTTGTTGCTCCTAGGATAGATCCAAGGCCATTATTGACAAGAGAGAAGTAGGGGCAGAGGAAGCAGTAGTAGAGACAGCCTGACAGAGGATAGGATAGATCACAGGATAGGTCGTCTGAACAAGATTCAGGCAGGGGATGTGGTAGGGATGGTGATGCTTTGTCGCAGTGCGAGTAGGAGAGAGAGAAGTTGAGGGCACAGATCACAGCTCTAGAGGTGAGAGCCATAGCTGCAGAGTCTAAAATTTTCATATCAGATACCTTACTTGCAGATAGGGACAGGAAGATGGAGAGACTCTGAGCAGAGAGAGATATACAGGCCCATACAGCCACTCATCAGGGTCAAAGGGCTACATACTACTATGCTCTTTATCATGTGGCAGTGCCAGAGGGGTAGAGAGTAGTGTCATTTTCATGGTTGGCCCAGCAGTCTGAGGGGGAAATGCCTCCTCCACCTCCATTTGTACCTCCTCCTCCTCCTCCAGATCAGGGAGAGGGGGAAGCCAGAGCTGAGATAGCCTATCTCATTTTGTATATCTGAGTTTATATTGTATATCTGGATCCTACTGAGATCCTCTTTTTGTATATGACACATACACACACACACACACACACACACACACACACACATATATATATATATCTAATTTATTTTGACTCCTTGATATGTTGATACTCTTTATGCCATATTTTGTTTGATTTGTACAATGTTTGAACACACATATATGTAGCTTCTGATCTTGATATGTCTTATGATTATCTCCTTGCTTTGATAGATTTATTTGCACATGTCATGATATCTTGGTCTCTTGATGAGTTAGATGTAGATGATGACATTGTTTTATGTATGTGTTGAGTTATCACTGATATAAATATGTTTCAAATGATTTTATGCGAATATGAAAATGTATGTTTTTGAGCTTTTTATATGCAATGTAGAATGTATGGATGCACTTTAGGATGTAAAAGAAAAAAATGCAATACATGGATGCTTTGTTTTTGTATTTTCCTGTTGTTTCTCTTAATGCAAAATTTATGCTATGGATGTGCAACAATATATATATCAGTAATATGGATGTATGTAGTTAACTTGGTTTTTTAGAAGAAGATAGAAATTATTATTTGAGCAAAAATTTCCTTTGTTATGCTGTTATTTTGAAAATGAATCATGCAATCTCTAAATGCAGCTATATGCAGGGTCTTAGGACTTGTCACTAATTAGCAAATATTGCAACATTTTTATCATCATTGGGAACTTTTTTGAATGGATACCACCTAATAGTATAACCATCACTAATACCCATTGATATTATGAAAGTATGAATACTATATTTTATTAAAATGTCAGAAATAGACTTAGGCATCAAGGCATAGAAGCCAGGATAAGAAAATAGTCACCTTCCTTCAGAATCTGTCTAAGGCAAGATATTGAACCTACAATGACCTTGAAAATTCATGTCCTTGGGTACATTATGCTTTGTATACCTTAGTGAGAATCTGAACCAGAAAATAGACAAGGAAATTGTTTCAACCTCACTGTAGTTTACACATAACAAAGATCGAGATATATGCGGATATCCACCCGTAGTGGAAACTCTTATCATAAACATCCAAGTTAGGTGAAATTTATAGGTTCATTTGGAACAACCACCGTATGTAGAAAACCAAGAAAATGTTATGCCCCCTGTCCTTGTGACTCTTTGTCTTTGCGCAGACATCATGGAGTAACTCGGAAGGTATAACAACATCAATTGAGAATCAATAAAAATTCATAACTGCTTAGATACCCCTAGGTAAACATCATCAAGACATAAAAGAGTTATGATCAATCCAAGACCAAACTGTGTGCTTAAGTAGTATTGAGAAATACTATTGATTCATTTTTTTCAAGCGCAGTATAGATTCATCAACCAAAAAGTCAGATTTTAAGCAATATGTTTCAAATGTCTGTGTTCATCATTGTACCTATCCACAATCCAAAGTAGGTGTTAGGAACACCATTAGTTCCATGTTTGTGTCATCCTTGTTTTTTGAACATGATCGTGGTAGTGAAAGTATCCAAGAGTATCATATCTCAAGACAAACTATCCTACAAAGACTTAGAAGATGCAACCTATCAGGCTGGAAAAGATGCCCTGAGTGCAAAAATGACTTGATCCTAAGACAGAAAAGATAGACAAATCCCAAGCAAGGATAAGATAGTCGTAAGGAAACAAGGTCAGCATTTTAGTGTAGGTATAATTGTGAAGGCTCGGTATCAGTGATGCTTTGATAGATGGAGTGCAGAACACAAGTGATGCCTAATTGCCAGGTTTTCACCGCATGGTAGGATCTTCTTCTTTTCTTTTTTCTACCAAGATGCTTGTTTTACCAGGTGCTCATCAAGGCACTTTTCTCTTTTTCAAATTTTTTGCTATTTTTTCTTTTTTGAATGTTTTTGTAGTATCAAGGTGCCTGTTTGCCAGGTTTTCACCAAGGATACTCTTTCTTCAAGACTTTTTCCACTATTTTGGATTTCCTTCAGGATCAATTTTCTAAATGTTTTTGGTATTTTATGAAAACTTGTTGTTGTACAGGCTCTTCTAGCTGAACATCAAGCGTAGAACCGCTTCAAATGTAGAGTGTTGATAGGATCTAGAAGAACATCTCCCTCAGGTGTAGCTAGTTGATAAGCTACAGTCCCAAAAGTAGCAGTGATAATATAAGGTCCCAGCCAGTTAGGTTCAAAATTTCCTTTCTACTCTTTGTTAGGCTGGTTCTTAGGATTCTCTTTTAAGATGAGATCTCCCACTTCAAATTTGTGCGGTTTGACCTTCTTATTGTACCCTTTGGACATACATGCTTGGTACATCTTTAGATGATTGAACACTTGTTGTCTGCGCTCATCTAGTAGGTCTAAATAATTCACCTGATCAATGCGGTATTGCTCATCAGTAACAAGACCTTGTAAAGATATCCACAAAGATGGGATTTCAACCTCAATAGGTAGAACTACCTTAGTGCCATAGACTAGGTAAAATGGCATGGCTCTAGTTGGTGTTCTGATGCTTGTTCTGTAGGCCCATAGTGCTAGATTTAGTTGTAGATGCCTGTCTCTGCTAGACTTACTTACAGTTCAGTGTAGGATTTTCAGAGTATTTTTATTGGATGCCTCAGCCTATCCATTACCTTGGGGGTAATAGATTGAGGAGTAGTGTTGAGTAATGTGGAACTTTTCACAAAGGTCATCAATGTCTTGATTTTTAAATTGGCCCCCATTATCGGTTACAATTGAAGAGGGTATCCCATATCTACAAATAATTTAGTTCAGAATGAACATAGCCACTTGTTTGCTAGTGGCTTTGATTAGCGACACGGCCTTGACCCACTTTGTGAAATACTCAGTGGCCGTAATGATGAATTTGTGTACATTTGAAGAGTTGGGATATATTTGTCCAACCAAGTCAAAGGCCCATTGCTGAAATGGCCAATGTGTAATGAAAGGTATAAGCTCTTTGGCAGGAGCATGGATGAGATTTCCATGCATCTGGCATTTATGACATGTTTTTGAAAAGAGAACAACATCTTTTTCCATGGTAGGCTAGTTATAGCCTACTCTGAGCAGTTTCTTTGCCAATGAAAAGTTGTTTGAGTGTGATCCACATACACCTTCGTGGACTTCCTTTAATGCTAGATCAAACTCTTCGAGTTCTAAACATCTAAGAAGTGTACCATCAAGACCTTGTCAATATAAGTTATTATTCATGAGGACATAATGTGATACTATCCTAATCAGGGCTCTCTTCTCATTTCTGGATAGATTTTTAGGAATGGTTTGGTCAGTGAGATAGGAAATGATATTGGCATACCAAGATTGGTCTGGGGTTTTTAAAGCATAGATTACTTGGTATTAGGGGGTATCAAAGGTAGGATAGGATAGTTCTTCCACTAAGAATTCATAGCGAAATTGATGTTCTTCCAGTTGTAACATGGAGGCCAATGTGGCCATAGCATCTGCATCTTTATTCTCTGATCTTGGTATCTGCTGGAAGGTGATGAAGACAAAGTATTTATTTAGGTCATCAACCAGTTGCTTATAGGGAATCAACTTCTCATCTTTCATTTGATACTCCCCATTGACCTGATTGATAATTAGTTGGGAGTCACCATACACGTGTAACTCTACAATCTTCCACTCCATAGCTAGCTTGAGACCGTTTACCAATGTTTCATATTCTAAAATATTGTAGGTGCATGGAAACATTAATTTTCAAGATTTGGGAATCTTGTAACCTTGAGTATTTATGAATATGACCCCTACTCCAGAGCCTTGTTGAGTGAATGAACTTTCAAAGTACATCTTCCATGGATATTCAGTTAGATGCATGATTGTTTCATCAGGGAATTCAATCGTTAAAGGTTCATCATCTTGAAATGGTGAATCAGCCAATTGATCTGCAAGGACCTATTCTTTAATAGCTCTTCTTTCTATGTATTCAATATCAGACTCACTTAGAATTAGGACCCATTTATCTAAATGTCTTGTTAATGTTATTTTTCTTAGGAGATATTTTAAAGGATATATCTTAGCAATCAGCCTTACTATATGTGACAACATGTAGTGTCTCAATTTTTGTGATGCAAAGACGACTACTAAGCATTCCTTCTCAATAATGTTGTAATTGAGCTCATAGGTGACTATTTTTCTACTAATATAGTAGATATCTCTTTATTTCTTTATTTCATCCTCTTGTGCTAGCAATAATCCTAAGGATGTAGTTGTAGCTTAAATGTATAGGAGTAATGGCTTCCCATGAATAGACACCGTAAGAATAGGAGGAGTAGCCAGGTATCCTTTCAATTCCTTGAAGTTTGCTTCACAGCGTTCATCCCATTTGAAGGTAACCCCTTTATGTAGTAATTTAGTAAAGGGTTGTGCCCTATCTGCAAGTTGGGACATGAATCTTCTGATGGACTAGAGTCTCCCTTGTAGTGTCCTCATTTGACTGATGTTGCATGGAGGAACCATCTCTAGAATAGCTTTCACCTTTGTTGGATCCATCTCAATTCCCTTTGTTGAAACAATGAATCCTAGGATCTTCCCTGATTGGACCCCACAGGTACATTTCTTTGGGTTGAGCCTGAGTTGGAACTGTTCCATACGATCCAATATCTTTCTTAAGTCATCAATGTGAGTACCTCTTTCTTTGGATTTGGCCAATGTATCATCCATGTAGTCCTCCATGTTCTTGTGCATCATGTCATGGAATATAGTTGTCATGGATCTTTGATATGTTGCACCGGCATTCTTTAACCCAAATGGCATGGCATTCCAGTAAAACATGCCCTATGCACATGTAAATGCAGTTTTCTCTTGATCCTCAAGGGCAATTTTGATTTGATTATACCCCAAGAATCCATCCATTAAATAATACATCTGGTAGCCTATTGTGAGGTCTATGATCATGTCAATGTTAGGTGGAGGGAAGTCATCTTTTGGACATGCTTTGTTTAATTCTCTGAAGTCTGTACAGATCCTGATAGATTTATCAATTTTAGACATGGGGACCACATTGGAGATCCATCCTGCATAGGCAATGACTCTGATAAATCTGGCTTTTAATAACTTCCCTAGCTCTACTTTTACTAATAATGCAACATGAGGATGCATATTTCTAAGTTTTTGTTTCACGGGCTTCATCCTAGGAGCTATAGATAATCGGTATAAGACCATGCAAATTTGATCTTCTTCTCTTTTAGGAATTCTATGAATTGTGTCTTCTCTTCTTCAAACAAAGATTGTGCAAGGTGAACTATTTGAGTATTTTCAACAATGCCCAAATTTACTGGCTATGTTGGTTCAATCAGTGTTGAAGACCTTTCCTAAAAGTGTTCGGGGAGGATATCAAGAATCCCATCCTTTGGTGCCTCTAAGAGGTTTTCACCATTGGATACATCTTTTCTTTTTACTATTTTAGGATTTGATACTGCCACCAAGTGGTTTTCACCATCAGTCCTCCTTTTCTTTTTATTTTTTAGTTTTTGACTGAGAAACCTAATATCCTCCTATGACATGTTCTCACTCCTTGCATTTTTGGAAGAAGGGTAAGGTTCACAAGCATTGAGATAGCAAGCTAGGGTATAGTCATTGGGAAAGTTGAGGATAGGCAGAGGATATGTTTTAGTCCAATAAATTAGGTCTAGAAGTATCAAAGACAAGGAATTAGACTCTAGGAAGGACATCATCGTGTTAGCATCAATACCATTAACCGATAGGACATGTTCCATTAAGTTAATTTCTTCAATGTTTAAATCAATAAGAGTGAGATCATTGTAAAAAAGGGTCATTTTTAGTCATATGTAGATCAAAATCTAGTGACTCGTCAATAGAACTCTCATCATCATCTCTCCATAAAAGGAGGCTTCTTTCTTGTAGCCTCCGAAATTCTTCTAGACTTATGTAATCACCAGTTTCTTCATCAATGATTGGGGGAAGGAACTCTTCTTCTACTTCAGGATTATCAGTGTCATTGGGAGTAGTGTTAGGTTGTTTACATGTAGCTGATTGTGCTACAAACATGTGAATTGTATCTATTCCAATATCTTCAGTGGTGACAAATAGCTCATCTCATTCATAATCATGAGAGTCGGTGACCTCATCATTAGATCTGTTTAAGTATCCAGCAATGGTTATTTGATGTACCTGGTTAGCTACCTGTGGATCAAAGTGGGGTAGATCAAGGATGTGTGAAATAGTGACCAATTGCCCCCAGTTAGGATGTAAATCCTATTTTAGGGGTGTGTCTTGAGTAACTATTTCTATCAATGATATCTCTAGACTAGTTGTTGTTGTGTCTCCTACCTCTTGAATGGGAAGTTGTGCTAACAAAGGGGTATGAAGATCTTGTGGTACCTCAAAGCTGGGTTCATAGCATTCTCCTTAGTAGTTGGGATCCTCTGTGCCAACATGTAATAATCTTTCATAGGACCACTGCTCTAGTTCATTTGTTTCATCACTCCCTTTATCAAAGTTTGGACTATCTTTTGAAGCAGGTTTATCAGTTTTAGTACTAAAACCTAGTCTTGTTTTGTCTCTGGTATTCCAGAACTCCATAGGTATAGGCTCAATAATCCCTCATCCTATGTCATTTAGAGGTCCCTTTCCTTTGTATCCCATCTATTTGAGGAAATCATATCCCTTTCCATATTGTTCAGGGGATATCTCTACATGTTTGACCTCAGCTTCCACTGGTTCTCCTTTGTAAAGCCAGTCAAAGACTACCTGTTCTTCTGTGTTATCTAAAGAAGATGTGGATTCCTTTATCATGCTAGTTACTTTGTGTACTTATGGCTCCTTGGATGTAGTAGGTGTGAATGTAGAGGAAGTTTTTCCGTAGGATCTTAGTGATATCGGAAGTTCTGTCAATGATAGAGTCAGGTCCTGCTTGTATTCTCCCAAACCTGTTTCTTCAAAGTTTAATGTTTTTCCAAAAATCTTCATAACCATGTCCTTAGTAGTTTCAGGAGTAATTTTATCCATAGACTCTTTGTTATGCAGGATCATACTACCTGCTTTGATATAATTACAAGTATAGTTAGCATCTGCAGGAATCGTCACTTCCACCCCATTATGTGGGAACTTTATGCACTAGTGGTAAGTGGATGGCACAGCTTGCATTTTGTGAATCCATGGTCTCCCCAATAGGATATTGTAGGCTAGGGGTAGATCCAAAACTTGACAAATGACATTCCTCTTAATTGGTCTGACTCTGATAGGTAGAACAATAAGACCTTTAGAAGATCTTTCTTCCTCATCATAAGCTTTGATAGTTATCTTGCTTCTAGAATCAATTGTCTATTCTGAGAGACCCAGTCTCTTGATTAGATCAAGGGTATAGATATTTATTCCTACGCCTCCATCTATCAACACACGTTGAACATGGGATTTATGAATGAGGACTTCAATATGGAGGGGTTGATTATGTGGATGTGTCAATGATTTATCATCCTCTTCAGAAAAGGAGAGGTAATGTGGCGCTAAGATGTGATTGACCATCACTTGGAATTTGTTTATATCAATATCCTTTGGGATTTTAGTATCATGTAGAGCTTGTTCTAGGATCTCCCTATGTACTGTGGATATTTTGAGCAACTCAAAAATGTAAATTTTGGCAGAGGTTTATTGCAATTGATCTACCAAGTCATACTTTTCTCCAGGAGTAGTAACCACATGTTTTATTGCTGGTTTGGGGATAGTAATGGTGGGAACCTTGGATGTTGATGCTATTTTTGGTAGTCCTTTGATCATGACCTGCGCTTGGATTCGTTTCATTACATTTGAATGGAATGAAACACCTTTGATTGTGACCATATTAATTGATTCAATATTAACATCTAGCATATTGACGACATTGTCATTATTGGAATAGGTGTAGTTTACTTCATTACTCTTCCCTTTAAATGTTTCTCCCTTTTCATAATTAGGAAATGTTTTATTGAATGTTGTATGATCTTCATTGGTAGTGTGTTCGTCCACTTTGATCTTACTATCTTCAATGAGGTCTTGAATGACATGTTTAAGTTTTAAGGAAATTATTAGTTTTGTGTCCCTTGTTCTTGTGGAAGACATGATAGGAATTATCATCCCACCATCTTGGTTTAACCACTGGCTCCCATGGTTTGGAATTAGGAATTGTTAGAAGCTTGTTATCCAATAGAATCTTCAAAATGGTCTTGAGAGGCTCTCCCAAAGGAGTAAATGTTCTCTGAGGTTTTGAAGTCCATGACCGTCCTTTCCCATTATCATTTTTTTGTTTTGGGTATGGGGGTCGTGACTTTGGCATCTTTGCTTGCCTGCATGCTATTAGTTAGATTAAACACCTTGGGTTTAGGGTTAATGTTAGAGGCATCAACTACCTCGTCATTGACAACATTCTTGTTTTCCTTCCACCATTTAGGCTTGGAGTTGGGGTTGTTGGTTTTGTTTTCATTTTGAAGGGTGATATCTCCCCTTTTGACCATGACTTCCTTGATAAGGAGGGCATTCTTAATCATTCTGTCAAAGCTTGGGGAGTCTTGCATTTGTAATGCATAGTTCAATTCAAGCACCAGGTTATTAATGAAGATCTCCATCTTCTCTAATTCAGGAATGGCCCTTGAATATCATGCAAATATCTTCCTCCACCTTTGTAGGAAGTGTGTAAAAGATTCACCAGTCTTCTATTTGGTATTACATAGGTCCATCATGGTCACATCATGTTGTATGTTATAGGAGTAATGTTGGATGAATCATTGGATTAAATCCTCAAAATTTTTGACCTTAGGGTTCAGTTTTGAGAACCATTCCATGGCATTACCTCCTAGACTGCCTGGAAATAGTCGCATGAGGTATGTAGGTTCATGCATGTATTCTATGCTCAAAGCATAGAATTCCCTCACATGATCGTGTGGGTCAGTTTCTCCTGTGTACTTGTCATACTTTGGTCTTTTCGTATTAGGAGGAAATGGGACCACAGTAATACTCTTATCAAAGGGGAATGGACAAATGGAGTCCAAAGAGTATGGTGATTTTAGTTTATCCTTCTCTTGTTTGAGATTTGTAAGCTCTGTTTACATCAATAATAGTTGTTTGGAAAGAATAGATATAGGAGTCGGTATTTCCTTTTCTTTAAGTTGTTCCACATTGTAATCCTTAGGTAATTTGACACCCGTGGATGCTAGATGGAGGAAGTATTTCTCTTTATCCTCCTCAATCATCTTTTCCATTATTTTATGGAACCTCTTGGTTTGTTTGAGTTTTTCATATTCTTCTTCAGTGATTTTGTTCTCACTGTCGGATTCAAATAAAGGATGGTCAAACGTGGGTTGTTCTTCCTCATCCGTATCTTCAGGCTTTTGGTGTTTTCCATTGTTATATTTTTTCAAAAGCCTCACTCCATCTACGAGTGTCACTATCCATTTATGGAGACTCTAGATCGAGTAGGGAACTATGAGATGTTTCCCCTTGAAAGTGTGGTGTTTTAGGAGGTACTTTCAATCCTTTAGATGTGTACTTGTTGCATCTTGTGTTAACCATGAAGTTGTGTCTCAACTTTCATCAATGTTTCCCAAGAGTGTCAGGTAGAGTCTCAAATCGTCCAAGTGAGTGTGTCTAGGTGGAAGTATCATTCAAGTTTTGGGTGGGAGTAATGATTCTAGTGTTAGAGGGTTAGAATGCCTGATAGTGAGCTAGGAACCAAGCATTTGTAAGAAGTGGATATACCACACGTATCAAGATAGATTACGAGAAATAGATAGGACATGCAAGGTGGATGTCTGAAAAAATGTTTTGAAATAACGATAGGGAGACCAGAAGAGACAATAGGGACAGACTAAAGAGCCAAAAGGGTATCCAAATCAACTAAGACTTTCTGAGAAACTATCTCGTAAATGCCCATTATCCTAGATGCGAGCTCCTAAATGTGAGCTTCTGATGACACCAGATGCGAGCCTAAACCCTAGATGTGACTGTGTGCTGACCAAATGTGAGTCAGGATACCAGATGTGATCCTAAATACCAGATGCAATATAGGACATATGGGATGTGATTTTATGATGCCTCTATCAGTTTTGATTAGTTCTGAAAAGTTTTTTTTGGAAGTGCGTGAAGCTTGTCTGATTGTAGTTAGATTTCTGAGACCCGTCGGTGAATGAAATATACATGCGTTGATCCAGGATTAAATGTTGTTTTTTTTGAAGATGTTGTCTTTTTAATATTTTTTCAAATATGTCAAACAGATTTGCATTGTTAGGAGGGTGAAACAGACACACATCTTTTTCCTATTCTCTAGGTGGAGGATGAAAATCTTTGCTTGTTGACTTAGGCACACACTCAAATGCTAATCAGAATATAGCCATCACCAAGCACATAATGGCTCCAGTCATGATTTTGTATTAGCCAACTCCAAATGCAAGTGAGGGAACGATATGATGAGTGTCTTGGGGCAATTACTTTTTTCCTTGTACAAATATTATCACCCTTTCGAGGATGAATCAGGAATTCTTTCAGTTCAATTGTTGTCTTTTATTGGGCAATCTGTTTGAAACCGTCCCCCATAGAATTGCACAAGGAAAAATTGAGGCATATAGCCCTATGAGTACCTAAATATATGTAGTCTCACAAGAAAGATTCAAGTGGCTCCACTCTACATATACCCAAGCATGTTCAAGGAATGATGTCAAAATTCCATGAACAAAACCGACTGTCTTTTGAGGCTTTGGCCTACAAGGAAGCAATTATTTATAGTGAGTTGGAAGGGTTGGCGTAAAACTTGTCCTCACTTGGGTCATTCCTAGGAGATTTTTTCCTCAACCGGTAGGCCCTCTACTATTAAATATGTGTACAAAGGATTGGCAAGCTTTGGATGTCTGGGTTTTTTATTCTTCCAAAGAAGAAGAGCATAGTCTCCTAATCTAAGCTGTTTTCTCCTAAAACAAAATCAAGCAAATAGTTCATTCCCTCAAGAAATTTTGTGCTTGATTTAAGATGTTCCTATTTAATGAAAATAGGATGCTTGAAAATAAATTTTTCCTTTGTTCATTTAACCGCAATATTTAATGAGTTTTCTTGGTCAATTTCTGTGTCCCAAAAGAAGTTATACGATGTAGTTGTTCATTTATCCCACAATATTTAAATGCTTTGTGTTTGTTCAATTACTGATCCAAAAGAATTATACAATGTGACTGCTTGTTTAGTTAACTCCAAATTCCTTTCAACCCATAAAATGATGTGTGAGTTTCTGATTTTTCTTAAAAGGAAAAGAGCATAGTCCTCTAGTCAGTTTAGTGATAGATTGGAAAATGTTCCTTAGTTTTTAAAGTGAGTAAATAGAGGTCAAGATGGGGGTTGGGAAACCTGAAAAACCACAAGTTAGTATATTTCATTCAACTTCCAAGAAGATCCTTTGATGCAACCTGCAAGCACTGGTTAAGCTGTGAAGAGACCAAAGAAATCAAACACGCAAATGTTAGTGGCTAGACTAGGAAGTTCTCAAAAAAATTTCCCGGATGCGATCTAGAAATACAACAAATGACATAGAAACCAGATGTGACTTCCCTTACCAGATGCAATTGAATGCCCCCCAGATGTGATCCTAAACCAAAAATGATTTGGGAAATCCTGGATGCGAGCCTCATTTTCTGCGGTGCGAGGGTGTATCCCGGATGCGATCCAGAATGACCAGAAATGACTCTGTAACAGGATCATGTGCATGAAAATTAGTGAAAATTTGATTCAAAATGAGACCAAGTTGGAAATCATGCCCATGGTGGGTGCCAAAAATGTGTGTGTGATTTTTGTACCTATTTAAGAAAGACACAACACTTCAATAGATCATTGCATTAGCTAAAAAGGGGTTAGATGAGCATATAAAACCAACTAATATCAACCTATTACTTTCTAACTAAGAAGAGTGTGATTAATAACATAATAGCCCTTAGATTATGCTACTATCAATGACATATATGACTTAGCATGAAAGATTTGAATTAAAACAAGCTATTTAAACAATGAGAAATGCTTTCTAGTTCTAAAAATGGACATTATAACAATGCATGGTAATGAAACTATGAGATGAAAATAAAGTTATCTAAATATTAACAACATAACAATGTATTTTCTAATATGAGATGAAGGTCTATTTTCTCTCAAAAATGTCTTATATTTATAGAAGAATGAGGAGAGAGAGAGAGAGGGGGGACAAGGTGCATTAATGAGTTGAGGAACTCATTAATGGTGGTGTAAGAGCAATAAATTCCTTGGGCATTTAATAGGCATGGGGGAGACATGGGCTTAAGGAATCTTCATTAATGAGGCATTAATGAAAGCCTTAAAAAGGCATGGGAAGGGTGGAAGAAGATGGCTTGAGAAAATAGACTTGAGAAAGGAATCTTGAGATTCCTTGACTTTCTCAAGTGGGTGGAGTTGTTAATCATTCCTTAATGGAATGTGACAACATTAGGAGGTGGGTTAGGATGGATTTAGGATTAGAATTAGATTAGCATGGGGTGAATAGGTTGGTATGGGTTAGAAATCAGGGTAGAAGTGGTTGAGATAGGTTAGGTTAGGGTTTAGGGGAATATAAATAAAATGAATTAAACTTATGTAATTCATTCAAAAATAGGATATTAATTATTTAAATAATTAATTGTTTTTTAATAATCAATAGGACTATAGCTAATTTAATTAAATTAATTAGGCTAGGGGAATGGGTTCATTTGCAAGTGACAAATTTGATTTAGGGATTATTTAATTCCTTTATAATTAAATACTATAGTCATGTTTGAATTCGATTTGATTTAATTGGTTTAAATTGATTTGAATTGTATGGCTATAATAATTAATATAATTCAGTGATAAAAATCACCTAGGACATTAAATTTGATTTAAAAATGAATTATGCCAAAGTAACATTATCATGACATAATTGGGGGTATGATCACACTTAGGGCAAACAGGGTCTATAGTTGGAACAGACCAAATCCATGTGGTTACAGGACAAAACATTGAATTAACTTCTCAAAAGAATTCACACTTGGTGTGAGTTTGGAGAGCCACTCCATAGCATTTCCACCTAAAATTTTTGAAAATAGCCTCATCGAGTATGTAGGTTCATGCATGTACTCAATGCTTAGAGCACAAAACTCTTTCACATGGTCATGTGGATCAATTTCTCCCATGTAATTGTCATATTTTAGTCTTTCCATGTTGGGAGGAAATGGAATCATTTTGATACTCTTGTCAAAGTGGAATGGACATATGTGGTCCAAAGAGTACTTTTTTGTTGGTTTGACCTTTTCTTGTTTGAGTGTTGCAATTTTGACTTGCATTAAGGTCAATTGTTTGGTGAGAATAGAAATAGGTGTTGGTACCTCTTTCTCTTTTAGTTTCTAAACATCATAATCTTGAGGGAGTTTGACTCCAAGAGATGCTAGATGTAGGAAGTATTTCTCTTTGTCTTCACCAATGATTCTTTCCAATGTCCTTTGGAATTTTCTACTTTGTCTGAGTTCTTTTTACTCTTCCTTGGGTACATCTCCATCACTATCTAAGTCAAACAAAGGATGGTTGATATGTAGTTCTTCTTCACTACTATTGTCTTGATCTTTTTGTTTTTGCTCATTGTTGTATTCCTCAAAAGCTTTACTCCATTCTTGATGAGAAGTGCCCATTACGGGTGAGTCTTGATTGAATAGGGGATTACAAGATGTCTCTCCTTGATGATATTGTAGTAATATAGGAGGTACTTTTGATTCATTAGAAAGATTCTTATTGTGT
Organism: Thuja plicata; assembly: GCA_018584345.1. Classification (NCBI taxonomy): domain Eukaryota; kingdom Viridiplantae; phylum Streptophyta; class Pinopsida; order Cupressales; family Cupressaceae; genus Thuja; species Thuja plicata. The sequence goes on along the minus strand of MU228456.1, from coordinate 3,623,407 downwards.
CTTGAGTTAACCATGAAAGTTGGATCTCAACTTTGTCAAAGTTTTCCAATAGTTTCAAATAGAGTCTCAAATTGTCCAAGTAAGTGTGTCCATGTAGAAGTTTGTTTGTGTTTGTTGGAAGTGAATGATTTCAGCGTCAGAGGGTTAGAATGCCTTGATAGTGAGCTGAGAATCAAGAGGTTTTGATAAATGGGAAGACTATACATTTTGAGACCAATTATGAGAGTCCAAGAGGACATGCAAGGTAGACTCCTAATAAAGCTATGAAACAGCAAAATGTGGACCAGCAAGAACAACAGGACAAAACTAAAGAGCCAAAAGGGTATCCCAATGTACTAAATTTCTCTGAGAAACACTTGTGTAAGGGCCCACTATCTTAGATGCGACACACTGAATGCAAGGTTTGATATGCCAAATGTGAGCTTGTGTTTTACCATATGCGAGCTTTAATTCCCTAGATGCGAGCAAGTGTCCTTAATGCAATCCAGGAATGACCAGAAGCAATGAAATACCCTAAATGTGATCAAATGCAACTAGACACAAGCTTTGATAGACCAAAAATGAGCCTCTGATGGGTTTGAGATTTTTTTCAAATGTTTGTCTTGAAATGCGTGAAATTTGTCTGATAGCAGAGGTTTTCTGAGACTTTTCTAGTGATTTTTAAATAGCATGTGTGTCAGGGAATGAAAATTATTGCTTGTTTTTGGAGTTATCTTTTTAGTGAGTCTTTTGGACACATCAAGCAATGCTCTTTTGTTAAGGGTAATCAAACACTTTCCCTATTCCTTATTTTCTAAGCATAGAATGAAAATCTTTTCTTGTAGGCTCAGGTACACACTCACATGCTAATCAGAATATGACCATCACGAAGTATGCAATGGCTCCAGTCATGATGTCATATTAGCCAACTCCAAATGCAAGTGAGGGCATGAAATAATGAGTATCTTGGGGTAATTACTATTTGCCTTACACAAAGATTATCACCCTTTCAAAGATTAATTGGATAATTTTGACTACAAGTGTTTATTATTTTGGAGCATTCGTTTGCAATCGTCTCCCATATAATTACACAAGGAAAAATTGAGGCCTATATCCCTATGAGTACTCAAATGTGTGTAGTCTTGCAAGCAAGATTCAAGTGGCTCTATTCTACACACACTCAAGCATGTTCAAGGAATGATGTCAAAATTCCAGGAACAAAACAGACTACGTCTTCTGAGGCTTTGGCCTACAAGGAAGCAATTATTTATAGTGAGTTGGAAGGGTTGGCCTAAAACCTATCCTCACTTGGGTCATCCCAAGATATTTTTTCCTCAAACGAAAGGCCCTTTAATGTTTTTGAAAGCAATGAAAAGGATTGGTGAGCTTAGGAGTCTAGATTTATGATTCTTCAAAAGAAGAAGAGCATACTCTCCTATTCCATGCCATTTTATCCCACAAACACACCAAACAAGTTCATTCCCTCAAACTACTTCACTCAAAACTCAATCTCCCATGATGAGTCTTTGATTCCTCCACTTGGAAAGAAGAGAAAATTCTCTAGTGAGACTAAATAGTAAGCTTAAGTTCGATTTTATATTCCTATTTTAACAAAGCACAAAGCATTTGAAAAGAAAATTTGTGTTGTTCAATTTCCCCAAATTAGGTGATTTTCTTGTTCAATCACTTTTCCCAAATTTAGACAATGAATGTTTGCTTTGTTAAATTCTCCACAAGATTTAGTGATTTGCTTTGTTCAATTACTTTCCCCAAAAGAATTATACAATGTGTTTGTTCATTTAACCACAAGATTTAATGCTTTTCTTGGTTCAATTACTATCCCAAAAAAAATTATACAATGTGAATTTTTCTTTGTTTAATTTTCCCCAAATTCTTCTCAAATCCTAAATTGACTTTTGAGTTTCTGATTTTCCTTAAAAGAAAAGAGCATAATCCTCTAGTCAATTTGGGAAGTGATTGGAAAATGTACTTAATTTTGAATATTTGAACAAATGAAATCAAATTGAACAATACTACAACCTGGAAACCACAAGTTATTAGTTACATTCCACCTTTTTGAGAAAAAAGGGCCCTGACAGCAGCCTGCAATCAATAGTTAGGTTTTTCAAAGGACCGAAATAGACAAGATCAAAAGATTAGTGGTTAGACATTTTAATTTTCAAATAAAATAACTAGATGCGATTTCCTTTCCTAATTGTGAGCCTAGATATCCTGGATACGAGGCCCTTTCCTGAATGCGATGCTTTGCACAAAAGGCAACGCAGAATGTTACCAGAAATGACTCTTTACCAAATGCGATGTGGAAATCACTAAATGCAAGTTTAGAAACTTGGGATGTGATCAAATTTCCCGTATGCAAGGATCTTTCCTGAATGTGATCCTGGATCAACAAAAGGCGACTCTGGACCTGAATGCAGAGAACCAAAATCAGTCAAAAAAAGATTAGAGAATGAGGTAAAATCTGAGGATTTGCCCCTCAATGGGCGCCAAAAATGTGTGTGTTATTTTGTGGATCTTTTAGCTATAATACAACAATTTAATATGTCATTGCATTAGTGAAATAAACATGTAAATCAAGAGAAAAGCACACAAATATCACTAAATTTGACATATTGCTCCCTATCTAAGAAGAGTTTGAAGAATGCTATAATTTACCCTCAAATTATGCATTAATTAGTGACATATTCATGCTTAGAATGGAATATTTAAAGGATTTACACTAAAGTGCTCAAGAAAAGTTCATTTTAAAGATCCAAATGAAAGATTATGACAATTTCTAAGAGAATTGAGCTAAAATGCATTAAGATCTATGAGAATATGAGCAACATAAGTTTGCAAATGAATTCTAAAATTAGGGGCCAATTGAGATCAAAATTCATTCCATTTATATAATAATTTGAGGAATGAGAGGTTAGGATTGAAAGTGGAAGAGGTGGAGATTGAATCTTTGGTGATCCATGTGAAGTGATCCAAGTGATTTAAGTCTTATTGGCTAGGGAATTAACTTTCCCTTTTGCAAATAAGGAGTTGTACTTAGGATTTATTTAATTCCTTTTTATTAATTACTTTAGCCATGTATTTGATTGTTTTATTTAATTGATTTGATTGGCTAAGGAGATTAATTTAATTTAGTGATCAGATCACTTAGGCGATTAAATTTGATTTTAATGAATTATGCCAATTAATTGAAGAATTGTCTTGACATAATTAGGGGCATGATAACACTTGAGGAAAATAGGGTTTATGGTTAGAGCAGATCAAATTAGGGTTGTTACAAACACATGGTGTACATACTACACATTTTAGTATTTTGCACATATCAATTTTTGATACTAATGTCAAAGGGGGAGATTGAAGACACATTTTTCCATTAGTATGAAAGGAAAAATAGTTTTAAAAACGTCGGTAACTCCAACACCAAAAGATAGATTTACTGCAAACTAACAGACAAGTTCAAGGTAACCCAACGAAACAATGCAAACTGAAAATGTTAAAACAGAACCCGACAGAGTAACCTGACACTGCAACCTGATAGAGGAACCTAACAAGAAGAATACAGTGTAACCCAACAGAATAGAAGACAAAGGAACCTGACAGACTACAGAGCAACCCGAGCACCAATCTACCGAGAGACAATTAGAATCCCAAGAAACATGGATTTGACTTCCACGTCAAATAAAACACTAGTGTTTTATATTTATCTTTAAATTCATTTCTTGAGGGACAAGAAATATAATTGTAATTGTTTTAATCAGTCTAACTGATTAGAAACATGCAAACTAGGAGATCAAGGTCAAGTTGTAAACCTTTGATCATAGAGTTAACATTGTTAATATGTAAAACTAAATTATGTCAATCTATTGTATAAATAGATCTTTAATCAATCAGAACATATGGATGTGATGATGATTGTAACCGAGGAGCACATATATGGATCAGACTAAGATTTTCAAGTAGAAGAACAACAAAAGATGAATTAGGCTATCGAGCAACAGAGGTATTGATCAATCACAATAGGTGATACATTATACATGTAATCTTTAATGGATCTGTAATCAATAATTGTAGATTGCATATACTCAAGTCATTGAATATTTTTGACGACATTCTAACAAGTGTAGAAAATAGAAGTAATCCTTTCAAGAAAGGTGGATTTAACAATCCTTTGTAAATCTCTTAACCGAGTGCACACTAGACAGTGTTTCTAAAGCTCTTAACAGAGTAGACCTTAACCAGTCTCCACATGATACTCCTAACAGGGTAGATCATTAGAAGTGATTAAAATTGTAAGCCTTAAATGACCCCTTCCATTTTGCAGATAGTGAAGTTTTGTGGGTTTCATCCCCACTACAATTTTTACCTTCTAATAGGGGTTTTCTGCGTTACCAAATCTTGTGTCATGTGTCATTACATTTCATGAACGTTTCTATGAATGTTTACATACTTATTAAGTTTATGATTTTATACAACATACACAAAGATAGAACAACACATATGGTTGGTAATATAGTTAATTATAAAAAGGATTAAGGTTAAGTGATAAAAGTTGTAAGGGTATTGATTCACCCCTCCCCTCTCAGTACACACCATTCCATTATTTCCAACAGTTATATCCTTTGTGAAAGGTATTGTTATGAGGATATTAGGAGATGATTTATTAGGGTAATTTATTTCATTAGGAATGGTTCTTATGAGTTTTATATTCTTGGTTATGATAGGCTTACATCCATGTTCACATTGTATGATACTTTTTTTATCAAAAATATTGAATGAGGTTTTGTGTGTTGCTATGGAGTTTTATTGGGGGTATTTTTGGAGGAGATCATACTTGACACAACATTATTTTCTTGAGCTGTTGGTAAAAGGATAGGCTATGATTTTTAGGATTTCTCTATTCATTCTATGGTTTCCTCCATGAGTTTCATGTTTATATGATTTGAGAGGATGGTGAAATATTGTGAGAGAGTTTATAGCTCTACGAGTTTCATGTGTGGACTAGTGTGATTGTTCTTAATACTTCATGTTTTAATTTACTTATCATACGTTGATATTTGTTGTGCTTCCACAACTCACACCCCATTTTTGGATACTAGGCCTAATGGGGACCCCCTTCTTTTTTTCACTTTAGTTTTTCCCCTAGGTCCTTGCTAATTAGGTGCGTGATGAGTTAGATTGTGGGCTTAACAACTCTCGATAGTCAAGAAGTTATTTGGTTAGGGTCAAGGCCCCTCTTGTTTGTCTTTTTTCTCTTTCTTTTGGTTTGGTTTTATTTTTTATTTTAGGTTAGTTCCCTTTAGAAAAGGTGTTGGAAGGAAGGAACACTAAGAGGGGGGTGAATCAGTGTTCTACAAATTTTAACTTCAATAAACTAATTCTAATTTGATCCACAAGAAGCTAATCATATAAATTTAAATATAGCATGCAAGAACATAAAGAAAATAAACATCGCACCATAACACATAGATTTTTATCATGAAAATCCTATTATGGGGATGGAACCTATGGGCACACAAATTATCAATTTTATTTTTCCTCCCATGTGGCATATTTTGAGCTTATGTCTTGAATACTTCATGTTTAAATTTTTAGTTAAGCCATGAAAATAGTTACTGCTAGTTTTCCATGTGCAAGATTGAACGATGGCGGAAGAAGATAACTCAACAGATTCTTGATTGGTGAATGATGAAAAAGACTTACTACCTTGGTGGAACTCCTTTGTTCAATAAAAGGGAATTGTAAGTGTGAATTCATTGCAGAATGTAGGGAGGAAGTGAAAGTCTCAAAGCTCCAAAGAATGAAATATGTGGAGAGCTCGCGATAGTTTAAATGGTAGTCAATGAAGAGTTATCTAATAAGTATTTGTTTTGATCAATAGCTCGCGAGGTCATGAGAAGTTAAATGTTATCAGGTTGTGAGTTAGCGATAGGATGCCATGCATCTTTAATTTTATAAGCTAAAGGTTTCATATTTCTCAGTCGCTAGCTCGCAGGATGAAAAGGAATTTACTTCTTAGGCTAGTGAGTTACAAAGAAATTTCCATGTGGAGGTTTTCAAATGTTATGGTGATAAAGGTTATGTTTCTTTGTTGTCTCTAGCTCTTGGGTCTCAAGGTGGTATATTCTTAAGTTGAATAGATAGAAAGTGACTTCCACTTATCCAGAATGTTAAAGACCAACGGTTGTCTCCAGCTCATGGTGTTGTCTCCATCTCATGGTGGTTAATAAGCATAGAATAAAAGGTTCGAGAATTGGCAACAAATATTTTTTTATTATTTGTCACTGGGTTTCTGTGGTTTATCAACTTAATATTTTTAGGCCAATAGTTAGTGAAAGAGGATGTTTCCTTTTGTTGCTAGATTGTAAGGACTTGAGACAGTTAGTAAAACAAGCTGAGAGTTAGTGATGGAAAATTCAATTACCTTGGTTGTCATCTCAGAAAGGTTTGAAGCTTTGACATTTTTAGTTGGAGAGATGGAGACAATAACTAGTCGCTAGCTCATGAGTTAAAGTGGCAGTTCATGAAAAATGTCGAGAGCTGGAGATGAAGAATTGTTACTAGGTTGCGAGGTTGGTTGGAACACAATATTTTTAGTTGTGAGATAGTGAGTGTGTGATATGTGGCATTAAGGTGAAGCTTTTATTTTCATGGTGTTAGTGATAAAAAATGGAAGTAAAGTAGTATGATTCCCAAGTTTCCAATGGGAAGGTTGGGGCCCACACATTTTGAAATTTTAATGTTGCCAAAGAAGACAAAAAGTGTAACCATCAGAGATCTCAGGGAAGAAGTATGATTTCTAAAAGTCTTTGTAATCTTTGAAAATCACGGGGAAGAAATGTGATTTTTGAAAGTCTTTGTAATCTTCAGAAATTGCAAGGAAAAAGTGCGATTTCCGAAAGTCTTTGTAATCTTCAAAAATTGTAGGGAAGATGTGTGATTTATGAAAGTCTTTGTAATCTTTGGAAATTATAGGGATGAGGTGTGATTTCCAAAATTTTTGAAACCACAGACATGTGGTGTGATTTTTGAAACTCTGTTAGAAATGGAACCTGTGGGCAGTCAAGGACTTTCCTTGTGGCTGACGATTTATGAAGAAAATTACAAATAATCCCAATCATTCCCTACAAGAAATGTAAAGTTTTATTTTCATTTGATTAATACATGAATCTAATTAAGTTATTTTTGTGCAGGATCTTGTTAGCTGCAAGAAGTATGGAAAGATTCACAGAGAAAAATGATTCAAGTATTGCATATAGAATGGTTTGTTGTGTTGGAGATCATAGTCAGGGATATCATCCATGATATAGATATATATGCCCTTGAAGAATATCGAGAGATGTAGAAACTTGTTGAGGGATTATTTCTTGTGGCTAAATGTTTCAAAATAATTGTCTCAAGGTGTTTGTATGCAATTGGTTTGTTATGATAGTTTGTTTAGTTGTCAATTAAGAAGTTACAAGTCTTTGTGAAAGGGTATGCCTTTTCACCCAAACTAAATCCTTGTTTATATAGGGCATCATTTTGATGATAAATAAAGATATAGAGTCATAATACATTTTTTGTACAATGAAATTTGGTCTTGTCTCTTGAAAATGCATGACTAGAGAAGAACAATTATACAGTTTGTATTCATTTGGATTTAATCAATACTTATTTCAATATAATTCTAGTTGTTCTTTCATTCCTAATGGTATTTTTCTTCATTTAAACCTGATCAGTTCTCTTTGATAATGTATTTCATATAGATGATTCAATGTGCTATCTTATGACATAATAATTTGAATTAGTTTCAGTTTGATCATCAGTTTGAATATTGGTTGTCAAGGCTTCACTATGTCTTATTGGTCTTTCATAAAGAAGTTAAAATCCATAAGACTAATTGGAAAAACACATTAAAATTATTATGCATATAGATTCCTTTGGGGTAATGGTCTTACTTTAAAAGTAATTTTTTAAAACCATCTCACAGGGTTATACTTAGGATCATTTTAAATTAAATTGATAATACTCTTAGGGGATAAAGACACTAGTCTAATACTGATTTAAGGTGTTTTAATCACGCATCTTTAGGGCAATTCCAATCAAGAATAATATTTACATTTTACAATTCATTTACACAAAAAAAAACATTTATTTACATATTTATTAAATTACAAGCAATATGTTATTATAAAGAAGCATTTAAATATTTAATAGTTGTGATATTCACAATTCGATCTGTCCCAAGCATTCACTTTCCATCTTGAAAGATCACTCAAGTTTTATATACATTGTTATCTTTCATAAAAATCCTTGAACCTAGTTATTAGGTCAAGGTATAGGCCCGTCCGCCTTGGTTCTATAGATCCTAAAGTGCAGGGGAGGAGGATCATAATTAATCACTCTCATTTGTTGGCCAAGTCAATTGGAAGATCCCATAATTGAGTAGGAAAACTCATAGGATTTTAAATCTGTTGATTTGGGAACTAATATATTGGTGACTCTGATGAGGAGTTGTATATGAGTATTATTGAAGTTTACCTAGAAGCTCTGGTGTTAATTTTATGAAGATAGGAATGACAGTTCAAGTTTTTCCCATCCGAGTCACACAATGGATTGGAGATTCTACTAGAAAATTGTTGATAGGATTTCCAGAATCTTTGGTGATTGAATATAGACTCTATTGGAGACCTGAACCCAAATAAGAAAAACAATATTTTCCTCTAAGTGAGGTGGCGACTCTACAATAATTTATGATTAATAGTATGTATTGCAAAAGGGTAAGTCAATATCCTAGAAACTTATATTTAAAGTACATGTGGGTTAGAAGATCCCTTAATAAAGGACATAACAACCATATTGAGTAAACTCCAATAGTAAATTTGAATAAGAATAAGAGTCCTATCTCAAAAATGACATTTGTGGGATATAAGAAGTTCCCTAATAGATAAATATTTTTAAATGAAGAAGAAGTTCCCAAATCAACTCATCACAGTTACGGGAATAATGATGAAAAATGTAATCTTTTTTCCTAAATAGATATGGAAGAGCATGATCTTCAGCATGAAATGAATCATGAAGAAGAAAATAAAGAAGAAAAGGGTAAAAAATGGGATTCTATTTTTTGTGAGATAGCTAATTTGGTCTTAGATAATAAAGAGATGGTTAAGGCTCTTAGAAGGAAACTAGATGAAATATTAAAGAAAATGAGAATATAGAGAAGTGCACACAATTCACCAAGCAAAAAAATAAATAAAGATGAAAGACCAAGAGAAGAAAGACAGAGAGATGAGAGGATGAGGAAGAAATAATTAAAGTAGACAGGACAACAAGGGATGATAGAACTTCTCAATAGAGTCCTCCTCACAAAAGGAATGGAGAGCGGGTTTTCAACACTGGTCATCCTAATCCATTTTTGAGCCTAAAAATGGGGAAAGAAGTGGAAATAATGACAATGGAAATGAACAATATGGTAATTGGAGACAACCAAACAATAAAGGAAATCATGACCATGGCAACCCAAGGCAAAAAAAATATTGGTAACCAGTATAATGGTGGTTAGAACTACAAAGGAAATAATCAAGGAAGCATGAACCATCAAAATCATAGACCAAGAATAAACAATCATGGTGGACATAATGTTGGGTTAAGAGAACCTATGCTGATTGAGAGATACATGCAGTTGGGTTTTGGTAGGATAGTAGGCTATCCAAATCCTATCCAAAATGAAGTGAGGATAGTTATTCCAAATTTCACTGGTAATGGAACAGAATCTATTGAACAACATGTGATAAATCTAAAAAATACCATTGAAGAATTCAAAATCCACCATGAAATTATTTGTACAATCCTTGATTGAAGATTCTTATAATTGGTATAGGGGATTGCTAGATGGGTCAATTTCCATTTTTCAACACAATCCATTGATGAATTTGGTGATCATACTGATACTTGTTTTTCTTCTCATGTGTTAACTAGTATTAAAAAGAATTTTAATGAATCTATGGCAAAATTTGATAAAATATTTAATAAAGTGTTGAATAGAATACCAAGGGATATTAGGCCTATTGATTCTTTCATAATTGATTTTTACTTAAGTTATTTCAAAAGTAAGGTCCATTATGATATTAGGTCATGGAGGCCAACCACATTACTGTGTGTGATTTTTGTACCTATTTAAGAAAGACACGACACTTCAATAGATCATTGCATTAGCTAAAAAGGGGTTAGATGAGCATATAAAACCAACTAATATCAACCTATTGCTTTCTAACTAAGAAGAGTGTGATTAATAACATAATAGCCCTAAAAAATGAGTGAGATTAAGGAACAAGGAAAGATTGTGGATATGATTAAAGTTGCTAACTTTGGGGAGGAGTCTATGGCTACCAGTTTGAAGAATTGGACTGAAGCTATTAACAAGGGTAAAGCCTTTGGGGAGCTGGGCACTAAAGTGCTGACTATGGAGGAAAAGATCAACAAAATGAGTAAAGAAGCTTAATTTAGCAAAATTGAGGTGCATTTTTCTTCTCTGGAAAAAAAGGTGGAGAAAATGGAAATGATGATAAAAAAAATATGTGATCAAAGCTTCAATATCCTGAAAGTTTCTGTTGAGCAGTTCAAGAATTTAATGGACAGGTTCGAGGCTATCAAAGGGGAGGAGAGTAAGGACTCCAAGGAGGGTTTGGGGCCTGGAATCCTCACCCGTGCAAGTATAAAGAAGAAATATACAGATCTCAAAGACCTCAAAATCTTGGTGGGCAATATGGAGCTTCTCGCTAAGCAAGCTAAAGATCTGATGGAGACTATCTAGCTCCCCGTGTGTTGTATTTTCCTTTCGGGCTATCTTTTTTTTCTTTTTGGATTGTTGGGCGTCGGGTCCTTGTTTCTCCTATGTCTCATCTTTTGGTAACTAACTGATTAGCTTTGTCTATCTTCTGATCTTTTGTACAAGGTTTTGAGACCTTTCAAATCCTACTTTTACTTAATCAAAACATAATAGCCCTCATATTATGCTACTATCAGTGACATATATGACTTAGCATGAAATATTTGAATTAAAATAAACTATTTAATCATTAAACAATGCATTCTAGATCTAAAAGTGGAGATAATAACAATGTCTAAACATGAAAAGCTAAATGAAACATGAATCTAAATGAATCCTAGCAGCATAACAATGCATTTTCAATATGAGACGAAGGCTTATTTGCTCTCAAAAATGCCTTCTATTTATAGAAGAATGAGGAGAGAGCAGGGGGACAAGGTGCATTAATGAGTTGAAAATCTCATTAATGGTGTGTAAGAGCAATAAATGCCAAAGGCATTCAATAGGCATGGGAGAGACATGGGCTTAAGGAATCTTCATTAATAAGGCATTAATGAGGCATTAATGAGATCCTTAAAGAAGCATGGGAAGGGTGCAAGAGGGTGGCTTGAGAAAGTGGACTTGAGCAAGGAATCTTGAGATTCCTTGACTTTCTCAAGTGGGTGGAGTCCTTAATCATTCCTTAATGGAATGTGACAACATTAGGAGGTGGGTTAGGATAGAATTAGGATTAGAATTAGATTAGCATGGGGTGAATAGTTTGGGATGGGTTAGAACCTAGGGTAGAAGTGGTTGAGATAGGTTAGATTAGGGTTTAGGGGAATATAAATGAAATGAATTAAACTTATTTAATTCATTCAAAAATAGGATATTAATTATTTAAACAATTAATTTCTTTTTAATAATCAATAGGACTATAGCCATTTTAATTAAATTAATTAGGCTAGGGGAATGGGCTCATTTGCAAGTGAGCAATTGATTTAGGGGTTTATTTAATTCCTTTATAATTAAATACTATAGCCATGTTTTAATTTGATTTGATTTAATTGGTTTGAATTGATTTGAATTGTATGGCTATAATAGTTAATATAATTCACTAATAAAAATCACCTAGGACTTTAAATTTGATTTAAAATGAATTACGCCAAAGTAACATTGTCATGACATAATTGGGGGTATGATCACACTAAAGTCAAATAGGTTCTATAGTTAGAACAGACCAAATACAGGTGGTTACAATTACAGTAGGCCTTCAAAATTGTTGTTACTATTGAAAATGATAGGAAATTTGTTGGGAGGGTAAACAAGAGAGAGGATGTAAAATTATATAATCCTAAGGCTCTGAAGAAGGATGATCTAAAATAAATCATGGATATGCTTAAGGATTTGAAAACTAAACAAGCCTCAAATGATAGACCACTATTTCATCAAAATTATAGGCTTGGATTGTAGGACATACCATATAACACAAATTGGAAAGATGGTAAGCCTCAAAGACAAAATTATACTAAGGAGAACCCAGACCCATTGAGGAGAAATAATCACTTGGTGGAAAGTGATCCTTGGTGTGATGCATGTAGATTACCACATTCTCCTAAGAATTGTGTCATAGCCCAGAGTTTGTAGGAGGAAGAAGATAAGAATGATGACCAACAACCCACGGTGAATGCCATCTCAACTAAACCCTTTTGGGGAAGAGATGATTACAATTCTTTTGAAGAAGAATATATATATGATTGTGATTTAAACAGAATATATTAGTGTGATGTACAAAGGGAGGAAGCTTCAACATTAATGAGATTGATAGATAAAGAAAAGGAAGCTTATACCATTGAAGCAGTTGAGGAAGCAAGGAGTAATTACCGGTTGAGAAATAGAATAATGAGTGAAGATCAAGGAAAGTCTAGTGGAATATTTGCCAAAGTATTTGAGAAAAAATGATGCTCAAAAGTAGGAACTGAAAAGGTAGAAACTCCAAGGTTAACAAAGCCAATATACAAGCCAACAGTCAGTAAAAATTTTGTATTTGGTAATTCTTTTATATCTAATGCATTATCAAAGGTGAAATTTTTTGTTCCTTTTCTTGAAATGATGAAAATTATAGAATATAAGAATGAAACCTTGACAATATTGTCTAATGTAAGTGATGTTTCTAAAGAAGAGTCTAATCAGGAAAAAGTAATGAAGAAACCACCAATTATTTATCTAGGCACCTCTGTTACTAAAAAAGGAACACAAATAGATCATTTTTATCTTACATTGTTAATTAGCAACGAGTTCATGAAAAATTGTATGATAGACTCGGGAGCAACAGTAAATATCATGCCATCAGAAGTTATGAAGGAGATTGGAATAAAAGTTGATACCACGTATGGAAAATGTTATGCTATGGATAATCGAACTATGCCTGTTGTTGGAATAATGAAGAATGTAGAATTTAAATTCCCTGCTTGTCCTAAAGTGTCATATAGAATTGATATTATTGTGGTTGAAGGACCTGCAAATTATGGAATGTTTTTTTCTAGACAATGGTCTAATTTAGTAGGTGGGCATATTCAATTGAATCTACCTTATGGTACTATTCCAGTGCATGGCAGGGAAGTGAGAATTGATAGGGAGCCTACAGCATCATATATCATTGAAGATGTCGATCCAGAGAAGGTGAATTTTTTTTTCCATACCAATATGGACAATTTCAAAGTAAATATTACTAAAAATGCAATGCAAGATACTGAACAAATTAAAATTGATGCAAAAGGATCAAAATATGATATGGAAAATGTATTTTGATGGTGCATGTAGTAAGGAAGGGAATGGTGTTGGAATTATATTTGTTTCTTCTAATGGAAAATATTTTAAATATTCATTCCTTTTGACTTTTGAATGTAAAAATAATGTTGTCAAATATGATGCTCCTTTATTAGGCCTTAGAATTGCAAATAAGCATGGAATAAAAATACTAATTGTCTATGGTGATTCAGAATCAATTGTTTCTCAAGTTAAAAATAAATTTGTTACCAAAAACTCAAAAATAAAATGGTATATAAATGAGGTTTGGGATTACATAGAATTTTTTGATGCATTTGCATTTAACTGGATTGATAGATCAAAAAATATTCTAGCAGAATTTATGGATAATTTAGCTGTCAGGCACAATGACATCCCATTTGATGAGATAACACAAGTGGAAATCAAAACTAGGCCAGCAATACCAGATAATGTACAAAATTGGTAGATTTTCAAGGATGACTAGGATGTAATGAGATTTCTCACAAGTGAATAACAATATGAGGACCAACTCATAGATTGGAATGAATATTTGGAAAAGGAGGAGGGTAAATAACTTTTGTTTGGAAAAGAGGTTGTTCAACTAAAGAAAAACAAGATTCCTAAGGGGTTAGTTGCATTAGAGAGGATTTTTTAAGATAAAGATAGAGTGGAGTTAAACTCAAGCCCTGTGAATAATAATGATGTGGAAAAAATAAATCTAGGAAATGAACATACTCCTAAGGAAGTATTCGTAGGGAAGAAACTTACTCCTAAAATTAGAACAGAGATAATAGCCTTGTTAAGAAAGTATTGACATGTATTTGCATGGTCATATGATGACCTCAAAGCATATATAGAAGATCTATTTCAGCATGAGATACCTCTAAATCTAAAAGCAAAACCATTTAGGAAAAGGAAACATCCTATACATCCATCCTTGGCTCCAAAAATGAAAGAAGAGTTGATGAAATTAAGGGATGCAGAAATCATCAAGCCAATTAGACATTCTACATGAGTATCTAATTTAGTACCTTTTAGGAAAAATAATGGTGGCACTTGGTTGTGTGTATATTTTAGAAATTTAAATGTGTCATCATTAAAGGACAACTATGCTTTGCCTAAAATGCAAGCTCTACTGCAAAGGGTGACAGGAAATGAATTACTATCCACGATGGATGGGTTTTCAGGGTATAACCAAGTGAAGGTAAAGGAAGCATAACAATACAAGAAAGATTTCACAACACCATGGGGGACATATGTGTATGCAAGAATGCCATTCAAACTCACTAATGATGGAGATACTTTCCAAAGTGCTATGAATGTAGATTTTGAAGGTTTGATCGATTATATACTAATTGTCTACTAGGATGATTTAGCTGCATATTCCAAGAAAGATGAAGATCAGTGCAATCACCTGGAGAAATTTTTCTTAAAAGCATTGGAGTACGAGATATCACTTAATCCTAAAAGGTGTCATTTTCAGTCACAGAAGGTAAATTACTAGGGCATATAGTATCAAAATAAGATGTGAGGATAGACCCTAAAAGGATTGTTGCCATAGATAAAATCTAGATGCCTAAAATAGTCAAGGCCATCCAATCCTTCTTTGGAAAAATCATTTTTTTTAGGAGGTTTGTATGAATTTTTTTTTAAATTGTAAAATGAATTGCTAAGATGCTCAAGAAAGGAGCAGAAATTAAATGGAAAAATGAAGCTTTGGAAGCATTCACAAATAGTAAAAGAGAAATAAAGGAAGACCCTATGTTAAAATATCCATATTTTTCAAAACCTTTTCAATTTTTATCTTTTGCTTTGTATCACACGATAGAAGTTGTTATGTTGCAGAAGAATGATGAAGGGTATGATCAACTTGTGGCATTTTTCAGTAAAACTCTTCAAGCAGTAGAATTGAACTATGACATCAATGAAAAACAAGGTTATGCATTGGTGAAGGTAGTAAAATTATTTAGACCATATTTGGTAGGAGCAACTGTGATAGCCTATGTGCCAAATGTTGTAATAAAGGACATACTCAGACAAGCAGAAACCACTGGTAGGAGATGCAGATGGATTGATCAGATTCAATAATTCAATATAGAAATCTAGATCACCAAGTTGATAAGAGTTCAATTCCTTGTAAATCTCATGGTAGATACCAATTTAGAGGCAACTCAAGTACATCATGTAGGGTTGGAAAATACAGAGGTAAGTATTGAACGATGTCCCTGGTATAAAGATAATTTTTTCTATTTAAGACATATGAAATGTTGAGAGGGCCTCAATGATGGTCAGAAAAGAACAATAAAGCTCCAGGCATACAGGTATGTATTAATCCAAGGAGATTTATATTGGAAAATAGAGATTTTGTCTTATTGTTTTGTTTAGATGTGTATCAGGCAACTGAAATCCTTGAGGAATTACATGAGGGAGTTTGTGGTGGACACTTCTTAGAAAAGACTACAAAACACAAGATCTTACATGCTAGATACTATTGGCCTCATCTTTTCAAGGATTGTTAGTCTTATGCCAGAAGTGTGAGTCATGTCAGATTTTTTTGGGAAAGATAAAATATGATGGAGCCTTACCTCTTAGACCTCTACACATTGAAGAGCCCTTACAAATGTGGGGCATTGATTTCATTGAAGATATTTCTGACAAACCAAGTGGAGGTCATAGATGGATCTTAGTGGCAACATACCACTTAACCAAATGGGTTGAAGCAATCCCAACCAGGTAGGCCACAAGTAAAGTGGTAAGTAGATTCTTAATAGAAAACATTCTGACCAGATTTGGAGTCCCACATAAAATTATGGAAAACAATGGTATGTGTTTTAGATCAAAAGAGTTTTCCAATTTCTGTGAAACATATAGAATTGTGATATCATATTCATCACCACACCATCCATAAGGAAACAGTCAGGCATAGTCAAGTAATAAAAACATCTTAAAGATAATAAAGAGGATGTTAGATTATAATAAGAGAGAATGGGATTCAAAGTTAAGTTTAGCACTATGGGCCGACGGAGTTACTAGTAATAAATCTACAAGTTTTTCTCCATATGAATTGGGTTATGGGAAGGAAGCTAGATTGCCTTTAAATAATTTGCTCCCAGGATATAATTTTGTCATAGAGGAACAACTTGAAGATATTAATTTTATGGAAGAAAGACTTGATCAATTGATTGAATTAGAGGAAGTTAGAAGAGAAGCTCAGGAAAATAATATCAAGAAGCAGCAACAGGTCAAACTCTTGCATGACAAAAAGTCACATAACATGGTATTCAAAGAGGGTGATTGGTTGCTAAAATGGAATGCTAAGGATCAAGACAAGGGGAAACATGGGAAATTTGAAGCATTGTGGCTTGGTCCATATGTCATTGCATCCAAAGGAGGACTGAATTCTTATTTCTTGCAAGATATTGATAGAGAAATTCAAGAATTCTCGATGTACATGCTCAATACCTAAAAAAAAAATTCTCTTAGAGGGACAGGGAGTATTTCTAACCTTTAGAATAGAATATTCTTTTTTTTTATTTTGGTTTTTTCTTTCTATTTTTTAGTAGTTTGTTATGGTCTGCTTTCTAGAGATAACCAGAATCTCACTATGTCCATGTATGAACATATGTCCCCAGAAAGAACCACTGTTGGCACACAAATTTTCAATTTAATTTTGCCTCCCATATAGAATATTTTGAGCTTCTATTTTGAATACTTTATGTTTACATTTTTAATTAATCCATAAAAATAGTTACTGTTGGTTTTCCATGTGCGGGATTGAAAGATGGTGGAAGAAGCTAACTCAGCGGATTCTCGATTAGTGAATGATGAAAACACTTACTACCTTGGCGGAACTCCTTTGTTTGGGAAAAGGGAATTGGAAATGAGAATTAATCATAGAACGTACGAAGGAAGTGAAATTCCCAAAGATCTAAAGAATAAAACATGTGGAGAGGTTGTGACAGTTTAAATGGCAGACAGTGAAGGATTAGCGACTAAGTATTTATTTTGATCGCCAACTCATGAGGTCATGAGAAGCTAAGTGTTATCAGGTTGAAAGTTAGCAAATGGATGTCATGTATATTCAATTTTATAAGCTAAAGGTTTTGCATTGCCCTGTCGTTGGCTCACGGGATGAAAAGGAATATTCTTCTTAGGCTGGCGAGTTAGCGAGCAATTGCCACATGGGGGTGTTCAGATGCTACGGTGATAAAGGTTAAGTTTCTTGATTGTTGCTAGCTCACAGGTTCTCAAGGAAGTTTGTTCTTAAGTTGGAGAGCTAGAAAATGACTGCCATGTGTCCATAATGTTAAAGACCAAAGGTTGTCTCTAGCTCATGGTAGTTAATGAGGATAGTATAAAAGGTTGGAGAATTGGAAACAAATAGTTTGTCGTTAGTTGTTGTTGGGTCATTGCAGTTTATGAACTTAACATTTTGAGGTCGTGATTTAGCAATAGAGTATGTTTCCTTTTGTCGCTATATTATGAGGGCTTGAGGTAGTTAGAAAAACAAGTTGAGAGTTAGTGATGGATGGTTTGATTGCCTTGGCTGCCAGCTCATGAAGGTTTGAAGATTTGACATTTTTAGTTGGAGAGCTGGAGACAACAATTAGTCGATGATGATCATATTTTTCCATTAGTATACAAAGGAAACATTTTTGGAACCATCAGTAACATGATCACCGAAAGACAGGTTACAATGTAAACCAACGACATGGCCTAAAGAGTAACCCAATAGAGCAGTTAACAATGTAAACTAAAAGGAAAATTCACAGAGGAACCCGACAGACAAGTTCATAATGAAAATCGATAGTTAGTCGACAGAGAAAACCCATAATCAGAATGTTTATAGAGACATCACTGAGGAAAGAATATAAAGCAAACCGAACACCAGTCTACTGAGAGATAGTTTTATTTCAAGAAATGTGGATCAGACTTACACGTCAAATAAAACACTTAAGTTTTATATTTATCTTTAAAGGACATCTTTAAAACCATTCCTTGAGGGAAAAGCAAAGCAAATGTAATTGTTTTAATCAGTCTAACTGATTGTAAACATGCAAACTAGGATATCAAGGTCAAGTTGTAAGCCTTTGATCATAGAGTTATCATTGTGCGTGAAACCTAAAATAGGTCAATCCACTGTATAAATAGATGTGTAATCAATCAAAACAAGATGATGTGATGATGATTGTAGCTGAGGAGCACATCTATGGATCAGACTGAGAGTTTTATGCAGAAGAGAAGCAAAATATGAAATCAGTTATCCAGAACTAGATTCAAGGCTACCAAGAAGAACAAAGGTATTAATCAATCACTATAGGTGATACATTATACATGTGAACTTAAAGGGTTTGTATTTAGCAATTTAGGATTGCATATCTCCAGGTCAATAAGTATTTTTTACTGCATTCTAACAAGTGTAGCAAATAGAAGAAATCCTTTAAGAAGGTGGATTTAACAATCCTATGTAAATCTCTTTACCAAGTGCACACTAAATAGTGTTGCTAAATCTCTTAACAGAGTAGACCTTAACCAGTCTAAACATGTTACTCCTAACAGGGTAAGATCATCAGAAGTGATCAAACTTGTAAGCCTTAACTAGCCCCTTCCATTCTGCAGATAGCAAATTTTTATGGGTTTCATCCCCACTGCATTTTTTACCTTCTAACAGGGGTTTTCTGCGTTACCAAATCTTGTGTCATGTGTTATTACATTTCATGAATGTTTACATGCAAATTGATTTTATGATTTGATATTACATACAAAAATATAGAATAGCACATATGGTCAGTAATACAAGGAATTGATTACTAAAGGATAAAAGTTAATTGATAAAAAAATTTAAGGGTACTAATTCACCCCTCCCCTCTCAGTACACACCATTCCAGTATTCCAATAATTGGTATCAGAGCTAGATCTCTTATTTGGAAAAGTTTAAATCACTTGAGAGAAAAGATCATACTATGGAAAGGTATAAGCTAGACAAAATTATTGAGAATCTGAAGTTAGAGATAGATCTTCTATGAGAAATACAAAGCAGCAAGAATAAAGATGAGAGAGCTATTAGATGAAAGAAAGGTTAAGGCATCTTTCTGTAATGAAATAGACTATCATGAAGAAGAGATACCTGATTTGTTTGAGTCATCAAGATCTACATATAGAAATACATCAGACACATATGAAGGAACCATCACAAGTCTAAATATAATCAATCAACATATGATAGAGCAAGTAAGGATACTAAAAATTGGTCAAGAGACACAGATGGTAAGGATGATTGGTTTTATGAATAATGCTAGACAAGTTGAAAAAGAAAGAACATTAGCTATTGATGACAGGAGGAAGATCAATGAAAAGCTATAAGAAAGAGAGACAGAGATACAAACTTTTACTGAATATCTTCATGAGATCACCAATCAAATAGTTCTTATGAGTCATGAGGCAAATCGAGTGAACATAGAACTCAATGGGAAATTGGAAGCTATTGGTGAGCTAAGAGAAGAAAATGAAAGACTGAAGCATGAAGTGAGGATTCAACAGCAACACAATGATATGATCAAGAAAGCTGAAGAGAGTACCAAAAGAATCAATGATTTTCTAAATGGACAAAGAAGAGTCAACAACAATACTAGACTAGGGTATACTGAACATAGAGAATCATCAAATTAATCTAATCAAAAATATGTCTACACAAATTCAAGACCAAGGAAGCAGTCATGCAACCACTATGGGAAACCAGGCCACACTTCAAATGTTTGCAAAGCTAAAGGAATTCCTAAATCCACATCTTCATTCATAGGAAATTTTTATAACTATAACAAGCATGGACATAAAGCATATGAATGTAAATCCAAGGTGAAACAACCAAAGAAGGAATCCTACATGGAAAAATATTATCCTACTTGCAAAATGCGTGGGCACACATCTCTTGAATGCAGAAAGAAGAAAAGGCAAGCATGGAAGCTAAAAGAACAAGATAATGCTTATCAACCAAGAAGAGTCGGTAACTCATATGTTTGGGATTACAAAACATGGGAAAATTGCAGAGCATGTGGAAGATATGGTCACATAGCTGCAAACTGCATGAGGAAATGGATGAGAAGGTCTAGAGATTGGACTAGCCCTCGAATGGAATGCTTACATTGTCATAGGGTTGGTCATCTAAGAAAGGACTGTAGAGACTGAGTGACAGAGAAAAGCACTTTTTTCAATGGCAATACCACTAAAGACATCAGGAAGATGAGAAACAAAATGTGGAGGAATGCTACCAACATTGATGATGCTAGAACAAGCAATGAAATTGGTGACACATTATCCAATGGATTTGGCGATGTCACCACCCCCACCTAAGATGAACAAGTAAGTATGGAAATGCACTATACCAAGCTATATTTTACATCAGTTCCATTATACAATGGTAATATACTAAACTAGCATGAATAAAGATGCACTATGGTATTACTTGTTATGAATTTGTGAATCCAATCTCATCGGTCAATCCATACCGAGAATCATCAGTATACATATAAAATTTGAGTTGTTAGTGTAAACTGAGCATCATTGATAATCATGTAAAAAGACATTGAAGTCTTTGCCTATATATAGAGATCCATTGGTAAACAAATGAAAAGTGCAACCAAATTGACACTTACCCTGAGCATCGCATGTTCACCGAGAATAAAGTTAGTGTGTTCCCCGAGAAACTCACTCTTCAAACACTGAGAAGTGGGTGAAGCATTAATTACACCACTTAGGGAATCATCTATAAAAAGGTGATGGAGAGCTCATTCGTTCACCATGTGATTACAAGCAAAGAGCAGTGACCCAATTGCAGAGAGACTCACAAGAAAACTCACGAAATTTGGACTAATTCACAATAGCTACAACAGGTTAAGTAAGTAACTAAGACTCATTGAAGCTCATAGTTTATTTGTGGGAAAAGCCCTAATTTTCAGAAAATAATGGCAACCACATCTCGCATCTCCAAGATCAAGATTGCAAAGGATAAGAAAGTTAATTTGATTAAGAACACTACCTGTGAAGAGCCCAAGTACAAGTTTTGTCCCGAGGTTGCTTCACAACCTGAAAACACTGGTGCGTTCTCAAGAATACCACCTAGGGTTTTGCTGATCGAGGATGTCTGCGCCTATATCCACTGCAAAATTGTATAAATTTGAGATCTGGAAGTTGAGGAAGCTTACAAGAAGCTTTGCATAGATGGAACCATCAAGGATGAACATAAACACATTGAAGTGAAAGGGATGACAAATGCCCTGATGTTCCCAAATGAGTTCAAGACTAAATGGATCCAAATTGTTATTAGACAGGTACATGACTGATAGATGTGGCTGGATGAGCCAAAACATATCACTAAGGATGTTATACACGTTCTGACCAGTTATCCAGTAACCGACAAGGCAAAAGCACTCAAACATTCTCCTTGAGCCGACATAGAAAAGATGAAAGGTGCATTTTGGGATGGCAGAGGATTGAAGGTAAACTCCATCACCAATCCAAAACTAAAGTTCAATGCATGTGTATTGGGATACAAGATATTCCAAGCCAGTTGGTTAAACAACATTGCAAGTGGAGCTGTTGACACCGCCCATAAGATTGTGAAGAAAGGCCTACAACTGGATCTATCCAAGATTCTACTGAAGCAATTGGAGGAGAACATGAGGAAAATTAGGTTAGCAAGGTCTAATTAATGTAAGTTTAGTTCACTCCTCATGTGTATATTCTTCTATTTTCAAGAATTTTTCCCATCTGTCGGTAATGTCAATTGGGACACTACCCGACTAGTGACAATTCAAATTAGTGAATATATTAAGTCACTAGGGACAACTTCACATCAGTTATGGATGAATATTTCACTAGATTCAAGGAAAGAATGTAGAAAATAATGAGGATACCAGAACAACTAGTGGATCAATACAAATATGATATTTGTTTCATGGTGGATGATGAGACCGTTTACTGTCTCTATCATATTAATCTTTATACTCTATTTTTAAGTATTACCAGAACAATTATGGACTTATAATCAGTTGAACTCATGTCAAAGTACAGATAGAACCATTAAACCTATGGGTAGAAGAGATATGTCATATTGTGCCAATATTATATATATATATATATTGCAGTATTTCATATAATAGTCAGAATGTGTGTTCTAATATCTGGATTAATTTGATTAGGCCATTTGTATGAATATCTTTGCATGATAAATAACCTACCAGGAAATAGGAGTCACTTGGGAGTGGTCGACAACATTCAAAGAGATCGATAAAGACCAGCTACGGATGGATAACCATCATGGCATCAGAAGACATGGCTACTGCAAATAAGGAGCCACTATTTCAGAAATGCATGAACGAAGCACTGCTATATTCCTTCCGCACTTCTAGCATATTGACTCGATCGCCTAGACTTCATTAAATATGTTGTGGGCTGTTGTGTTTCCTATTTTTTTCTCTCTGGCGTAGTTTTTAGTTAGAAGGTTCCTTTTCTGTTTTAGAATAAAGAATTCAATCCTCTATTTATAGGGAGGAGATTGTTATTTTGTAAGTTCAAAGATTTTGGAATACAATGTTTTGATTGTATCTTGTACAACAAGTTCATTTTCAGTTTCACGTACCACTCTCATGTAATCAGTTCTTGGAATACAATGAAGTAACTTTTGGTTTATATTTTGTGTTCATAGATTAACTGAAGCTGACCAAGGGGGCCCACTTGGGAGGTGGATTAGAGTAGAAGTAGAATGTATTTACTTCCTACATTTCTAGTATTCTAGATAGAAGATTATAGTTTCTTCTTGCAGCATTGTACTTTGTGAATGTTCCTGCAGGACTTGCAAGGATAGTTATAGTGAATGCTCTAGGTTGAAAGAATAGGCTTAAGTAGAGTTTACAATTTGTAATGTTCATTTTAGTAAGGAGTGGGTGTATTTCCTTTCCTCTAGCCCTAGCATAGAATCCTTTCATGCTTTTTACTTTCCTGCAGCATAGGTAGAGTGACTCTTTAAGGAACTTAGTACACATATTGTGCCATACCATTTCAAGTATACATCCCTAGGTTAAAAATTAAATGCACCTCATGATGGGAGAAGTGATCCTTAGATTGAATAAACTATTCCTTAGAGAGGCTTTGGGCATGATTACTAAGCACCTATTGTGAGGCGGTTCATTTTTGGTACCGTTGCCAGGGATGGTGTCAAACTGAGAAAATTTCTAAGTCATTTTTATTTCGAAGATAATTTTTAGTGGTCGTAGTTTTAAATTTGCTTCACCAGTGTGAAGAATTAATTTGCATGCATCGAAGGCGAAGAAGAAGAGATGAATATGGCTGATTTCTTCTAGGAGAGCCTAGGAATTTGAATGAGTGAGTTGAAGAAGTTCAATTGCCTTTTGTTGACGCAAGTCCCAGGTTTCCTGCAACATGTTCCATTGGAGTAGAGCCTTTTGATATAAGTGGTCTTCGGCCTTTTGCTAAAATCTTGGCCAACTTTCTTGATAATTCTAACCCAAATGCACCGTTTGTTAACAATCATGTGGCTAATATTCCTTTCCAATAGAAACACCAACTCCCAATACCTCCAGTAATGGCACAACCTACTTTTATGTTTCTTCTACCGAGCCTTATAAACAATGTCAATCTCAAAAATATACCCTCTGCTGCACTTCTGAAGTTTTATGGGCCGATAACCAAAAATCCTGACACCTTTTTGTTTGAGTTTGACATCCTCTATCGTAGCTTTGACTATAACATTGATGCCCACAAACTCAAGCTATTTACAGTAACACTAAAGGAGTCGGCCTTACGATGGTTCATGGGCCTAGGAGCAAATGCAGCAGGCACATGGGATGAGATGCAGACTCTGTTTCTACAGAAATACAAAGAATATTGCAAGGGGAGTGACCCAAGGGGAGATGACATTTTTAGAATGTCGCAAAAGAAGGATGAAACCTTGGAAGACTATGTTTCACATTTTTTATACACCATGCAGAAGAATCCCCAACATGTTCTAGCGGAGGATTCACAGAAACTAGTCTTCTTAAGAGGAGTGAACGATGGCTATTTGGAAGCATTGGACCTCATGGCTGGTGGGAACATATCCCAATATTCTTGGGATGACCTCTAGAAAATATGTCTCAACTACTCCAGATCAAGTGGGAAGAAAAGCAGAGGATATCGGTCTATAGTCATTAAAGGGAGCAGTTCAAGCATTTTTAAGTTGGAGATATCTAATTTGCTAGCGGATTTCAAGAAAGACATCATTAATGATGTTTCTATGCATCTCAACACCATGACTGCCAAGAAGACACATGCAGATGCTAAATTGCAGGTAGCTGAGTACTGTCCACATTGTTGTAAATAAAAGAAAGACCGTGGATGCAAGTTGGTGGCGAACCTAAAAAATCAACATTTGCCTACTGAGTACATGAAGATAGAAGGAGATGATGAGCAAGTGTTCTTTGTTGCTTAATTTCGACCATGGGCTTCATGACAAGATATGCCTCAAGACCCATTACAATTTTCAACTCCTTACAATAGTCAATGGTAAAACCAAAGCTATCAAAATCCTTCGCAGTACTCTCAGCCAGCCTAGAATAACCAATGGCCTAACCAACAAAATAACTAGTGGCCTAGCCAAAAAAATAACCAATGGCCTAACCAGCAAAATAACCAATGGCCCAATCAACAAAATCAATGGCAACCACCGCAAGGAAATTGGTAGCAAAATAACCAATGGAGGGGGCCTCCATAGTGGTCTAACCAAAATCCTTCTTTTCCACAACTGCCATCGCCAGTCCCATCTCCTACAACCACTAGCCCTAATCCAAAGCAAACCCAATTTCCTGCTCACCCACAACCAAATCCAAATAGCAAGAAAAAACAATAGCCAATGTATACTACTGATACATAGCAATACCCTGCCTACGCACTTGAGATATTTGATATCCATTTGAGGTCTGATACTACTATTTTTGCACCTGAATATCCTATTATCATAGAAGTTGCAGACACTCCTGTAGCATTAGCACCTCTTCCAGAGGCTACATTACAAGATACCAACCAATCAACTCCAGAATCCAACAAAACTAATGTTAAAACCTTAGTTGACCCTCCTTTTCCAAAAATTCTCACCATATAAAAGCCTATATCCCAAGAAGAAATGTCGTTTGACATTCTTGAGCAGCTGAAAAATATGCACATCCAAATACCTATGTTTCAAGCTATCAAAGATGTTCCTATTTTGGAAAATCTATTAAGGACGCATGCCTTAAAAATCCTGGAAGGAAAAAGAAGGACCCTCAAATAGTTCATGTCATAGGGAAACTTGCTGATATCATGTTGGGAAAGGTAGTTATACCCAAGTATTCAGACCCTGGAAGTCCAGTAGTTTACTTGATAATTAATGGATAATTTGTTAAAAATACTTTAGTTGATTTGGGAGTAGCCATAAATGTAATGACCAAAGGTACAATGCACAGACTAAGTATAGAGGGTTTGAGAACAACTCCAATAGTGTTACAACTTGCTGACAGTTCAACAGTCACTCCAGATGGTCTTATAGAAGATGTGGTAGTCACCTTAGACTCATGGGAATACCCTGTAGATTTTCTCATCTTATCACCAAAAGTAAACTTTGCTGGCTATCCAGTCATCCTAGGGAGACCTTGGTTAGCCACCACAGATGCAAAAAATTAGTTGCAGATCAGGAAGTATGACAATTTCAAATGGTCATGCAATAAATAAGCTAGCACTCTATCCTCCTACCCAGCCTTAGCTAGACTTGAGAGATCCTATTTGGCCAGAACTAGGGGATGAGGAAGAAGAGGTCAACTTTGTTTCCCAGCTTATGATGATGCACATACAATATTTTCTAAAAATGCAAGAGGAAGATGATGTAATATAGAGTATTCTTACAAATGAGTGTATAGTAGAAAAAGATGTTTCCGAAAGTTCTATTCTACAACTATGTACCTATGAAGACTGTGTCTTTCCAGCAAGCCCTGAGATAGTTAGCCAATTATTACCATGTGGAGTAGCTACAAGCCTAGTACCTGAAATGTCAATGGTAGAGCTAACAAATACTATGGAAATTTCCCCAGGTCACAATCTCCATATAAACAACAAGTTGCCACCCCCGCAATTGGCATTGTTAACAAAACTCTTGCATAAGCATGAGAAAGCCTTTGCTTGGGATTATGGTGACATGCTAGGTTTGAATCCCAAACTCTACACCCATAGGATCTACATTAATGATGGCAGCTTACCACTACGCCAACCTCAAAGAAAGATAAATCTAGCATTAAGAGAAATAGTCAAAAGTGAATTACAAAAATTACTAGATGCTAGTTTACTCTATCCAATCTCTAATAGCAAGTGGGTATCACCTTTGGTCATTGTACCTAAGAAAGGGGGGGAATGGAGAATATGTGTAGATTATAGAGAGTTGAATAACGCCACAAAGAAGGATCATTTTCCTTTACCCTTTATTGATCAAGTCCCGGACACTCTAGCCGGTAAGAAATATTTCTCCTTTCTAGATGGATACAGTGGTTACAACTAGATCAACATTGCTCCAGAAGATCAGGAGAATACTACATTCACATGCCCCTGGGGCACATATGCTTATTCTATATTACCATTTGGCTTATGCAATGCACCAGCTACTTTCCAAGAGCTATAATCAGCATCTTTGCTGACATATCACATGATTGTATGAGATATATATGGACGACTTTACTACATTTGGTGTCACCTTTGAGGAAGCCCTAAAGAATTTGGAAAGAGTAATAATCATATGTCAGGAACACAACTTGTCTCTCAATAGTGAGAAATGCTTCATGATGATGTAAGAAGGCGTAGTACTGGGAAATTTTATCTCCAAAGATGGAATCTAGGTAGATCCTACAAAAATAGAGGTAATTCTCACACTACCTATTCCTACAAAGCAAAAGGATGTTAGTTCTTTCCTAGGACATGCTGGCTACTATAGGAGGTTTATCCAAAATTTTAGTCAAATAGCTAGTCCTCTTTATACTTTTCTTACCAAAGAGGCTGAATTTAATTGGACAAAGGAATGTAATGAATCCTTCCTGTAGCTTAAGAAACTGTTGATAAATGCACCCATAATTAGGGGTCCTGACTGGTCTTTGCCATTTCACATTCATACAAATGCTTCAGACTACGCAAGAGCCCAATAACCTAGAGAATGCAATTTACTACATTAGCAAGAGCCTCCATGGACCAGAGTTAAACTATACAGCGACTGAGAAAGAAATACTAGCAGTAGTTTATTCTCTGAACAAATTCTGTCATTACATAACTGGCTATCCTATTTTTGTTTATATTGACCATGTAGCAATAAAATATCTCATGAACAAACCTTCCATTACAGGTAGGTTAGCAAGATGGCTTCTTCTTTTGTAGGAATTTGACATTACTATAGTTGATAAGCCTGGCCAGGTGAATGTAGTAGCTGATTATCTATCCAGAATTCACCATGCTGAAGAAGACACTACTCTGATAGATGATGCATTTCCAGATGATCACTTGTCTCATATTGTTGGAAATATTCAGGATTAACAGAGTTACTGAGAGGGGAGGGGTGAATCAGTAACACTTAAAACTTTAAATACATTTCTGCACTTTTATATTCTTTAACCATTCATTCATCTAATCTACTGCAACCATGAAAATGTAAACATTCATAACACATAACACAAAGATTGGTAACCCAGAAACCTTCCAAATAGAAAGT